>OU015491.1:42904203-43509203 GCA_907164885.2 Dolomedes plantarius | reverse complement strand
ACAGAAAACTCATTACATTCAGCCTACTCTCCGGATCTTCTTTGTATTGCTCTCTCGGCCGTTTTCAAACAATATAGTTATCTCTTGCATCAGGAAGCCATGCATGACTTTCCATGATTTTTCAAATTGCTCGCCAATGGATTCCCTGTAATTTCACGCCACTAAACGAACGCTCCTCGGAAGATGACAAACTGCCTTACGGTTATTGATTTCATACAAAAAGGAAGCATTTTCTTTTTTTGCAATGTTAAAAGACGTTTTAGTTCCGATAACATCCTTATTTGAGATACAGAGGTATACTGATATTCTCGTTTGGTAAATTGGTGGAAAATCTCTGAGACAAGAAAATAATTGCCTTCGGCGAACAATAATCAAGTTTTGACTTTACGAAGTGGGATGATTACAGAAAATAAAAGCACAAAACCGACAAAAGTAATCATTCAGATTTCTTGGCAGTTTTTAATCAAAAAGAGTACCGTTTTCTAATAACAGCCGTTTAACGATTCCGTTAATACATACTTGAGATAGATGGTTATCAGGTTATAGCTGGACTGCAGGAGAGCCCCATTAGAATGGAGTGTCGTTAAGACCAGGATATCTGGCAGAATTCGAATGTAGATCTCTAAGTCTTAAGGGCAATATAATACCAAGTGACATTTTTGTGAGGAACTCTAGTTTTTCTAATCATATTCCTCTCATAATCACCATTATATTATGAAGCCAACGACACAAAATATTTGTCTGTACATATTTTTCAACTTAGTTATATTTTTCTGGTGATTATGCTGATTTTACCCCATAAATATTTCTCATGTGCATCCTGACGGTCCATAATCGTTCTCTCCATTGGTCCTGTACCATCATAATGCGGTTTGCCTGCAGCGATTCGATTCCGGTTTTCTAACCCTTAGCCAATATTATATATTTGAACTACACTGCAGATGTGAAGAACTTCCCTTAGAATTCCAATCCTCGGCATTAGATGTAATTTGGTTTTGATTGAATTGGAAGATATCGTGACGATATAATTGGTTTAAATGCAAAAAATATAGTTTTTGAATAAATGTAGGAACTAAATATTTTACATAATTTTTAAAATTGCCCTTAGGAAACAAACTTACTTTAAATAATTCGAATAAAATGGAACTGTAAATAAACGTTAGATTTTATCAGCTAACAGATTTAACCAGTATTTATCTGCTACATTAAAAAATTCGTAGATTACTCAAATTCAAGTTTGTTTGGGCATAATTCAATACCAATAAAAACGACAATAATAGTGCCATATTTTTGGGAGTACGGTACCCTTTAAATGAATAGAAACAAAATAAAATGAGTATCGTTAAAATAGGGGCAAGGTTAACAAATCATGGGTTATTTTAATTATATTTCGTTATATTTATCATTAAATTTAAACGAAAGGTGTCTGTTTCATTTCATATTTCACTGCTCCTTTCTATCGGGTGAAATAAGAATATTTGTGTATTGCAATATTTTCCCAGAAAACCGCCATGCGTTCGATAATGCGGGACTATGTGGTTCTAAGTCGAGACAAAATAATGAAAAATGTTAGAGTAACTTGACAAAGGACACATCAACCTTATATATTGAAATGAAAAGCATTATTTGTTTAGCATAGAAAGGTTACCTCTCAAAAAGATTGATTTTGATTCTTGAAATATGAATATCAGGATTGGATAATAGTTTTGATTAGATTATTTCAAATAAACCTCCATTTCAGTGCAATATTAAAAAAAAACCTTGAATTCTTCATAGCTTATGTTTCGTAATTTTTTTGCCATTGATTTAATCTATATATTCATCAGAAACATCGCACTAGTACAGTTTTTATACCACAGCTCGTCGGAATTGTTATTAATGAAGTATGCAAACATCACCGTTTAGATTATGCTTGTCGCTTGATGCGATTTAAAAGCTATAGTCGCTAGAAAAGGTAAATGTCTGATGTTGAACGGGAAGAAAATTCTTTTACGGCTACATGCCAGAATGCAATTTTGCACATTACTTTAGGCCTACCTAAATTCTTGGGTGCATTCGAAACAATATTACACTATAATTGTTGATTTTGCTATTCATTCGTGCATCACTTTTGAAAGGCTCCCGCTTTTTTTAGTATTGTATAACCTCATTAATTTTTAAATTTTTCTTCAGGGATTTTGCTCTTTTCCGTAGTATCAATCTTTAAATCTGCACTTGAAATGATTTTTTTTAACAACCTTAGTACTCTTTGATCTTAATTGAATGTTTATGTAATGTTTGTACGAACAGGAACGTGGGGCATCGAATTACACGAAATAAAGAAATATATATTGAATTAATTGACAAATATCTGAATAATCGCATATAAATAATGAAATAATGAATCGAATAATGAAATATTTATACATGGTATTTACACATTTTTCAATAAGATCCCTTTTTGTTTTAAAAAATGTACACTTTAGAGTTTAAATGTACACTGCCGGTCTACATGTCCACAATATGCACTTGTAGTCCAGCAGTGCACAGGTCTTGCCAGTGAGTAAAACTCAGTAATTATTGGTCTTGCGGGAAAAAAAAACCCTATGTATAAATACCCTATATGTTATCTGTATATATTCCTATACGTGTTCATTTATGTGTGTAGTGGAGCCTCAGTTGTTCCCTGTTGTTAGGGGCAGGGTAATATATATATATATATATATATATATATATATATATATATATATATATATATATATATATATATATATATATATATATATATATATATATATAGCCGTATAAAGCGAACAAATTATATTTTAGTTGGACCAACCTTAATCCATATCATAAATTTTAAAAAAAGTTAAATAGGAATAAAAAGACAAGGAAAACTATTTACTGCTGTCCAGTTGGATTCTATGTGAAAGTGATTTATATTATAATACAATTTTCTGGGCTTGATTACATAAATAAAATTTCCTTTAAAACGATAAAAAGATCTTTGTTAAGTTTATTGAAAATATTCTTAATACGTCGATTAAACATCATTTTTCCAGATTAAAAAAAATCTTTGAACTGTCAAGTGAGAAATTTTCTCTTTTACATGTTTACTAGTCCAACAATGTGGTATATTTTAGTTACAGTTCAAATTACTCTTAAATAAAATGGAATTTTGCACACTTAAAGACCGCAACAGCATCTCCAAAAATAAGTCCCCCCCCCTCCCCCACTTTCATCGTCGCAAAACCCTGCTTCTCCCCTTCTACTGCTCTTTGATTCCCCTTTTGTCTCGCCTATCATTTCGTCTACCGCTAGTAGAGATAACATCTGCAATCACAAAGCACACTCAAGATAAACTCCAAATATGTATCATCAAAGAGCGTCACTGCAAACACTTCATGATGCTTTTGATGAAGCACTGTTATCCTCTAACAAAACTGTTTATTCATGGGAAAATTATTATTTTTCTTTTCTCAACTAAGAAAAATACTTGTAAACGAAAATTAGGTCGACCGCAGATACGCGCAACTGGAGATTTTAGCAATAAGTTCAACCGAAGTGTTCCTGGGAATTTGGTGTCAACAGTAATATTTATACATACTAATAAAAATTATAAGTAAGAACATCTATTGCTAGCAAATTATGACAATTTTGTGCATAGGTATTGCATTAGACCAGGGGTCTCCAAACTTTTTAGCCTAAGGGCCATACTGATTCCTCTACTAAGTCTCAAGGGTCAAGACCTAGCTAGCTAGCTCACCATACCAACATACTGTAGTTTTGAATTACGCGCAAATTTTTGTTTCGGGATTAGCCGGGGAGTGAGTTATCTGTGGCGCATTATAATGTTTAATTTCATTATGTAAATTACCTATGTATGTCATTTATTGTAAGTTTTTGGGATTATTCTCATATCATTAATTACAGTTAAAATGTGCAATTGTATTATGCATGTCAGTTATTGTGTTTCTAAACTGATCGTTAAATGATTATTATTTTGCATGATTTACTTACATTGTATATTTTACAATGTAATCAAAATAAGCTATAGCGGGTTGGATTGGTGGTACTCTTGGGCCGGTGTTGGCCCGCGGTCCGTAGTCAGGAGACCCCTGTATTAGACTATGTAATAAATATACCTATATATTATTTAAGGGAAGCAAACCTATATTTCGACTCGAAACGCGTTTATGGAAATTAGAAAAACTTTTCCACAGTTCTTAGCGAAATGTCTGGATGCGTGTCTTGCCTGAACACCAGAAACATCCTAAAGGCATATTGAAATCCCCAGTGACAACATATCAGTTAATTCAAACATCCCCTGCAAAAGGAATCTGTTAGAATAAGGAGGACTCAAGGCTTATTTTCGAAACATTAAAATTTTAAAATGGTTCGCATAAGCTTCAAATGAATTGCTTGATGCGTTTGCATCACAATTTTAGATAACATGTAAAACAATACGTTCCTTAAAAAGCGAAATTTATTTGATATACATAAAAGTTTTTCTCATATGTATGCAGAATTGAAGTGCATAAGTTGAACGGACATCTATTGTAAGGATCAAAATTACCCATGATCTCCACTGATGAAAGATTTTGAGGCTCCCTCTCCAATAGACCAAAAGGACGTGCGTGTTGCAGTGCTGGTTTTCTTCACGTGAAGAATGTAAATAAACTGTAGGTTTTGAGCTTGCTTGTTTTCTTTTTAAGTACACGTGGAGTATTGTTTAAAGTGTGTTACTCAAAGTAATTTAATTTCTAAAATATAAAGACAAGCACAGAATCACTTTAAATGTTTCTGCTGCATTCTAAAACCTCAACAAATTCGTTTTATCAGAATTTCTGTCAAGAAGCATTTCCTACTGATATCTGTAATTTTTCTGTCGATAGTATTTCATTCCCCGTAATTTTAAAATCATTTTCAAATAATCTAAAGTTTCTACTGTGGCTTCGAACGAGGCTGATGGTACCTACTGAATTGTATGCCCTCTGCTGCACACGCCATCTGATTCCATTACATAACGTGTCTACCTGGCGAGATGAGATAGGTGAGTGGCTGTGAATACATTGACACAAGTTTAAAACTTATCAAACTTTAATGACCATAACACATTTGAAACACTAAGCAATTAAAAGCAATCTCAGATTAAAAACACTCGCTAACATGTGCGGCTAGGGAAATAAATAACTGGCCAGCACATTCGAAAATATGAGAGAAGTGAACTAAGGAGAAAATCAGGTTCCTCCTTTTTATTCCTTCTCCAACTCGCTACACCTGCGCATAACACTGGCATTAGACTATTATATGTAAAACTAGCTGAAAACCCGTACTTCGCTACGGAGTACATTCAAATCATATACAACGGTCAATGAATGCAATTAATGCCAAAAATATGTTTAAATATATTTATAATAAATACAACGATCAATGTATGCAATTGATGTAAAAAAAAAACGAAAAAATATATTTATAAAAAAGTCGCAACGGATATTTTTATAGACAAAATAATGTAGAAGAAAATACTCAAATTAAATCTAATTGAACATACTAAAGAATATAGTACAGTTAATATAGTACAGTTTGAGGAACATTTCTTTTACTGTATTTTAATATTTTTTTGGATAATGTCCAATGGTCTGCCGCATTAGCAAGAAAAAAAATTTTTTTTGTCTATTTCGTTGTTATCACGTGACGATAAATTTATTTAAAATATCAGAAAAAGAAATCACGGGATCAAAATTTAATAAATTAAATTCTAAAAATTAATCTTTAAAAATTCACCAAAAATCAGAAAATGGAGGTAAAGATTCGAAAAAGATTTCATTTTAAAGGCATTTTTATGATCTTTCTCGTGATATAAATTTTATAACCCTCAAATTATTATTTTAAATGCAAACTTAAAAAAAGTTACTAAAACAGCTTAAAAATTTAATTTAAAAAAATCTAAGAAGAATTTTTCAAAAATATTTCTCAGTGTACCCCTACACCATAAGAAGAATCGCCATGCAAAATTTCAGCCCTTTTAGGTCCAGCGGTTTGGTCTGTGCGTTGATGTCAGTCAGTCAGTTACGGAACTATTTTATATATATAGATTGGCAAGTTCTCTTCTTCGCCGCCACACTACTACATCTTAGGGAATGAAACTATAAAGGCTTCACACATTTGGCACATTCCTGTGAGATAAAAAATCAAAATATTTCAAAACTTTGATGACTCATCATACTTTACACATAGTAAAACAGACAGACAAAATCTTACCAACAACTGGAATAATGTTTGGTATAAGCCAAGGTTTTACAAGCTTTAAGGAATGGTGTTATTAGAAGCTCGTCAGTGCAGATGTTTGGTATGTTGGATTACATTTGTTTGTTGATTTACAGCCGAGAAAACTGTGGAAGGCAACCTGAAGATGTTTTTCTATTATAATACTTCCTCTCCAATAACGTAATAAAAATACGAGCAAAACTTAACATTATTACAATCCATCCAACAGTATCCATCCTTAACTGCATTTCATTTAAATGATTAAACTTTCCAAGACATCAGGAATTAAATCTTCTGGGTTATTAACATTCCAGTGAAAAATAAATTAGTAATGAAACGATTTATCTGCGAATCTGTGGAATTTCAACTTTTATGGTCAACATAAACATTCTCTGTATACTCAAAAATCCTTAGCAACAGTTGTTTTTGTTCTTGTGAAACGTGACGGGAATTTCTGGAGATGAATCAGTTAAACTAACAATCTCCTTGATTCTAAAATTGTTTCAAAGTGTCCGAAATTGAGCTTTCTATATTTCTTTCCCAACATAAACGTGTTTACTGTAAAAAATAAATAGGTTTTTTTATGTTATGAAATACGATTTTGCGTCTTGGTTCAGTGATACGCCTGTCATTAATATTTTACTGTTCCAATCAGTTGTCAGCAGACAAATAAAAAAATTAGGTAATTATTCCTCTGAAATTTCTTAAATAAAAGTGAAAAACAGACAAGTAAACATAGGTAGGAGGGGGGAGTTACTTTTTAGCCTGCGAGAATCGATTTCTACATCAGAGATTCGCACTCCGTGATTTGGCTCAACAGATCTTGGGCACATTATTTTGTATTTTTTTCGCCGTGTATCAGATTACATCAAAGTTCAGAGCAAATAATTTTTAACACTCAAAGAGTCTCTCTTCCTTTATTTCTTCGTCTTTCCAGTTGTGGTTTTCATGCTCGGTATATTTTTCTATTACTTAACACAATGAAGACATAAGGCACCTACGTTGGAGATAGTACCTTCCATCGATATTTATGCAAAGCTCTATAGACGAAAACTGCGACACATAACCCTTTAAATATGACTTCAATTACAGAATCTCTTGAGCTTGTATGTAGGTGTCTGTACTGTGTATCTCGGTGTTATTCAAGGTTTAAAATATAGAGAAAACTAGTTTATAAAATGTTATATGAAATGGCTTTACTTTCCATATCTAATACATTGCTGACCTTAGGAGAAAAAATGTTCAACTTTCGTTGTTATAACACAAAATCTTAATACACCAGATGAAGGCAATATTCATATTTTACTGTACAAAATCGTGAAGGAAATTTGAAGAATTTTAATGTTATACCAAAAAAAAAATAAACAATAATCAAGATAAGTGCAGAAAAAGGAAATATTTTTATACATTAACTTACCACTCGCGGTAAACGATAATGCCGCATTGAATAAAATTACGGAAAACAATAGAGAAAATAAAGCATTTTCCCTAGATGCGGTATTATTTATACGCATTTCGTAGGGTCCATATTTCCTAGATGGAAAGTTGGCAAATAACGTGTTTCAAATTCTCTACTCAAATACATAACAAAATTCATTCGACAGTAAAATAACGTTTCCCACTGTTCACATATTTTCTAAATTCAGTATGGCGTAATGATATCGTGGCTCGCCTAAATAAACAGCGTAAGTAGACAAACCTGTCGGACGGGTTTGTAACCAGTTGCGCCGTGTGCGTGGCTCCATTCAATTACATAGGTTACGACTCAACACGGACTGGTTTGTGATTCGAGTCAGTTATCAGTTTCTTTTGAGTTGCTCCGTGTGCAGACGGCCGTAGAATCAAAATTCAAAAATATCGTGCCTCAATTTTTTTTAATGTTTTATGGGTCTCAGATTTCAGAGGAGTCCTTAGGCCACATTAATAAAATATTTGATGAAATTGTGAGATTTTTTCTCAATTTTGGGCCTTATTTGAAGACTATGTTTTTTTGTTCGCAGGGGCCGTATCAAGAAAACGGAATACAAGGCCAAATTCCGACCATTTTCAGCCTACACGTACGTGGATGGGAGCTGGAAGAAAGCTACTAGGCTCATCAAGGTAAATTAGAACTTATAATTATGAAGATCCGATGGAGCGTGATTCTCAAGTATGACTCTCAGTGAGCTTCGATCTCAAACTCGAATAAAGGCTACTCGAATAACTAATTTTATTAAATGAACAAATCGGAATTGGGAAAGTGCTTACGTTGTTTAAGTAAATGACTTCAATTGAATGCTTAGGTTTTATGAATAATTCAATGCTGCTAGTAAGTGGGGATAAAATTTAGTCATTTTAATTTATTACCTAATGATTGGGGAAATCTATATATTTAAGTTGCTAAGCCGACTTTTTGGGCAGTCCGTAAGAGAAAACTACTGCATCGATTTACTTCATGTTGGTCTTAAAAGAAAGATTGTAATGTGTAGATTTGTCAAATTTGGTTTTTGTAACCGCAGTTTCTATTAATTAGCGATAATTTACAATTAAAAATTGATTTCTGCGCATGCTCAGTGGCATGTTCAAATCTGTCTTTAGAAGCTCACTGTTTCTGCGCATGCTCAGTGATATGTTTTAATGATAAACACGTTTATTTCGAGAAGTCTCTCTAGATCTCTCTCTGCTATTTTTCTTTTTATGATAATTATGTTTGCGAAATATAAGATTAAACCTGATGGAAATTGTTTATTTCACGCTGTTAAATTTGCGATAATTTACAATTTAAAAAATTGCTTTCTGCGCATGCTCAGTGACATTTTTAAATCTGGCTTTAGATACTCACTAAGCAGGATGCCGCTTAAACACATTAATTTTTTCTACGCATTATTATGATTTTCCACATTTGGAAATGATTTGTTGGGTATAATTTGTGCATTAGTACATTTATTTACTATCTAGCCGTCATGTTTTGACGGGTA
This sequence comes from Dolomedes plantarius, assembly GCA_907164885.2. NCBI lineage: Eukaryota > Metazoa > Arthropoda > Arachnida > Araneae > Dolomedidae > Dolomedes > Dolomedes plantarius. The sequence goes on along the minus strand of OU015491.1, from coordinate 43,499,997 downwards.
CCAATTAGTTTAAATTTAAGTTATCCAAAGTTTTTGGGAACATCAACGCAATTCAGTCACTTATATCTTCTAGTTATTAAAATTGAGAAAGACACGTTGTCCTTTCACTTGTGGGTTGAATTGATTGGTAACTGTCCCTCACTAGTAAAAAAATCCTAAAAATTAGGCTTGTGGAAATTTGTTAGTTCCAGCGTCAGATAAGGTAAGCCAAGGAAGTCATCCTGGGGGTGAAAACTAGGTTCATGGCTCTTGCGTGCCCTGCAAATACCTACTTTTACAATTAAATTAGTTTTGGAATCATGCGCACTGAGAATCAGCACTTGAAACTAACAAATAATGAATCTGTTTTTCCTTTGTCAACTATTTTAATGATACGCAATGCTTTTTGTTTGTGCTTTTATGATACTTAAGAAACCTACTCAATTATGAATAACAAACACAGTGTGCAGTGTTATGTGCGCTCAAAGAAAATAGCCGTGATTTTTTTTTATGTTTTGTGTTCATAAAATATTCAGGAGAATAATAGTAAAAATAAATAAATTTACCCCGCACTGGTCCCTTCCAAATTAATCAGATAGAAAGTTTTTATAAAAAATTGGTAGATATGAGTTGTGATTCGATCATAAAGAAGTGCATATTTACTTTTTAGTCGAAAATTTACTTCGACCTTAGAACTTCCTGCTACTTAATTTAGCTTAACACTTCTAGAACAAAAATTTTCATTTTTCCCCATTTATCAGTTTACCCTCGAATCGGTTGAGTTTATCAGAATGATTTTTTTTTAAACATTCAGAAAGTTTTATGCGCATCTAAGCGGTTTACCAATGAAAAAAGGACATTTGTCTTAACCTTAGTAAATTTACCATTAAAAATTAGCTCATCGAAGGGGTCTACTTAATAAGTCTGTATTCGATATCTCAAGAAAGACATCACAATTTTTAGATTTCGATTACAATTACGATGTATACGATTACAATTACGATATATTTACAATTACGATTTACTTTTTAGTCGAAAATTTACTTCGACCTTAGAACTTCCTGCTACTTGATTTAGCTTAACACTTCTAGAACAAAATTTGCATTTTTCCCCATTTATCAGTTTACCCTCGAATCGGTTGAGTTTATCAGAATGATTTTTTTTAAACATTCAGAAAGTTTTATGCGCATCTAAGCGGTTTACCAATGAAAAAAGGACTTTTGTCTTAACTTTAGTAAATTTACCATTAAAAATTAGTTCATCGAAGGGGTCTACTTAATAAGTCTGTATTCGATATCTCAAAAAAGACATCACAATATCTTAGATATGGGAAGTTTAACATCGAAACCTTTTCGTGCAATTGCTTATTATGTTAGTAAATATAATAAGCAGTTATAATATTAATAACTATTTGATGTAAACTTTAAAATTTTCTCACACTGCATAATTTCTTGGACCTTAATATTTCATGCTTTTTTCACAACATTGTATTATAACATCATCTTTATTAAAACTTGAAAATCCCTATACATATTTCGTTGACTATATATACACAGTTATATAAAGATATCAATTAGTTAGCTTACTTGGTAATTCTAAGCGTGAATTATATTTCTAAATCATACAATTATTTTTTATAATCAAAACACTCTCTTCAGATATCTTTATTGTATTTTAGAATTTTTAATAATAGGACGAAGTACTAATTTACATGAACTATAAGACCATATAAGTCATTGTTATTCGTATAACTTGTGTTTGTTATTGATATATCAATATATAACGCAAATTACTCCTGCTATAAAGTTTGATGAATATAGGGTAAATGGATACATTTAAAAAACAGAAAATGTCTGTAATGTTATAAAAATTTTATGTGTTTCATTGCTCAAAACTCACATGTTCTGTCATGAGTAGACGGAACAGGTGCCATCATACCGTAAGCAGGATTTTATTGTTAAAATATAGAAGAAGTTAGTTTATTTTGCATTATAAGCGTATAATATCGGAGTCTATTGCTACCAGTGAAATAAATCCTATTTAAAAAATTATTTATTTTATAAAAATATATTAAAAAACGAAAAAATGATTTATTTTGTAAGAATTTTAAAGCAACCCTAAAAATTTCGTGAAGGTTTGAGTTTTGAAATTTTTTAAATAGGACTAATTGATCTTAAGGACACGATATTTAAACATTTCTAAATTTTAATTACAAGACTTTGTTCATTTGTAAAGTATAGTTTAAAGTAAATAAGCTTCAGGATATAAATATTATTTTTTGAAATTTGTTTGTTTTATTTTTTCTATTACCCATGAAAAATTTTTGAATGTGTACTTGAAGTTAATGATATATAACAATGAATTTGGTGTTTATCAAAGAAAGAATTTTTAACCCATTTGCTCAAACCATTTAAATATTTAATGTCGTAACTCATTTGAAAATTATACTTATTTTTTCAAAGGCATTGTTTTTTTTTATAAAATTAACTTTTTTGTATTATTGAGTTACTTATAAATAATATTAAAACTAAAGGTTATATACGTCTTAAAATAGCAAATAGGATTAGTTCGAGGACTTCAAGTACTCAAAGAGTCAGGTGGATATTTTTTATTATCTAAACCAATGTATTCATCGGTATTTACTACGTCATAAAAAAAATTCAACTTTTTACAAACTCATTCTCAAGCTGTGCTATTGTATTCAAAAAAATATTATTAAATTGTAGATTTTTCAGTTCCTCAATGGATTACTTTAGGAAATTTTATATATTAATACTGTTTTAGTTTTAGCCTTGGGCTACTTTTACTTAGTTTGTAATTATCAATTACGTACTTAAGGGGGAAAAAATACCTATTTTCTATCTATTTTAAATTGTTTTCACATCATAATTATGATCGAAAGGGAATGCGAGAAAATGTAAGATGTTCCTAAAATTAATCAATATCTTTGCTTTTGATATCTTTTTAGGCTTTTGACTGAGTATCTACGATAATAGTTTAACACAATAAATTAATTACTTTTCAGATTTAAATTTCATTTATGAGTTAAACCCAGAGTCTCAGATCCAAAGATACTACATTTTAAACAAGTATTTTGAATAAAAGGAATAAAAATTTGCATTCTTTACCGCTGAACCAAATGAGATGTTGTTATTTCCTGCTTTTTTTATTTTCAAATCCTGTCTAATGACAGAGCCTTTCTTCCCTAAAACTTTTAATTTCGTATTATAAAACATGTTTACTATCCTCAAAATGTGTAGGATTTCTACAAAAGACACTTTTTCTCGTTATGTATAGTCTCTCTTTACAGAAAACACAATAGCTCGATTTACTTTCGTTCTTTTACTGGGCTGGAGAAAATAAAATCCTAATCTATTTAATGAGTCCTCTTTCGGAAATAGAAAATACCTATTTTTTTCCAGTAGAATGGAATTCTTTTGTGAACCATTGCGATAAAAAAATAACATTTTTCTTCATTTTCCACTGTTAACTCTTTCTGGCTAACAGTAAATACTTTTGAAAGCTCTGTTTTGAAGTTTCCGAAACAAATACAAATGCAATGACCTCCTCGTCACTCAGGTATTTCCTGATTATTTCTAAAAGCTGGAATTTAGAAATAAAATGAGAAAAAGATTTTAATCGTGTTTAGTTTTTTGGTGCGAATTTAATGGTCTTCACAGTTTTGAAATATTAGCAGGTTACTTATGACATCAAAATTTTATTTTGTCTGTTTAACTGACATCTGTTATATTTATCTTACTGATATTTATTTTAAATCTTTTTTTTTCCTCAAAAACTGGAAGCAATTTCTAGCATCGTGTATGCTTTGTGAATGCTGTTGGATACTTTAAACAATATAGTTACCCATTCTCTTTTTCAAGCCTGAAAATCTTTAAAATAAAATTTTGTCCCACGTATAAAATTTCTCAGTGATCAAAAGATGAGGGCATATATTTGAATACCATCCATACAATTAAAAACTTTGTTATGACAAAATGTGCTTAGTAAAATATAATTTAAATAGTTAAAATGTAACTTCTCAGTTTCAAAATAAGCAAGAGGGGGGGGGGACAACTTATTTAGGGTATTATGAAACATTAAATTTACATATAGCTATTAATTTCCCTACGTGATTGTGAATTCGTAGCAAACTTATCAAAACTGAATAAAATGACATACATCACATGCATTCAACCTAATAAAGGGCACATAACTTAAAAATGTACAAAGAACGAAAACGGTTAAGGTATCCGGTACACCCATGAAACGACCTTTTAGATCAAAAATCGATTTTCCATTTATACAGTAATATCAAAGCCTAATCTATTTTCTTTCAAATTCTGTTTGAATTACGTTACTATCTTAAGGGGACAAGGGACCTTCCCCTCATTTAAAAAAATTTTTCAGTATTTACTCTATATACAAAATGAGAATAATTAGTACTCTCTATTACTGTATTGAAGACTCTTAGAGTTCGGAAATAGGCATTTTTTGGAAGAATGAGAGTTGTGTTTCAAAAAATTATTCAAAATTGCTGGAAATTTTCAAAATGCGCATTAATTTTCTTCTGATTTCTTCGAAATTTCTCGGGATTTGTTAATTGAAGAGTTTTTCACAAAATTGTGCACATTTCTTTGAAAACTCAAATATTTTTGCAAATTTATAGACCACTAAATAAAGTAAAAACATAGAAAAATTAGCAGGTAGACGAAAAAGACTATTTATGGCTTTTGATTAAAAAAAAATTACAAAAAATAAAGCTCAATGCACAGTTATATTTATATATGTATGGTAAATGTACATTAACAAAAATTAGGTTTTCAAATAATATAGAATGTGCTTGGAGCGTTTTGAAAAATGCTAGCATTTTTGAAATTTTTTTTCAAAGCCACGCTTTATTCTGCCAAAATATCCTTATTTTGAATTCTAAGGGTTTTCAGTGTAGTAAAAAAGAGTATTGTTTATTCTGATTCTGTATATAGATTTAAAAAATTGAAAATTAAAAAATTCGAGGTTGAAGGTCCATTGTCCCCTTAACTAAGAACCGAGTAACAGCAATTTCAACAACAGTTGTCAAAGAATTTTATACCTCCCCGAAGTAGCTTTCTTCTCAAACTGAATTTTTTCATCATTTCTCTTTACGAGAAATATCCTACAGTAAAAAAGTTATGCATGAAGTGTGCGGATACCTAAAAATTAAATTGCATAAAAAACCGGACCTTGGAAGTTATTTAAGTTAAGATTATTATATTCTTATCATTAGTATACTGATAACTATTTTTCACTCTTACAAACAAGAAATTAGGAGAACAAAAAGCTCTTTTGTTGTTGTTGTTAAACGAAATTCAGAAAATAGTAGAAATATTGAGCAAGTAGTTCATACATGCATGAAATATCTATAATTTGTTTTAAAAAAACATATAAAAGGTTTCTTGTTTATATTGTTACCCTAATGCTAAAGTATATTTTTAGTATTTGATAAATTGCATATTTTTCAAATCTCGAATGATATTGACATAATGTAACAAAAAATTTTAATTTTTCATTCGTTTTGCTCTAAGTGTGTTGACAAAAATGTGGTTAAAAATATTTTTTATTATGTAAAAAAGCTTAAGAGGGTTTATTTTCAATAATTTAATTTTAAATAATCTTTCCGATATTGCGAAAATATTTCTCGAAAATCCTTTTTTCTTTTATGCTATAACACAAAAATTCAATCTTATACTAATATTTCCTTGAAAGGGAACGAATATTTGTACACGGCATTTTATTTGATATCATGCCTCTATCAATTCTGCATGTTTTTTTAGAATTTTTTTTTAAACTGAAATTTGATACTGCCTTTTCAGGTTACGATTTAGATTATTTCGATTCAAGTGTTGTTTCTGACTTTTGTTTTCAGCACCCAAAGAGACTTAACGTTTGCAGAAATTTCCTCCAACTTTTTGTTTATAAGAATTTCTATACAATTGTATTCTATCCGGTCTGTCACATACAAATTTTTTTTACTTTCTCCCCACATATGAATACAGTGCATATTTTAGAGATTATAAAAATTTTAAAGGGATGATAAATTTTCGATTTACTTAAAAATCGTGTCATTTCCTTTTTTTAGTAACCAATTCAGATAAATAAAAACAATTTACTTTGCAAAGTGATTATATATTCTTAAATAACTTGTAGGAAGATGTGTTTTAATGCATGTCGTTTTAAAAAAATAAATAGGATCAACAAATAATTTTTAATCTGTAGCAGTAGAATACATGTTCAACGATCTGTATTTGAAAACGTGCATCGATCGTATGTTCAACCTGCACTAGACGATGCGTTTTAGGATGTTCTTCAGTCCCACAGCAAGAGGCAAGTTCAATATTGTGGCAGTGTTAAATCGTTTCAGGGAATCACGTGCTTGTGCCATCCGAAGAACTCATTGTAACCACTTTACGTAATGTGAGAAACTGGGGAGATAAAAATTTCTCTCTCTCTCTCGCAGTCGTTCTTGTTCAAGAGGGTTCTTGCTGCACCTTTTCAAGTTTCACTGCTAGAATGTTAATTTTTTCACTTACAGATAAGAGCTTTGCTTTATGTTCCTTTTCTGATACAAGCTTGTAAAGCATACATTTGCATTAAATCTAAAAAACAATGTATACTTTGTAATCAATCTGTCAAAAGTCTGAATACTGAACAAGGCTTATATACCTGATTTGCATATGCATACATCGTTATTCGTTTGCATAAGTACATTTCCTGTTCTCACTGTGTGCGCATGCTAATAAATTGCTGCTAACTGAGCCACTTACATTAATAAATTGCGAGTTTCGTTTTAGTTGGAGATAGTTTCGTTTCAGTTGGAGAAGCACTGTTTTTTTATTTAAGCTTGAAGGAAAGGCTAGGAAAGGCTTTGAAAATAGCGCAATCTTCCATAACTGGTATAGATCAGTTAGTAGGATACTAGCCTCGAAATTTGGAGACGCTTGATACAATTCCACTGCTGGCAGACTTTCGTTGTAGTGACATCAGGCCTCTAAAAAGAATATGACTTTAATTCAATGAAGAGAAAAATTTCATGCTTAAACAAAAATAAATAAATTGGCAAACAACCAAGGTCGTTGACCACATAAAGAAAAGAAGAGGAGGGCTATTTGTGGAAATTTATATTTCCGGGCTATTTCAATTCTTGTAATAACGACTTTGGAATTTGAAGATACGGATTGAAATTCCACTACTTTCCGAAGGTCGTTATAAAGTTAAATCATCAAACGTAAAATTTTTAAACAACCTATTTTTAAGAAAATGTCTTCAAATTTTACTTTAATATTGTTCTTCTATTAAATGAGAATAAAATCAAAACTGCTACAAAGTATGTGAAGTATAATCCAAGACTAAAATTCCGTTGCAGTTAATTAGTAAGTATGTATTAGTACGCTACCTCGTGTTTTACGTGGCAACATCCCGAATATCCAAACAATGGCGGATATGAGCTGGAATTGAAATAAGCTTCTCATGGTATTATCTCAGAAACTTTGGGAACTAGGGGGGAGTAATGAAACGGCGAAACTCATACGAGGGTTCTTGGTTCGTAATCTGGGGCTGAAGAGCATGTGGTAAGAATGAAACGGACCTGCTGGATGAACATACCCAGGATGTGTCTCTAGATATAGACGAAGCTACCCACCTCTTGTCATCATTTTCATTCATTGTTATTCTGGATACTATATTTGAAAAAAAAACTCTAACAGTGTGGAAAAGTTTTCATTTGCAGTGACTTTCGTTGCTTGAACGCATTAATGCAGTGTTACCGTGCCTGTGTGTGTCAAGGGTCTGACGTGTGTTTTTCCCGTGTTGTTTCCAGGACAGGGCACTCGACGACATGGACATTTATAGTTCTTTCTCCTATCCCCTCCTTGATGGCGAGTTAACCGTAAGTGCTCCCAAATTATATATTATTGCATTCTTTATCGCATTTCCGCTGCTTGCCATCAGACCCTTCCCGTAATATTCTGTTTTTTCCATTGAAAAAAAAGAATGAAAAAGTGCATGGCGTCCAGTATCATGCAAATGTTGTTACTCTCTTTATATAAAGAGTTCAAAACCTCTTCAGGCTTCTTGCCTAACGTTATGTTAGATAATAGTTAGCTCGGGCTAGTCTTAAATTCATAAACGATATATCACTTTGGTTTCTAAGAATGACTTAATGGGTTTCGGAAGTGTTACAATGTAACATTTCTTAAATATTCACCCCAAAATTTCTCATTTCATTCGGACAAGTTACGAATGCAAATCCCAATTTGATACAACATTATATTTAATCTTTATGATTAATAAACATTAGCAATTATCTGTCGGTCCAAGTCTTTGTTTCAATACAATGTCAAAGAATCTATAAAACATTAGAGTGTAAACCGCAACTGGATGAACATACCATAAATATAAATATTCGTAGTAATCATAATTTCAGTTAAAAATCTTAAAAGAGATTTATTAAATGGACGCCGTGCGTTTTCTACTTTGTTTTGTAGTTCCTAGAGCTTTGCAATAGCTTCCTAGCAAAGGTTATCATACATTTTACGCAAATGTGTAGATCATAGAATTTGGTAGAAGGCGGCTGCTGTATTTTCATTTTGTTTGAATGTGATCACGCTGCATTAGAGCGTTCAAAGCAATGTTTTAGTCTTGCTATAAATTATCACTGCATATTTATTTAAATTTTTTTAGTGTGTCTTTAATATTTTCTCTATATAAGCACGCACTGAATGTTTTTAAAATTATTTTATGCTTTCCTTCCTTTTCAGTTGTGTTACATGTATTACATGGTAACATACAAGATTATATTATCTACTTTCTTGTACCAATGACGTATCTATCATTGCTTTTACGTACACTTAATCATACGAAATTAGTACTTTTTTTGAATGACTCTTAAAGTGAAACATTTTCTATGGGTATATGGTAATTTGAAGCTTTATTTATCAATCTATATGATGCAATAATCCTAATTTTTGTAAAATTTGAAGAAAAATTTTAAACGAAGATTGATTCATTGGAAAGCAAAAGCAGTTAACACACATTTAGTGCAAAGTTGGGCAAAAGTTAAAATCCATATCTAGTTTTATTTTGCCTTATGTCAAACCAAACTAATGTAATTCATTTATACAGAAAGAAATTGTGATAAATGACATGATTATCTCTCACTGATGATAATATTATGCAGAAACCAATAAGCTTGGGTTGCTACATATTGATAATAATACAGTGATTCATTTTTATTTCTTTGCAAAAGTAAAATAATTAGAGGCTAGTTCTTCTCTTAGAGAGAGATTTGACGATCAATTTATTACAAATTAATCAGATAAACTTTTAACTCAATTGATGTACCCGAACTCATTGAATGGTCCTTATCGATCTACAAAAACCAGGGGAAATTTTTAATAGAAAAACCTTTAGAAGGTTATTTGATCTGAATGAACAGACTCATCTCATCTGAATAGAGCGAAAACCTTAAACAACATCCTATTTATGGTAAGTGCCTCTAACTTCACTCACTTTTCAAATGACTGTAGAGTAGTTTTCAATTTGTGTTGGGTTTCTAGAATAAGTGGCCACCCATGTAGTTAGTTTATATCCCACAATTACTAGAGAAACCAACCTCTTTTATGTCACACACTTTTAAAATGTCATACGAAGCAAAGTTATGTAAATATTACCCATGTTTAAACAGTATTTTTATTTTTATTTTTTTTTTGGTCTGGATTGAAAAAATTAACCTATTTTCCCGTAGAAAAAATTTTGGTAGGTAGGCTAAACAGTTTAGTCGAAATGGGAAGTCATTATTAGTGTCCAAGCCAATTCACTGCTGCTGTTGAATCAAAATGCTCCCCATTTCTTGACATTTTTGAAAAGTTTACCTCCCAGGCAATCTGTTCAAGGCGAACTTTAATGATTCATTGTTGTATGTTTTTTTAGTCTTGTTAGAATTGAGTACAATTTCGAGTCTCGTTTTAAAATTTTTCATGTGACTTTAAGACATGTTTATTTTTCATGAATATATTAATCCCCCTAAGCGTTTGAGATGTATTTTTCAGACGCATACTTTCAACTTGAAAAATGTTCGGGACACATTTATTTCATCAACTTAACCTTTGATGTTGAAAAGGACGGCGCTTTTAAATACCAAACTAGAGGATGGAATAATCAATCAGGAACATTTTTTCCAGTTAACATAAAAAAGGAGACCGAATAAAAAGGCCCAAACGCTGAGAGCAGCGGTTCTCAACCTGTAGTATTCGTGCCAATCTGGATAAGTGCTGGACTGTTCAATGATACGTGAAAAATGTTTAGTAATGGCGGAAAAACACTCTTCTTGTAATAAAAAAATTGTAAAGTATTCCAAATTTTTTTATTTTGAAATTATCACCAGCTCCAGCCGAGAAGAACGTTCTATAACAGAAGCAGGTTAAATTTTGAACATCTGCGTAAAGTTTCTGAGTTGATTGTCGTCACTTCCCCTTCGCTACCTAAATTTGAACACTAGTCATTGATGAACTGTGCACCGGTTAACAAACGCAACCATCTCGCTGATTATAATATTAATTATATGGGCATTTTCTATGCAATTTTTTGAATTTATTTATGTGTGTAATTTAGGAAAACAATTTAATGTTTATGTATGTTTAATTTTATTCGCATTGTTACGCTATATTTGTTGTTTTGTCTCTGTATACAAGGGGTACGCCAGTTACATAAACGTTTCCAGGGAGTAAGTGAGGTATAAAAAGTTGAGAACCAATGGCTTAGAGCAGGGGTTCTCAACCTTTCAGGCTCTGTGCCCCCCTTTGAACACTAAAGTGAGGTCACGCCTCCCCCACCACCACCATGTGTGGTCAATACAAGTAGTAAATTCGGAATTTGAAACTGAAGCTGGTTATTAAATGAAAATATAGAATAGATAATTTCATGCACAACATTTAATATTACTACACTTATCTTAATTTGGAACATATTATTATTAGAACGTATGAAATCAAAGAATTAAATACAGATCATATATATTGGCGGGCACTGTTTGTCCTTGACAAGTTTCTGAATATTAGGTTGTAACTGTGACAAAGCACACCTCAGGTCACTTTCAACGTCCAGACGTACGGCAATTATCGTGTTCATGTTCGTATGTCGTAAATACGTTACGTTTACATTGAGACCACAAAATTGAGTACAGTAAATTACAGTTAGTTTTACTTTTTATTTTACTATTTTTTTTTAAACTCACGCCTCCCTTGAAATTCTTCTACACTCCCCAGGTTGAGAACCACTGGCTTAGTGGGTCAAACTGTATATTATTTAAGTGGATGGTAGACCATATTTAATGCTACACAAAGCTAGGAGAAAAGAATATCTATCCTAATCCACTAATCAAATCACATGAATCAAAACAATTGTATTAATATGAATGAAATTTCGAAGGAAATTTTTAATACATTGCCTAAATATTGATTCCGAGGAGCGTCTTGTACAATAAGGACGAAGAATCACTGACTTGTTTGTGGTTCTTGATTCTTCAGCTATTCCTGGCGTTCTCGAAAACTCCAGGTGTTCTTCCAAATTGAATCAATCTAGTGTAACGTAATTTGGAGGACTAAATCTCTCCTTTTCACTGCATCCATATCATTTACTATCTAGATAAAAGAGGATAATAATAAATTACTATTAACTTCGTGATTATCAACTTTAATTTTAATCATCTATACTTATATATAAAGAGAGAGCGATTTTGTACGTGGAGGGTAATCTCCAGAACCACTGCACCTATTTGAAAAATTCTTTCACTGTTTGAAAGGTACATTATTCCAGATGGACATAGGCTATATATTATGTATATCTAATCAGTAGAAATAAAGTTAGGGCTTAATCCTAACAATCTCCATTGTTACCGCTTTTTGTGCCGAAGTCTTCAACGATCCTTAGCGTGGTGCTATCTATACTTATATATAAAGAGAGAGCGATTTTGTACGTGGAGGGTAATCTTCAGAACCACTGTACCTATTTGAAAAATTCTTTCACTGTTTGAAAGGTACATTATTCCAGATGGACATAGGCTATATATTATGTATATCTGATCAGTAGAAATAAAGTTAGGGACTTAATCCTAAGAAGCTCCATTGTTTCCGCTACTGTCTTCTACCGCTTTTTGTTCGGAAGATTTCAACGATCCTTATCGTGGTGCTATCGCGGTGGGCGTCTGTTCTGACGCTAGCGGTTCGAACCTAGCCGTTCTCCGGCACGCCTTTTTCTTTTAAAAAATTTATTTTAATTATTAACTAACATAAAATTAATTTAAGGCATTATTTAGGCAATTATTAAGGTAAAAAAAGATTTACAATTTATTGGCTATCAACTAGAAATTTATTGGTATAATATTTTGTTCAACCCGGACAAAGTCGGGACGGGCCGCTAGTTGTTTATAAAAAAAAAAGATCGCACATCGTCATAAATAAGCGAAGCAGTTTTAAACCACTGTAGATTCATCGGAGTGCATATTCTTACAACTTCGTCATTAAAAGAATTATTTTTTGATTCAAACTCTTAAAACAGGTATTCTTAGTTAAGAACTCTGCATATCTGCAATGGTCGCAAGCTGGGTTTCTCATGTAGTTACCAAATGTCAGTGTCCTGATAATTGTTGGCTAACATTTAACATTTGCAATTATTTACGCTTTTATTTATTAACAATATCAATGTATTTTTATAGCTTAAATGCAATCGCTCTGTTTATCTTTACTGTTGGGTTTGTTGTTGTTATAATGAAATTCGTTCTTCGGATAAAATACGCCTTAAAGGTGACTAAGATGACTCTTTCCTCAAATATTAGTTTAGCATTTCGAAATTTATCCATTATATTCAATATATGAAATAAAATACTTTCTTAAAATACCTGTTTTCTCTGAATGAGGTTCGTTTCTCTAAATACAACAAATGCATCCTTCCAGGATTTGATCAATTTGAAAAGCATAGTTTCAATTTAGGAACTCGAAACAAGAGTATGCGATGGTGTGCATCATAAAAGGAAATTATTTAATCATTTAATTGCCGAGCGAAACAACTCATGAGTTTACCGAAAAGAGCCAGAAATTTTGTGGAATTTCTGGATGAACGAACACTTTACATTGAAGTGATGGATAAAAAATTATTTCTATAAATGACACAGTTATAAGAAATGTGTGTCTAGAGATTATTTATTTACTGTACTTTTCTGACACTCTACTCATCATAACTCCTGATGGTTAATAACCGAGAACACTACACCCCTAAAAATAACTAACATTATACTACTTTTTAAAAGTTTTTATTAGAGTGTCTCAAAAATAATTGGAATGTCAGTACCTTATCTAAATCAAAACAAAATATTCCAATAATTGTGTGATCAAGACAGCCCAGGATTTTAATAATTTTCCAACTAACAATGTTGAATATTTCGAATACAGGCCTCCCTTCTTCTTTATACAGTTTTGTTCAGATGTACCATATCCTTTCAGAGATAGTACCGGAGATTGTTTTTTCTTTCTTTTGTTAATAACGTTTTATCTTGAGAAAACTGCAGTGACTGTCGTAAATCAGTATTGATATCATATTCCTGAGATGTTTCCCTTTTGTTTTCAAATGAGGCGTGAAATGTTTACCATCTCCTTCGCCGTGCTACCCATATCCAACGATTTTGTAACATGTGCTCGTGATTTTTTTCGGTTCGCTGAATGGCTTATTTCCTAAATGACGTCGTCGTTTGGTGAGAAATGAAGTCATCTGCCCTTAAGGATGTCGATCCATCATCGGGGTACTGAAGATGCTTCATTTACCTTCGTTTACCTTGCCCCGTGAAAGGGAGAAAAATATCTGGGATCTGCTAATTTGAAAGAAAACTGAGAAGAAAGCTAAGGTGGCTTTTTCGGATTAACTGAGGGAGAAAGATAGTTGGTTCTTTTTGATGCAGACCGGATTGATTGCATACTTTCAGTCAATAATAATAACTCAGGGCAATCCACATTTAACAATTATTAACCACATTTAACAATTATTAACCACATTTAACAAGCAAAGCTTAAGTCCATGGCTGCTAGATATGCTGGAAAATTCTAGTTTTGCATTATTGTCCTTTTCATGTTTCTTAATATTTTGGGATGTTAGTATTCTATTACGACTTTATCCTTTTTTTGTTGTTGTTGCTGTATTTGTTGTTTTTCTCCCCAAAAAAGCATATTTTCAACATCTGAGTATTTAGTTATACAGTTATCTACACGAATGTAATATACCTTAATTCATTACGTTAAAAAAATAAAGTTTAAAAAAAAGGAAATTACCTGAAGTTTTTCAAAAAAGTAAAATAATTTGTTATTTCTTAACTGAAATGTTACTTATTCTTGCTCGGGAGCTCAGATCAAAGCTTAGACGATGACAAACTGCTCCTTCGGGAAATGAAAATGTTGGATCGTAGGAGCCTCAAAGGAGCACAATGTTTATAGTCAAAATTTCTTTTATTGGTACCTGTCAAAAATACCTTCAGATAGACTAAAACTTCCTAAATTGAGCACAAGATAAATTAGAGAGATAGAAAATGTTACTTAAATAAAAATTTTATATACGGATCGTGTGGTAGTGACTGCTTTTCCCCAACTTTTAAAACACTATATAAATAATAATTTCATTTAAAATAAAGTTATTACAGTAGATTTTACTAGCTCTTTCATATTTCCCTTGAATGTTGAATCAGACAGAAAACTCATCGCATATTTCTTTCCCAATGTACCATGGAAGCATTAGTATTTTGCATCAAATGCTCACCAGTTACAAGTTTGGAAACAAATGCTTCATTTCTGCCCATCTAATTTACTGTCTACAGGAAAATCGGCGTACTCGAAAGTATTTTAACTTTTTAGTGCGCCTTTATTATAAAAACTGTAAAGCGAGTTTACAACATGCATACAACAGAGAGGACAAAACAATGAACTTAAAACATACAATTTCTAAAAACAATTTTTCGTAATCTATTCACTCTTGAAAGCTAAAAATTTATCGAAATTTCTAAGATGAGCTTTAAAGGGGATCATTATTTGAGCATACCACAAATGCATCTAATTGCAACTTAAATTAACGACCTTCAGGTTTTATATTATTTTCATTTCCTTTCATTTTTACGTATCACCCATTTAAATCATAATTTAAATCCTCCCCATGAAATCATAAACTTAGTATTTCTTTTTGTTTTGATAGTCTGGGGAACAGTTTGTACTCTGTGCTTTGTGTAAGTTGATATCTTCCAAAATTGAATCCAAAATCATTTGTAAAAGTCAATCAACACGTGATGGGGTATATGTGCCCTTGATTATGAAAGTGGTCTAAGTCATTGTGCCAGTTATTACAAAAGTAGCATTGTCAAGAATCTACAAAAAATAAGTTTTCACGTTGCATTCTTTTACATTACAGTAATCTGAAGCAGTCGTTGTAAAAATTTAAAAATTGAACCGTAAATATATTCTAAAATGTTTTGTTATAAATTTAAAAAATATTTTTTAGTTTGATCAGACTCAAACCTTTAAATATCTTGAAACGAAAAACATGACTTAAACCACTTTTGTAATCACCGGTACGATGACTTAGACCACTTTCATAATCCACTTTCATAAAATTTTAATCACTTTAATAATAAAAGGCACTTAAACTGCGGTAAAAAATGTTGAATCTTTGAGTTATACGAAAATAAATGAGTTGTTTGGTTTACGTTTTACATTATTCTGCAACTGAATGAAATTAATGTAAATTTGGATTAAACATTTCTCTTTACCATTTCTTGATGTGTGTAGGATCCATTTCAGATAGGAAACGAGGTTTCTAAAGCATTTTAGAAAACAAAGGGTTTTTTTTTATATTTTCCCTTTCCTGCAAGATATGTTGTGTTCATAAAATCAAGATAAAGGAAGGAATTTTGTAGAAACCTTTTTACAGAGTTTTAAGAAACAGAAAAGAAAATTTAAGGGATAAGCTTATAATCTTCTGCTTTACTTTCTTGAGTTTTGAACTGCAATCAACTGGTATAACATCAACTGAAATTAATATCGCATGTAATAGTAGTGAAGCTAAAGGCGTTTTGTGTATCTGTTCTACAAGAATGTTTAGTTGCTTGCATGGTTGAGTATTTATGGTTTATTTTTGCTTCCTTAAGTACACTGCAGACTATCATATCCTAATTCACAACATTTTAAGGCTTAGACTTCGCTCGTATTCTAAATATCCATAGTAATATCTTCGAATGCAATTATCTAATCCTATAATCTAATTAACTGACTCACACAAACATCCGCTATTCCTCAAATTGTACGGTGAAATTTTCAATTGAAGAACATGCAGTTTATTTCAAAGGGAAAATTTAAGTTATAAAACCCTCAAGTTACTGTTCGTTCTTTTTTAAGTATGAACAAAAAAAAATATATACAAATCAGTGACTATTATTTTTTCTTATAATTTCACAAAATCACAGCTTATATTTATGTATGAGAAAAATTATAAAATAGTATATAATTGTCAAAAATCACTGCTCATATGTATATACGATAGAGAAAAAATATAATGTATTTTTTTGTATGGCAGAAATTACTTACAATTTTAGTTCACAACACACTGATCAACTATAAACCCCTTGTGTCCTTCCCGATGTAATTGCTCCTCAAGCTGACACCATTTTATGAAATTATTTCTTTCAAAGTGGAGTATATTTTACTCTATAAAAGCACTTTATGTCCTCCATTTCACAACAATTTATTTTTATTTATGTTACATTATATTTGCGAACATTAGTCTGACCTAAAAGTCTCCATTCCTTTTACAGTTAGCTGTTTATTATCCCTTTGTTATGCGAAAAAATACGAGCTTTTTACTCGAATTGTCTAGAATTTTATTCTGTAGTACATGCAAAGTATTTGAACTCGTTCAGACATGTGTGGTAAATATTTATGTTGTATGTGTTTAGAATATACATTCCAAGAATTTATAAAATCTTTAAAAGTGTAAAGACATGATTTTGATGGTAAGCATTTTAATTTTTAGATTCCGGCCATTCTCTTACTTACAAATATTTAAAAAATTACAAAGAAAAAAAAGCTGCACCTTTAAGTTAATTTCGTTTTATTTTTGGCTTAAAATTCATTAAAATGAAATTGACTTCGACTGCACGCAAGAATGATCCAAACTTTGGAAATCGATCTCTATAGTCTCTGATTTTAAAACCCAGAAGTTATTTTAAATAAGACAGTATTAAATTGCTTAATCAAAAAGGATTTGGCGAGTTTTTGAGGTTTCAGAGTTATGGATATTAACGAACTTTTAGGTTGCCCGCTTTTACTAAAGATATGATGGCAATACTAGTGACTAAGAAGGGTCGATTTTATATCTGAGAACTAAGAATAAATAAGAATATCGCTAAATTCTCACATGTTCTGGTGCAAAATATTATTTTCTTCAAAAGGGTTTCAATTATTTTGCTGTACTTACTTAAAATGAAAAACTAGTTGTATTTCAACTCTATATATTAAAAAAGGGGCATTAACTCGGACTTTCTGTTGACGTAAAAGTTTATGAATAATCATCCAAATCATCATATAATAATGTTTACGTTATGTTGTGTTTTTTCATGTTTCTGGAAAACCAGTGACTTGAAGCGTTGCGTATTAAAATTGAGAATCGCTTAGGGTCACTCGCAGATGCGTTGAGATCCGAACAAATGCTTGTTGTATACACTGAAATGGGAGCAAGATTTGTAACAATTTTACAATTCTGCTCTGTTTCTACATTTTACGTTTCAACACAATTCAGCGGTAACTTGAAAATATATGTGTCTTGTTTATCTCTGTTCATAGACTTATGACACGTATGATCTACGTTGTGACACATATGAGAGCTAGTTCTACGCTTTAATGGCTGATGAAATATAGACTAAATTTTACCTGAATTAATATGAACTTACTTTTTATAGATTAATTTTTATTCATTCATCAAGAGTTGCTAATGAATGACTCACTCTGTATTTACTCTTTCAGTCATTTTCAATTCAGTTCGATTATTTGATATTTAATCTGGTAACGAAGAACTCTATTATTTAAGTAAGTTATTTAGCAGGCTTTCTCATAAAAAAAGTATATATCAACAGTATAAGCATAAATGCAAAATGCACTCATCAAATTACCTTTTACATAAGCTATTACTATTTTTTTATTATTATTATTCAACTACTGTGCTTGTCCTGATTTTTATTTTCACTTCCTCCTTAATACCATACAATGAGCCTCAAATTTCAAAAAACTAAATATGGAATACAATCAAAACTTTTTATCGAAAATTCAAATATTGAATACAATCAAAACTTTTTGACAAAAATTGACCTAGACATAAATTTTAACATTTTTTTAACAAAAACAGTGTAAAAAAATTGAATATTTTCTCACACAAATGTTTTAAAAATTCTCTATCTTATCAGTCATAGTCACAAGAATTCTGTAATAATAATATTCATAAATATTCTAATCAATTGTAATCCTAAAGATCAAAAGCATTTCATCCTTTTTGTCATCTCTGATCTTTTCCTGTTATGTCTGTTGCCACACGGGACTGAAGGAAATTTTAATGCGACTGCCTCTTATCGAAAAGCAGAAATATTATGAGACTGATCGGTAGATCATTGTGAGAAAAAGTATGCAAGATCATTTATCAAGTTGAGTGCATAATAACTATTGAAATAAATTTCCGTTCTCTACTTTCATTTCTTGAAATATCATTCCTAAGGGGAGAATTGATAGCAAATATTCGATAAAAAAAACGGTACAAAAGAAAACGAAAGCATAGTTAAGCTATTTAAGCATATTTGGTTACAGCGATTCGTTAAATCTTATGAATAATATATTAATGCTATAAATTTAAGATAACCCTCATTTAAACTAGAGAAATTCATAGAAGTGTGTGCAACAGATAATAGGAACCTGATATCGTTTGAAGATAATTCAAATGTTTGTTTATACGTTTATACATAAAAGGCAGAAAATGTCTAGCTTGTTTCAGATAGAAAAGAATATTCTGGGGAACAAATAAGATATTGATTGTACCATACATGAAATATAGACGGTAAATTTTAAATGAATAAACACGACAGTATCTAAATGTCATAAGGGCATTTAAACACTTCATACGTCTAGACACGTATAGTTTCTTAAAATTTAGAGGAAGAATAGAATATTGTTACTTATTTACGAGCACAGTCCAAAAGAAAAATTATACGCTTCCTAACAAAAACTTAATAAACACTTTACTTCACCATCGTCAATGACTTATCTTAAAAGGTGAATTTTTATTATTTGATACTTATGCAAAAGACGGTCATGGATATTTCAAAAAGATCCTAATACATGAGAAGTTTTTCATGAAAATAAAGACAAAATCATATTAATAAAAATTAACGCACTCTTGTAATTTTTCTATCTTTTATTAGTTTGAATTAAATAACAGTATCATTCATATGAATACCTCCTGTTATGTTAAATCTTAGAAACAATATAACTACTCAAAATTTTTCACCTATATGTGACAAGAAAGTTTTTGAACTTTTAACTTTCTTTGTCTGTCGGGGCAAAGTGGCCACTTGCCAAGGAGATCGCACTGCGGAATAAAATTGCAACATTCGATTCTTCTGTAGAATCGCGCGACGGTGTCCTTCTCGGCTATTGATAACCTGCATTTTGTCAAGGACGAACTTATTTGTAATTGCAGATTCACAAAATATCTTTTTGGATCGATAATTAGGATTTCATAAAATGTCAGTTTTATAAAACAAAAGTAAATATGAGTAGTATCAGCAGTATTTACCACGAAATTGGTCAGTTAATTCAAATAGCCATCCATGCAGTAAATAGATTCAATTGTATTATTGGTTGTTTTCCGAGCAATAAAGGACGCCTTTGATATGAGTCGGTGGTTGAACCTGTTGACTTCACTTGATTTCATTTCTTAATTGTGAAGTCCTGAAATCTAATCATTACGTTATAATTACTGAAAAACTGTACCTTCGCAATGCGGAAATATAAAAAAAATTCAAAAGTTTGAAAATTACTTCCAAATTTATTGTAATTAGACGGAAAAGAGTAAGAACTTTTTAATGTAAGAAGCAGTGCTTTAGTCTACGATGTCCTCAATAGTTCTTATCGATCTCTTCTGAAAACCTGACATTAAAATTTAATGAGACACTTATATCAAAGAGGTCTGCATTGTAGCTAATTCGGAAAAAAAGATTTTAAGTATTTTTTAAACTAAAATTTAGGTATCCCTAAACAGGAATTATGCGCGCTTCCTCTGGTATCTTTGTAAAAGTATAAACATTGACAAATGTTTAACGTTGATGAAGTTAGAATTCTCTGATGCTGTGGAAGTCACCCATTTGTTGAATTTTATTAGTTGCTTCAAATGACTATCCGGTGTATTCGTTCCATTCTTTATTTTGGTGATCAGAGCGAAAGTCGAGGCAAAGAAGTGAGTTTGGAAAATCCTACCAAAAGCACTGATTATGTCACTTTTGTCCCCTCCCCCCCCCTCCCCCGTTCTCTTCCTTTTTCTCTAAAAGGGGATTGTGGAACCAGCGACCCTGCAAATTCGCGTGGTAAGGCGTCGCAAATTACGCCGAGTATTTGTGTCTGAACCTGAGTACTTGACAACTTATATTAGATAACGGGTAATCTTTTCCCTCGAATTCCTATCTATTCTATCAATTGGATGGTTATAGAAACTCGTTGTCATCAATAACCACCGCATGACAGTTTAGTTGCAGTATGCAAATAGCCAGACTGATATTGGGGATACTACAAATGGTTATCTCCGAATTCACGCTGGATACCAATGGGTACTTGCTCATCTTGACAGGTTAAATGCATTTCGTCGGCTGCGCAAAGTAGCTACCCGCGATCTGCTGCTTCTGATGTCATCTTTCAGGTTCCCTTAAACTAGAAATAGACTGTTGTTAGAAGATTAGGTATTTGGACCTTCTTCTTGGGATTACTGATGTTGCAAGATAGATTCTAGTGCCATCCTAGTCCAGCAGCCCGAGAGGTTAAAATGCATCACTAAATATTCTTGTGGTATAATTCTTGTTCTTGCAGGTGAAGGACTTGATTTTATTGCTTTTACTGCAATAAGTACGCATTTATAGATATAACCCAATAGGTTTTTCTTTTAATTGGTTTCTGTTAGTAGATGCTCTACTGTTTCTCAGCGTCTTTCATTGGATCATTGTACTTGAATTTTTTTCATCTGGAGATTAATCTGTTGCTAACTGTGGCATGATACACATCCGTACACATAGCTTTCTCGCTGTCTTCGAATTCTTTTCACCCATTTCCTTTTCTTTTCTCAATTCAAATTAACTAAAACATTGGTTTTTATATCCCTCATTGACGACTTTTCAAACACTTTTGGAAATAAAGAGACGTATAACAATTTCGATTCCTTGTAATATAAATTAAAAGTTCCGTGTCTAGGCCGGATATAGGCACGTTAAATCCGTATATCGGAATGTCTCTGTATGAGGTCAGAGAGGTTGGGTCAGAGGGGAGTGAGTACGATCCCTACAGATATCTCAACTGGGGGTGCTTGATCAAAATTAAGGTGCCCCCAGGCTGAATCTGACTCCGAGCCTTTTGGTTCCATTATAAACCGGAGCTGCACCCCTCAGCCCGCTAGCCTATATAGACTTGGTCTGGAATACTTCTGGCCAAGGATGCATTAGAAACAACAACAACAAAAACAGAAAGAAATTAAAAGTGTTAGCCCGTCTGCACACGGAGCAACCCAAAAGAAACTGATAACTGACTCAAATCACAAACCCGTCCGACGGGTTTGTAACCAGTTGCGCCGTGTGCGTGGCTCCATTCAATTACATAGGTTGCGACTCATCACGGACTGGTTTGTGATTTGAGTCAGTTATCAGTTTCTTTTGGGTTGCTCCGTGTGCAGACGGCCTAAAACACAGGAAACATGAAATGAACAAACTGTGCAAAATTTAACATAAAAACTACTGGAAGACACTCATAAACAACAACTGTTAAACTTGAGTCCAGAAGCAAGCTTAAAATATAACCGAGGAATTCGAACTTTTTAATGTGACCAGCGTTAGCTTCTTCCAGTAATTCATCTGTAAGAAAAATTTAGAATAAAAAGTTAGTTTTTTTTCTGCGCTGATGTTAAATTTACCGTAAGAGTAGTTTCAACAAGATCCGAGTTGACAACAGTAAAAAGAAAATTTCTTTTAGATGAGCTAAATCCTATTTCCTCTAAGTTAACAGTAGCTTCACTTGTATCATTTCCGACTCATTTAATTACGCTATTCTTAAATTACATTGCAATAAAATATATTCATGTCATACGTATCTAATTCTGTGTACTCAAAACAAAGGTATGAAAATTATATAATCTTGTATCTAAAACCCATAAATTCTGAAAGAAAAGAAGAGATAATATTTTAAAATGTATAAATTATTCTCATTTCCCGAATTTTTTTTGCACTTTTTCGAATAAAATATTCATTTCTACTCTTAGGTTTCACTTTTTCACGTCTTTTGTTGTTTGAAAAGGAAATAAATGATCTGGAATGTTTTCTATTAACCTGCTGAGAAAAGCCAGAATCCCAATTTTAGTATATGATATTTTAAATATATATTTGCCGATATATTTCTAATATACTAAGAAACGTGGTGGGACTCCTTATTGTGAGAAAATTTATTGATATAATGATGACAGTAAATATATACTTTTGCATGTATGTATGGTAAGTATGTGTGTGTATTACGAATTAAAAACAGCTGTAGAATTTTAATTGAAAAAGATATTATAGAGAAAGACGTTTGTTCAGTATGGACTTATTAAACAATATCTTATGGCCGCGTTGTTTATAATATTTACAGACTCTGTAATGTTTTTATGAAATTATTTTTTCTGTACCTCTTTAACAAACTCGTTATATTTTTTTATCTGTTGAGAAGCAATTCTTCTCAGCTTCCTGTCTTGAACTCTCTTTTCAATTTCTTCAATTTCTTTTTATCTTGCAATTTCTTTTTCTCGGTTTTCTTTTTATCTTGCAATTCATTTGTACGCATTG
Organism: Dolomedes plantarius; assembly: GCA_907164885.2. Classification (NCBI taxonomy): domain Eukaryota; kingdom Metazoa; phylum Arthropoda; class Arachnida; order Araneae; family Dolomedidae; genus Dolomedes; species Dolomedes plantarius. The sequence continues at coordinate 43,476,848 of OU015491.1, read as the reverse complement.
CTTGTATGCTCTCACTAGCCCTTTTTTCAAACATTTAATTAAATTTTCATACATTTAAATGTTCGTATTTGTAAAGCGAAGCAGTTTTCAGAAGCCGATAGCTTTAAATTTGTTTCACCATTTGACTATTTATCCGGCATTACATAATTCGGAGAGATAAAAATCACTAATGCTTTCTTAATTCATATCATCGATAATCCAGGTAATTAACTTTTTCATATTCCCCGAGAATTTAGAATTTATATTAACGTCAAACGACTGAAATAGACTGAAAAAGCTACTATAAAAGGTATATTTATTACTTAATTATTTTGCAGAAAATCTCTGGACAGCATCATTGTTGTCCATATTTGTTAACAGACATGCTAATTTTTTTCTTGAAACGAAAATGCCGAGTAAACAAAGAACGCTCAACATAGAAAGACGCCATTTCTGAAGGAAGATTAGTAAAATACTTCCACTCTTTTAATCTTTATCTTAACTCAGTGACCAAATACAAAAGATAATATAGAAAAGGAAGTAATTGTACGATTACGGCGAAAATTCCACTGTTTTTATTTCTTTTGTTCTTGGGGTGCACTTGTTTCAACTCTCTTAGTTCGTATATCATATAGCGTTCTGATATATTGTTCTGAGTAATCGTCTGAGAATTTTTTCTTCATTTTATCATCCATGCTAGTGGAACAAAATGTCTAATACATCATACTCATTGAACCCTTCGTCAACTTTAAAGATTTCTCGTCATTTTGAAATTCTTCTTTAGCATCGGTAATTTCGCATCCTTCTTTTTATGTATATTTTTGAAACAGGCAACTATATCGACTTCAAACCTTTTAGCATTATTTTTGCTATATAAATTAAGAAATGACGTATCTTTGCCATTTTCGCTACGCTCTATCTTAACAGCTCGAGTTTACTTTTTCAGAATATACACTCTGTTACAAATAAATATATGCACCCAGAAGAAATCGTGCTACTATCACGAAACTTGGCAGGAATGTAGTCTGGTAAGAGATATGCAAATGATTAAAATTTCGACGCCAATGAAACAAGGGTAAGCACGCTATGCGCATATGAGATGCGCAGCTGGGAGAGTTTAAAAGCATGATTGCTCGTGCCATAGGGTTATTCAAACAAACCTGTCGACTTGGATGGACAGGTATCCTATATATAATAGCCGTTGTCTCTGTATGACACTTCCGGGCTGTACTCATCTTTCAATTGAAGCCCTCAGTAAACAAACCGCCAGTTAGGCTTAATTTCAATTTCAGATGTGGATCAGAATTTTTTCTTACCTAAAAACAAATATCTTCTCCATCAAATCACGTTTTTTCAGCCTATTTTTCTATAAAACATGCAGAACTAAAAAAAAATTGGATGCTTTTAGCTGTATATTTAACAGTTTTTAAAAATCTGTTTACTTTTGCGATGAATTCTGAAAGTAAACAAACTTGAATGTGAATGAATCGCGTAGTGAACTGTAAAAAAATGGATGGCAGTCTACTACTCCAATCGCATGAAAAACTAAATAAATTAAAAATAATGATAGGGTTTGCTTTTACAAAGTGTGGATTAAATGTAATATTGTTGGATAATTCGGGATATTTTTTAACTTTCATATACTTTTTCCATTATAACGTCAAAATGACGGGTTACCTACTATTTGTGACTAGAGTTGTCCGAGCTAAAAGTATCGAAAAGTTGTGTCTTATTTTTACGGAACTACCCATTAGAGTTTTAAAAAATTATTTAAATAGAAAGGACATCTCACCAAGTTTTAATATCAATAGATTTCGATGTGTGCACCTTTTGTAGCACGACACCTTTAGTTGAACTCGCAGATCTTCTGTCCCATTGTTAAGCTATTGTGAATGTTTTCAGATTTTTTATAACAACAGATGTTCAGATGCATATATTTAAATTTCGCTTTTTGCACACTTAGATGTTTAAATAAATAGAACGTACTTTTTAAAAAATTTTAATTTTTGAGCAGTCAGTTTTTTTCAAATTATTAATGCATATCACTGAAAAATTAAAATTTCTCTTAAAGATTAAAATAGATATATTTTTGAAAGACGCGTTCATTGTCTTTAAGGATTTATTTTCAAATGAGTGAAAAAAAAACTTAATTCGATTAATTTTCAAATGAAGAAAAATTATTCGATTTATTCTCAAATGAAGAAAACTGAATTCCAAAATATGCATTTGCTAATCTGTGATTAGGAAAGATCCGAGAGGGAAATTTTCTGTGACCCAATGTTCCAGTGGGAACACTGGAATTGGAGAACTGCCATTTTAACTGATGCATTGTTCTCAATGGGGAAAAACTCCGTAAGTAGTAGTTAAAAAAAACCTTGGTCATATCTGTGCTTAGATGGCAAAATATTATAAGAAATTTACGTGACAGCAATTCTAAGATTCAAGATATCATGAAAAATCAGTAATTTATTTTGCATGAGCAAACGGGGTACCAATGATTCAGAAAAATAGTTGGCTATTACTTACAGTAGTTTTACAGTAAATAGAAAATATCGGCGAACGAGAATCCGGAATGTGAAAAATTCAATTTTTTTTCAAGAAAAGTTCCGTATAACATTTTTCCATCTGAGCACAGATTCGTTTACCTGAGATTTTATTTTGCATGTTCATCCGACATTTAGCGACATTCAGCGTTGTGTTACAAACAATAAACACTCTCGCCAGTATCAAATTTATCTATTAATAATTTGCAGAGTTAAGTTTGTGATAAACAGAATTGTAAAGAAGCGGGGATAATTTAGCTGTTGGATAGGATATAGGTTAGTGGATGTAAGTTCAATCCCAAGCTCTGGCTAATGGTTGTGGCAAAGTGTGGAGACCTCATCCATAAGGTAAATTGTGCCTGCACAAGAATTTTGTGTTCTAATGCGAATATGTAGCCTTGTCAACTCTCGACATAATCTGCTGCATGTATGATCCGATAGTCTTCAATATTTATTTGATATGTAAAATTGCTTTGTGCTCACTTTTATGTTCTAATTTCAATCGCTAAATCGTCATCAAATTATTTAACTGATACTTTTTTTTTATGATAATCCACTTCAGTCAATTGAATCCCACGTTCGTGTTGAAGATAATAAGAAAGGGAGAAATCGTTGATTGCCTCAAATCTTGTCTTTTAAACCAAGCACTAGTTGGTACCCGTCAAAACATGACGGCTGGATAGTAATTAAATGTATTAATACACAAATTATACTCAACACAGATAGCTAGAGAGATTCTTCGGAATAAACAAATTAACGTGTTTATGCTGCCTCGTACTTAGTAAGTATCTAAAGTTAGATTAAAACATATCACTGAGCATGCGCAGACAGCAATTTTTAATTGTAAATTATCGCTAATTAATAGAAATTGCGATTACAAAAACCAAATTTGACACATCTATAGATTAAAATCTTTCGTTTAAGACCAAAATGAAGTAAATGTGTGCAGTAGTTTTTTACTCACAGACTGCCCAAAAGCCTGGTTAGCAACTTAAATATATAGATAATGTGGTTCAACGGCATACTTAGCCCATACAGGCCAACGGTAGTGCTTAGCCCAGAGTGTAGTCAGGGATGCCGGAGTGCATATTAACTACCTATACTCGAGTTCAAGCAATAGGGAAATTTCAAGCCCGCTGATTCGTTGGTTTCTTCCCGTCATCTATGACATCACTTAGCGCAACTTTCAGTAAAATAAATCCCCCCCCCCCCCCCCAAAAAATGTTACATATTTCATAAAAATTTCAAAGCTACCATTATATTTAAAAAGTTTTTTTAAGTTTTTTTTATCAAAGTTATCTTTAACTTGTTATAAAAAGTTCAGTGTTAGAAGTTTTCTTTTAAATAATTAAGTGTATTTTTCATAATAAAAATATACTTTTGGAACTCGACTTAGAATATCATATTCGAGTTATTTCACGATTGATTCATATACGCTCTAAAAAGTTTTAATCAAAATACTATATTGTAATGGAACGATTCAGTTTCAGAGGAAAAGATGGCGCCACCATATCAAGTCTTCGAAAGTTGCGCTAAGTGATGTCATAGATGACGGGAAGAAACCAACGAATCAGCGGGCTTGAAATTTCCCTATTGCTTGAACTCGAGTATAGGTAGTTAATATGCTGCCGGAGTTGATGGCGATCATATCTTCTTTCCCCGGCCGCAATTAATTTTAACAGGGAAAAAAAATATGTGCAAAGATGATCCTTGTAAGAGATCCTTGTAACTGCAACCTTTAGTTTAGATACGAGCTCGATTGTAACGAATTCTTACACATTTCTCTCATTTCAGTATGGAAATGCGCGAAGGAATTAGTTCCCTTCAATGGCACCGTGAACTTTCAAAATTATATTTTTTGTTTCTTTTCCAATGGTCATATGGAACTTGGTTACGCAACTAGTGATAGGATCAAATAACGATGTTTGAAATTTTTGGCTAAAAAAACCGTCATTAAATTGGTAATATCCTTTAAATAACGTTAATTAAATTTTAAATGATCCATGTTTATTTCTTTTCTATCTATTGCAGTTATTTTTATATTAACATATTAACATTATAAGATATTAACACTAACCTAACATTACCATATTAAGATATTATCATTAACCTAACATTAACATATTACGATATTAACATTAACCTACAAAAAAATAGCATTTATCATAAATACTCACTGCATTTATAAAGTATTTTAAACACCAAAAGAATCCGAATGCGTATAAAGTTTTAAACATGTTACATCTGTATTAAGTTAAAAGCAGCTAACAATTATTTAATATTGTATAAAATATCAATTTGAAACGAATAGGGCAGTAAGAAATACGCGTAGAACATTTAAAGCAGATATGTGCATGAATTTTCCAAAATTCAAAATTTTCAAGAAATTTAAAATTTGTAAATAAGTTTAAATATATAATTCCTTATCTAAGATATAACATGAAAACTGTTCATTATGATGCAGGAATAAGTATTAGTAATTTTTTTTAATTTGCTGTGCACATACTGTTTTTTTTTGCATTGTGATTATATACCTAGCTGCGCGTTTTCACCCTGTCCTCTTAAAAATTTATTTATTTGAGGTATCTTTTAGCCCAAAATTCATTGTCTCGAAGATTAATGTTAAAACATTGAGATAATACCGAACACGAGGACTCGTAAATAATAGTACTATATAATCGTCATTTTCATGCATTATACATGATAAAGAAATATCCTTTCTGTGCATAGATAAAATAAAATTCTCATGATAAGTTCCTCTCAATTGTAAATTCCGGATCAATAGTGAATAATAAGGTAATTTTTTTGTGAATTTTTTACTAGCTTTTAAGAGTAAATATAGATTTTTTTTTTATCATTCACGTGTTGCGTTATTAATTATTTCATTATCAATATGTCTCCCGTTCATTTCTCAGAATGTACCTTCATTACAAAAGTGCCTGCCCCATAGACCAAAATAAAATAATAAAAAAAAATAAATAATGAAATAAAAAACCTTCACTACCCTTGAAAGAGCATTTATAAGCACTCAAATTCCTGGCTGTCAGATTTCGTTTTACGTATTTATTTAAATGGTCATTAACTTTTAACCACTTTCCCGGCAGATATAGGGCGAAAATAATACCTTATCATGTCGTGATACAGAGGAAATAATTTCCTATAAATTTAAAAGATATTTTGAACTGCTGATATTTTTCATCGCAAGTTTTGGAAAGTTGTGAGACGCCTCATCTTTAGGTGCTTTTGTATCGGCTGTTGCACATGTGTAAATAACAACTAATTTAATGATATTTTAGCTCATAATATTCTCTCGTGAAGAATATTTTCTTGAGAAATATAAATGTATCCTAAACTTTAACGTGTCATTTGAGTCGTTTCGTTTCATTAAATTTAAATTTAGGAATTATTAGCCGGAGAATGACATTATGGTCTATTATATTCAAAGTAGTTATAATTATTTATGTCGAAAAATTTGGCACCGTTAATCACATCAAAATTATGTCCTTGCAGATAAATAAATGTGAAAATATAATTATTAACATTAAAATTATTAAAATTTGTTCTTGAAGGTCTTCAAAATGAAAAGAACTTCAAAATTAAAATGACTTAAAAATTAAAATATTAAGAATAAAAGTTCTCTATGCGTCTGTGCACAGAGAAAAGAAAATGTTCTTAATAAGTTACTGCTTGTACCGTGCAAGGCACCGGAGCCTGCAAATAACAGTGCTATTACATAACCCTTTTTTAAACAGGGCAAGAAAAAATCGGCTTATGAAGAAAAAAATATTAAAATTCTATATCCGCTAAAAATTCCGTATATTATTGGATGACCTATTCGGGGTAGAGGTTATGTGTTTTTTCATCTACCTCGACCTTGAAACAGCCGAATTTGTTCCCCCGTTCCACGCATGGTGGCGCTCAGTGTGAACGAACCGCGTGGAATATGAATCATCCAGAGGTTATGGTCCACTTGGTTTAAAGAAACAGCACCTGATGAGCACATGCACGACACGAACAGTGCAGCCTGAAGACTTGTTGAGTCGTCTTAAAGTGTTTTAACACGGGTTAGACGGAAATTTGCTTTGGATAAACATAGGACTATGAAAGTGTTGGTATTGTTTTGACAATCCCCCCGAAATACAGATATATTTTCAAAACAATAAAAACTTGTTATTACAGATTACCTTTGGTTATCCTTGTTTAACAAAGTCAATCATGTTGAAATTTTTTTTTCGGTTTAAAAGCTTTTTCTCTACAAAACAGGCCAATTTATTTCGTATGACACGAAATCGAGGTTAACGGTGATGCGACTTGTTTTAGCATTCCGTGCTTTTTAAATACAGTTGTTAAAAGAAAGCTTGAAAGTTTGCGTTATTCAGCTTCATTCTCGGGGCTGTAATTTATCTCTATAGTTTTCTTATTATATCAAGATATTTAATAAATTTAGCTTATAATATTTACTTTTAATTATTATGTACATGAAACCAGATGCACCCAAGATTCGTAGATTGTGAAATACTATATATATATATATATATATATATATATATATATATATATATATATATATATATATATATATATATATATATATATATATATATATATATATATAATATATATAATATATATATATATAATATATATATATATAATATATATATATATAATATATATATATAATATATATATATAATATATATATATATATAATATATATATATATAATATATATATATAATATATATATATATATATATATATATAACGATTCTGCGTGATAACCTAAAATTATTCAATAAATCCATATCACGTTGCAGTCCGTAGTTATACGCCAAGAAAGTCAGTCCAACACAGGAACACGTCACATCGTAATAGAAGCTAAGATATTTATTAAATCCATTTTAATACCATTTCAGTTCCAGTAAGTTTATCACGATATTTCCCTCAAAATCCTCAACCTCTCACCCGCGAGAATACGCGTCCTTTCTCTTCAGCTATCGCATTGTTTCTGTATCTACTAATTAGAATCGCGTAGTATGTTTTTACACGCCCAAAGCGCGCGACCATTGCGTGGGAGTTGAACGCGTGATGAAATTAGTCAGCGTTAAAAATTTTATAGTTTTGATAATAAATTTGATTAAGTCAATTCAACTAGTTTAATCACCCTTTATGGCACTGCACACACACACACACACACACACACACACATATATATATATATATATATATATATATATATATATAAGGTTCTTACGTTCCTATTCCTGATTTAAATTTGTCATATATATACTAGTACATCTACTAACGTATGAGCGAAAAGTTAAGGTTCAGTTTGTTGTTGCCTTTAGAAAACAAATGAAAAACTTGATCGAAGTGATTGTAATGTCTGTCCATGTGTCTTTTAGTGCCACAGGTTGCTAGAGGTAAAAAATTCGGTGGGGAGTGATTTCTTAAATTAATAACCATTAGTCTTTTGCACCGAATTTGATAAAAAATACACCAAGCAATATGTATTCGTGTATGTGTGTGGGTGCTTATGACGAAAACCCGAATTAAAATATGGGGAACCACGTTTGATGTTTTTAATATGTTTTGAAGAAGGTATGTTTTTCATGCTCGTTAAAGAAACGTACCTACTCTATTATATGGACAAACATGTAAAGATAATTCGCTAAAGTAATATTTATCAAATTAAAGTACCGTATTTTTCGAACCATAAGACACAGTTCAAATTTATGGTAGGATTTTTAGAAAAGAATAATTTGTATTTTTTTAGGTATACAGACATATTTTCAATTTCTTACTTAATAAAGAAAGAAAAAAAAATAAATATATATATATATATATATATATATAAATTAAATGTAATAAATAATATTTATAATATAAATAATAAATATATATAATATATAATAAAATATTCATTTTATTTTAATGTTACCTTCAGACCATCAAACGCACCCCAACTTTTAAGTCAATTTTTTTAATGCAAAATTATGCGCCTTATTGTCCGAAAAATGCGCTATTTCTAAAAGCAAAGATACTGGTTCATCCACATGCAACGAATGGTGCGTGTAAACAGCCTGCGAAATATCCGATGCCTATTAAAAGGGGCATTACATTAGAATGAAATCTCCTTTATCTTTGATAATTCAACAATAAGATGAGAATCATTGCTTAAATTGATTGCATTGAGAACTCTGATTACCGAGAGCAGAAAAATAGAATCTCGGAGAACAAAGACTATAAACTCTTACTAGACCATATCCTCCCTCGCTAAAGTTGAGAATTCTTTCATGCGTGGCCAGAGTAACACTGAATATGCGTTTACTAATTTGAACACTTCCGCTGTGAAGAAAGGTCATGTCGCGATGCGTGTAAACAATGTTCGCGATCTGGTCGATTAGGGAATATCATTGAGGCAATGTAATGTTTCAATAAGCACGATGTGACGCCGTAATAGTACAGGTTCAATGAATTATTATACTTCGGGAATTTTAAACAGCAGATCCAAAGTTGTTGTTTGCCACTGCGGGGCATTTGTGCGGTAAGACTTTCGCACTAACCCTATTTGGATTCACTCATCTCAATGTCAACCTATTGAGAAAATTTGTCTGCTATTTACAGCTACATAAATGCTGATAATCCAATAAAAATGGTGTTTTCAAATAGCCTGAACTTTTCTGCTCCTTGCAACAGGATTCATTTTCTAAATTTCTTCCACCAAAGGAATTGATGAGCGTTTAAAACACACTATACCAGATTTTTTTTCCGCGCATAATTTAAATTTTAAAATATTATTTTAATTTAAAAAAAAGAAAGTGCCCCTTGGTGAAAAATTTCTTTCTTTATTTTTTTCCTCCAATGCGGCACGCGGTATTCTTGGACGTTATCCTTACCGTCATATGAGGCGGTGAAAGGAAAAGTGGTGTAAGTCACATTTTCAACTTTTTGTATTTGAGGGCAAAAATATAATCTCCATGTTCAATTTATAATGTAATTGCAAATAATTATTATTTGAAATATTATAATAATTATTATGAATTATAATTTGTTCAATTTATTGAGGAACTTTTTGTAGTTTTTGCAGTAAAACGCTTTTGACTTACACCACTTTATTTACTGACTTACACCACTTTGCCTTTCAAAGCCTCATATGTCACCGCGGTTTTGCTGACCACATTTCTGGGAGTACCGTATAGGTGGACAGCATTTCCCCTATGTAGGCCGGTCCCATAATTTTGAACCGAGTCAAGTGACGAGACCGGAACACTTAATCCCGCACCTCCAAAGGTAAATTTGAGAACTTGGAGGACATTGCAGCCACGGCAGATTTTACATGCACCGGCCGCCATTAGTGTACACGGCGGTGGATTTTTCAGCGACCGGCATCGAACCCGCAACCCTCAGATCACTGGCTCGACGCCTTTGCCAACCGTGCCACCGCGCCCTATTTCTTTTTCTATTAAGGAGTACAATTTTTTAAAAAAATCTTTAAATCCAAGTCAGCAATCCTTGGACACATTTTCTCCATAGATTAACACTGAACTGAGGGAATCCAGTAGGATTAGTACTCAACAGCCTTAAGGCTGCTATGTACTAACCCCATTGGATTCGCTCACCTCAATGTTAACCTATGGAGAAAATTTGTCCACGGATTGCCGACTTGGATTCAAAGATTTTTTTTTTTAAATTGTACTCCGTCATAGAGAAAGAAATTTTACATTTGTGTACATTTTTCGTTTTTTTTTAAATGCAATTGATATTTTTAAATTTAAATTATTCGGGGAAAAATCTGGTATAGTGTGTTTTAAACGCTCATAAATTCCTTCGGTGGACGAAATTTATAAAACGAATCCTGTAGCGCTTTGCAGAAAAGTTCAGGCTATCTGACAATACCAATTTTATTTGATTATCAGCATTTATGTACCTGTAAATAGTTGACAAAAATATATTTTAAATAAAAAATTGGGGGGGGGCAGCGTTTAACCCCCCTGTAGAGAGAGAGCCATTACAATCCCTCAAAATGTCAATCCTAAGAGGGGTGGAATTCTCGAACTGTCAACGGGACTCCTCCCACCACAAGAGTCTGCAAGAAGAGGAAAAGGGAAATACGATTTTTTTTCTTAGTAATAGTCTTAAGTAGACATTTACGCAAATTTAAAGTCCATTGTATATTGATTATAGTGTATGTTCGTATAGTGTGTGTCCGTTATAATACTAGTTCGTAGCGTAAAGTCCGGCAAATCCAATAGAAGTGGAATCTTCGAAAGTACTCCAGCATCAAGGAGATGATTCATTAAAAAAAATAATTGTCGAAGCAAGATATATTTAAAAAATAATAAAAATAAAAGTTTCAAACCGCTGAATTAATACGAAATTCAAATTCTCATAAATTCAAAATTTTAAAAAAATTTAACATTTCAGTTTTATTTTCCTGGTGGAAAAAAAATATACCTTCGATATCTCGACTTCGTCAAAAAAAAAAAAGAAAAAAAAATCTAGAGAATTCCAAGATATCAAGATTCATATTTAACCGAAGCTTTTCAGATAAATGATCCACAAACATGGTTTGCAAATACCTAACATACCCTAAAAATAGTCGTTCAATAAAATCTGATGCTCCTTTATCTTTCTGCGAATGAATTCTCTGAGGGAGCAGTTGAAACAAATCATTGGGACTTAAATTTTCCGAAAATTCAGTAGAGACTCAAACAGCTTTTACTGTTTCTTTTTGTCGCATTTTTAGTCTCCCTGGGGTTCAACAGATCTTCATAGGTAACTCGTTGAGAGACTCGTTCACCCCCTTCCTCTCTCTCCTGAGCTGTTATCCATTTAGTTTTAAGTGAATGGCTCAGTTAGCAAAACTGTTCTTTTCCACTTTACAATCAATCACATCTAGGAACTAACATCTCCCTTCTTTCCTGAGGGAATTTTTAGATCCCAATCCTTTCAGACCCTGATTAAAAACTCTGATCTTTATGCTTTTACCTAAAACAACTCTGCTAGACCAGCAATCGAGTTCGAAATCTAAACCTTTTTCGGCGTACATGCCAACCTCTAAACTAACCAAGGTTATACAAGTCAAGCCACTGTCTAGCTTAAGTATCTCTTATTTGAAATGCTTGAAATCTGAATTATCTCGATTTTCATTTTTTTTCGGAATGATTACGTAAGCTTATTAAGGTGGGTTGGGGCCAAAATTTGACAACAAAATCCATTTATATTTCCCATACTCCGTGTATATAGCCCAAATATAATTAACACAATATTTTAATTATTTAGTATATGTACAAAATTTGTATTAACTGAAAGATTATTTGCGTGTTCAGAAAGATATATTTTTTTCCTCACGTGTGCACAATCTGTGTTTGTTGAACCATCAATTTTATCATTTATCATTTTCGTCACAAAAATAAGATAAGCTATCCTTTATTCCAGAGTTATTGGAATACAAGTATTCAACAGTAAAAATGTGATAAGTCATCGATACTTTAGGTGCGGTCATGCGTTAAACATTCTACTCCGTCCAAGACGGTGCTCAAAACATTTCGTGTTAACATTAAGTGTTTGGCTAAGAGTCATACTCTACCCTTAAAATATAAAAAAAAGTCTTGGAATCAATCTTCAGGACACACTTCTCTCCATGAACGTATTCTCAGAACCAAACGAGTAGGGTTTTTCTCATAGGTCGGTACGTACTCTATGATTCTTCAATCTGAAGTTTTGCACGTGTTGGGTATGGACTTCGCAAATTTCTGTTCTGCTTTATTAAAACAAGTATATATAACAAGTTAATAAGAAAACTGAAGAACAACTTTCCACCTTTTGATTGTATAGCTAAGAATATCGAAACTTATGAAACCGGAAGTACCTTTTGTTCAGTTATTTATCTTTTATTTAATATTTGCTTAGACATTTTCTGCATCTTTTCTCTCTGACTGCTTTGTTCATCATAGTTTCAATACGATAAAACCTAGATGTTTTGAGCAGGAAATATTCATCTTTCCGTATTTTTGTTCCCTGCTTTTTAGGATGGTGAACCGTCAAGCGAAGCTGAGCGACACGCCTGGTATTCGGAAGTGGTTGAGCGCCTGAAAAAAGCGGACCAATACCGAGTCCGAAGCCATGCGGGCTCTTCGGAGCACGGAACACCCGAGGGACTGGCCGCCGGAAGGGCTGCCTTGTCGCCCGTCTCACTAGTCGCATCATCCGGCAGGTATGCCATTTCGTGTCCTCACGAGGGCAGCTTAATCTCGGGATTTGACGCTCAAATTCATAACTGGTTTTAAATTTATTTTACACTAGCATTATTGCCCGGCGTTGCCCGGGTAGATATATAGATATAAAATTTTTCATGCATTCCATCAAAAAAATACTTTGCTGCACCCCCCGCAAAATAAGCACTTCGCCCTCCACCCCCCCGTCACCCCCAGACCAACTATTAAACCACCCCTCAGAACAAACCTCTTTTCCCCCGCGTATCGAATTAGACTGGTTTCGTTGAAGGGGCTGTATCCACATTTAAGAGGTGCGCTTAGGGGCACAAACATCATTAAAAAATTAATTTTAAAAAAACTAATTGAGCCCCAAGTTTCGTTTTTCCTGATTTAAGTTTCTCGGGTCCTAAACATTAACTGTGCCGAATTTGGCCCCGGTAAGTGAAACTGTCTATGATTCTATTGCGTACAAACAAACAGACAAGCTCTTTTATATATATAGATAATTTATTCGCTGTTTTTATTTTGGTAAAACACAGTTTAAGAATTTTATGATGCGTGCAAGTTTACTTTAATCTCTATACAAAGGGGCTATTTAGTGGTCTAGTGTTCACCGCACTAGATTTTCAGATATTGTGAGCCTTTGAGTGTCGACCACCTCATATAATTCAACAAGATAAACGTCCCGGCCGGTTAGTCGATACGCAATGAAGAACCTGAAGACCAGACGCTGTGTAGAAATGCCTGCAAACTTAGCCGAGGGTTGATTTCCACTGTTCGGTTTATGAATTGTATTGGCCTGGGCGCCGAACAGACAGTACAGATCTGCCGACCAATTGGGGCAAACCCGAGCCCTAACCCTGTCATTTAAGATTCACCTACGATGGATCAGTCCGCGAGAGCTTGTTAAGTCTGTGGATCCGAAGAACATCCGGAGAGAAATTAACAATTACGGTAACGGTGCGATAACTATTGGAGATGTCGTGTGAAAAGGGAGGTAGTTAGGCACATAACCCTTGTACTGATGCGATTAAAAAACCGAAATAAATCGAAATAAATCTGTCCCGGGTTCTGTTGAAAAGATCTCTGCACCATTTAGACTTTTGCCTCTTTAAGGAAGTTTATGAAACAGCCTATCCGAAAGAGATCTTAGCTTTAAAAAAAAAATTTAAGTACACATATTTGTTAAATTAAGGGAGTCTGAGGCAAAATTCATAAAAATAAGCAAAACTGTTTTTTCTAGCCTTGAAACATACTGGTGAGCTTTTAAAATCATGTAACACAAATCACATGTTTTGCGACGATTATGCTGCTATGAACAGCATTGTAACGCTGTCTATGCGTACCCTGCTGTACATCTGTATTTTTTGTCTGTTTATCACGGAGTGGAATTTTTCGCGATTTGTCATCTTTAAAGCGATATGTCTAAATTTCCTAGCATACAATCTGAATGAAATTTTGTACCACGTACCTTTGTTTTATTTTTATTAAAAGGTGTTCGGGGCTTTTTTTTAATAAAAATTCTAAATACATTTCATAGGAAGCAAAAATTTAGGCTGTAAAAAATTATTTTTTGACCCCATAGCAAAGAATAAAAATTTTTGTAAGTAAAATTTATTTGAATCCCGAAGACAAATTATTTCGACATCTTTATAATGGACAAAAGTGAAATAAATGCAAATAGAGTTATTAGTTAAATAGCTAACACAGACATATGTTTAACTATCGAGCTATTTGTGGAAAAAATACGTCAGAAACTGAACGTGCTTATTTAATTTTTAATCTTTTAAAGAATGTTTATTTGTATATAAAGATCTATTTTATAAGCAAAATTGGTACTAAACGGTTGTAAATAAATAAAAAAATATTGTGTGTCCGAAATCAATATCCAAATCCAAATCACAGACGTAAAATCTATAAAATAATCATTATTAAAATTTTTTTTAAAATTATCTATTAAAGATTAAATGTCTTTTAACCAAAGAAAAGTCTAAGGGAAAATTAGGCAATTTAACGTACATTTTTCTGATTAGACCCCACTGAGTGACCACTTTATTGCTTCAGCCTCTAAAAATTGGTGTGGCAAATGGAATAAAAGTTTCAACAAAATGTCTCACCGTTAGTGAAATGCATGAAAGCTTCGGCATGAAATGTGTGTTCGCTGTGAAAGGAGATCTGCGTCTCCCCGAATATGATTTGTTCATTTCGAACGCGGCATGAATGTAGATGCGGCTTGTATAGCTGAAGCACTTGCTTTCGCTTTCTTTGTATGCCGCTTTCGCTAAAGTGCATCACGAAGGGTTGATGGTCAGAAAGAATATCAAGCTACCAGAGAATCATTCTTTGGAGGTTGATGAGTATGAATGTTATTTCAGAGTGAGTAGAATTGTCGTCAACAGGTGCGCCAAAGGCAAGCAAACACACGAGAGTTCTCGGTACGTACTGGGAGTTATGCCGTTCTGAGAGCTCTAACATCCATTGGTTTTAGCAAATGTAACTAAGAGTCTCTCTGTTGTTGAGCAGAACAAGGATTTCAGCTTTCACACTGCAGTTTGGGAAAAGTAAATAAAACTTTATTGCTGATACCTGGAAAAATGTGGTATAGTGTCGACTGAATGGAAGTTTCGTTTTCCCCACGTCAACGTCGACACTGCGATGCAGACAGTATGACACTGTATATATTGGACTTCATTCAGTTCGTCAAGTGAAATGGTGAAGAGGTGTGAGGGCGTCTGATTTAGTATGCATTACCTTTAACAAGATTAGGCATCCTGTTATAGGGAGAGCACGTTATAGACATGTTTAATGAGCTTGACTGTGACTTTATAATGACTAGCTTACTTCCCTGATCTCAACCTAATAGAGAATCTGCAGCATGAAGCGTGGAATGGGATGTTCTATCCCGTTCTAATCTCCCTTCAAATTTGCGTTAGTTGCGTTATAAGATACTGGATATCTGGCATAATATTCTCCAGGGGATTAATTGAATCCCTTCTTATTAGACCATACAGTTCAATACCAAAGGGTACTATCATATTGTTAAATCAAATAAAGTAGCCACTCAGTAGTAAGTAATAGGAAATGATACATTAACTCTCCTTTAATGCATTTCCATACCCGTAAAAAGTTGTTGAATTTATGCGTTTAAACTATATTATACTCTCATAAGTTTTAGACTCTCCCTAAAACATCTTCAAAGTTTCAATCTATTTAAAAGTACAAAAAAAAAACCTCATTCACGTTCATTACACTCATTTGTAAAAAACAATCATAAAAAATTAGTTGAAGGACTTAAATCTGTACATTAGTATATTTTTTTGTCGTACAGCTAAGAAATTCAACTTCGAAAATAAACATAAGTTATTTTTCTATTTAATAATAAAATTGCTCACTGGCTCAATTTGAATAATTGAGTAGAAATTATGAAAAATTTAAAACTGCTTTTGGAAAAACATATAGTGGCCTTATTTTTATCTTTGTTCATTAAAAATCTCACAAAATTTGCCTTTCACTTTTCTTTAACCTTATTGAACATAAAATGAGAATTAGTTTTCTTAAATGAGAGCTTCATTTGCTTCTTAATTTTGCAGATAGGTTTTTTTTGTGTTTATATCTTTAGATTCCCATTACTGAAAAATAACAATACATCGTATAGAATTAATCTTTTTATTGAATAAATAAAGCCTCACTCAAGCCATGGATTTATTGATACAAGTGGGATGATGCTAGTGTGTGTTTTCTGTTTCGATTACTCCCATTTTTCACTTTATATTTATTTTTGAGGGAAGCAATCTTCATAAGCAGAAAATCTTCGCATCAAATTACCTTTTACTGTGTTCCTCATATTGTGTGCCATACTTTTTTCTCATACTCTTTGTCAACAAACTGATGCCTGAAAGGCAGCGTAGTCTTGAAGAAAATAGTTTCGTTTAATAGAGCTTATGTTAATATATAATCTCATTTTCCTTTTTCCTTAAAGTCTACTTCCATATGACTCAGAAAATAGGACTTTCACATAAACGAGTAATCATATAAAGAAAATTCTGTCTGTATTTATATATGTATGTTTTCCATACGCTGCTAAATGAGAGCTTCATTTACTTCTTAATTTTGTAGATAGGTTTTTTTGTGTTTATACCTTTAGACTCCCATTACTGAAAAATAGCAATACATCGTATAGAATGCATCTGAAGTCTCAAATATATATAGTTACATAAGATTCATATATCCTTACTGTTATACATAATCACTGAAAATGTGCTTTATATTTACACGGGATGTTTTGGAAACGTGAATGGCACCACTCAATAGCTAAAGCTCGAGATTTTTGCATGTTCTTCAATATAGGTGTATATAACTAGCTAAAATCCCTATATGTTATAGTATAATAATCATTTGCTAGAACATCATGCAATCAATATTCTTGTCTTGGCGTAATTAATTTTTTACCTGCTAATAATCAGTTATACTCATAGCAAAAGACCCCATTTTGTATAAAATATACGAATATCCAATACCAGACGTGGCTTGCTTAAACCACGCGCTTCTGAAACTACCGCGTCACTATAAAACACCTCTGATCAGCTTGTGTTAGATTAGTAAATGCTTTGTTCATGTTGATTTGTCTTTCCGTGTGTTACTTTTGTTGCTATACGATCCCCAGGACGTGGAAGGATGATCGGCCCGTGAAGGAGAGGGGCCGACCCGGTCCTGTGCCGATGCACCACAGGAAAAAAGACACGTAAGTAAGAGACAGAGCCTGCATGAGTAGGTAGTTGAGTGCATGGTATGAACCGTTCGCAAACGAAGGGGAAGGCGTACTGCACGATTTGCTGTCTAACATTGCCTCTTTGTTGCCTTAGTGGGGTTAACGAAGTACCTGGATAGAAAATTCGGTGTTGTTGCTCTTTTAAAAGTGTTACTGCTTAAGGGGACTCACCACTCTTAAATCTTTAAAACATTCGATTTTTTGAAAAAAAGTATATGTTAAAGCCTGATCATTTCTGAACAAAATAAAGCAAACCGCATGAAAATATTTCGCTTAGTTCCGGAAATATTGATATTCTAAATATTTAATTACTGATCAAGTTTATGGTAAGAAAAATTTTAAACTCATTTTTCTCAAAATGTAATTTTGCATCATTCCACAACTGATATCTCAAAAACTATGAAACATGATTCCATGAAATTTTTATCACTGCATAATCATGTTATTTTATTGCGTCTGAACTAGAATTATTGCAATCACTGCACATTTTGTTTTTTTTCAGGGGTAAATTAATGCAAAAATTTAAGGAAATTTTAAGTATATTTTGAGCATTTTTCAAAAAATTGAAAAAATATTTTAATGTTGAATATTTTATGTTCAATTGCATTTTGAATTACTTATTTTAAATATAAAACGGGAATTATACATTCAAATGTAAAATTAATTTCATAGTTCTGCGCGCAAGCCAGTATACAATAAAAATGCTTAAAAAACAAGGTATATCTAAAGCATTTTTAAGAAAAAAATATTTAAAATTATTTTGAGAGTTGAAAATTTGTTTGTTAAAATAAATATAGCAATTTATCATATACATAAAATTTGGAAAAATTGGGAGTAAACTGAAATAGTTACAAAGAGTCAAAAAGTATGAAAATATGCCTTATTTCCTCGACTTAAGAGTCGTGAGTCCCCTAAAAATAAGAATGTGTTATTGGGTATAAAATATACACACGCTTTACATTCAAGTAAAACTAGAGACAAATATGCCTGAGATCCACGTGGTTCTGGTTGTAATTTTTGTGTTTTATTACCTGATTAAAACTCTTGTTTTTCGTTTCTTATACAAAAGTGGTGTCCCAGTTTATCGAAAAAATATTTTTTTCTGGGTTGCCAAAGTTTAAGGAAAAAATTTTCGATCGCACGGCTAAACAAAATGACTAATGTAAATTCTTATAAGCATCTTAGAGGAATAATAATTAATACAGGTGGTAGAGAGTTTCATATCACAACAGATGTAACCCTCCGTCCTTATGACAATCGCATCTTTTTCTTCGGCCTGACAAAATTTACATCAGTAATAACTACCATCTCTATAAATAATTGTAGATTTCAGAAGTTTTTACCATCTCGTTATCTGTTCTCCTCAGATACATTATGAATACAATAAAACCTCGTTTATCCGGAGTTCCAGATAATCCGGATTAGATTTGTAGACTTTTTTTTAACTTAATGTTTACATTAGATAATTATTTTTAACTCTGATAGCAAGAACGTAACTATAAATACGCCAAATATTTGCAATTTAGTTTGATTCAATGTATAGTTCCTGCATAGATTGTACGATAAATTATGGTAATAAAATGCTTCTTGTTGAGTTAAAGAAAGCTTTACTAGAGTGTCACAGAGCGTTGACGTGGATTGACTCAGAAAAGTTATTTTTATATTTTTTAATGTCTTGTAAACAATACTATGTAATTTTGTTACAAAACATAGTTTTTATCGTAATAAACGGTAAGTCTGCTTAGTTAAGAATTTTGTTTTGCTTATTACCCATATTACCTGGATTATCCGGATTTTCGATTGCCTATGGTCCCAGTTAGTCCGGATAAACGAGATTTTACTATACTAATAGGATACCTAGACTATTCACGCTATGGTACAAACTAATTGGTGTGCCCTGTGCTCAAATTAATCGTGAGTTAAAGTGAATAGAGTCTGAAAGAAGAAGCAGGATCACAAAAGTCAATACTGGGCTTCATAGACCTCAAACGATTGTTTGCAAAAAAAAAGCTCAAGTTTAAACTTATTTCATTTATTCAATTTACTCACTTTCTATCCCAGTATATGAATTTCATGAGTATAGATACGAAGTAATTGATTTTTTTCTAATTATCCCATCCCGCATGACTGAAATTGGGATTGCTCCGTCCAACAATCCCTTCTGCATTTGAAAATGAGTTTGCTTCGTAAGGTTTCTGAGGTTTTACAAGTATACTTCTCGATATGCGATATTCCCCGAAAAAGCTGATATTCTGCCAGATCTATCCCAACATATATTTTAATATTCGTTACGAAAGTTTTATTTTCATAACTCCTTGATTAAGAAATAATTCAGATTATATCATTTCGGAAGCGATGGACATAAATAGTTTTTGAGTGAGGAAAATATCAGAACAGAATTTCTTCCGTCGTCTCGTCATTTTATATATATGTAGCTTTGATAAGCGATATGAGAAACCATTTCTACTAAAAGTGATATCAACACTGTTGGATTAACGTAGAATTCTTTGCTTATGTCTCAGCAATGAATTATATCTACCTCAATAAATTATGTCAATTCCCAAGGAAGAGGGGTTAATCATCTCCTTAAGGGGGTCCGGGACACATTTTAAAAAATTTTTATTTATTGAGTAAAATTTTGAATTATTTTGTGATGGCTAACCATATAATTTGTAAACAAAATCACTTCATAAAACTTCTCAAAAAGTTTTTAAAAAAATTTAAATTTTAAATTTTTTTAAAAAAGTGGGGTAATTTAAAATTGTTATAACTCGAAATATTATTTGTCGAATTTCAATTCTTTTTCATTTAATTAAACATAAATATATAAGTCTTAATTTTGATTCAACATTTATTTAAATATTAATTTTTTTTAAATTAAAAAATATTTATATTAAAATTACAAAAAAAAATTATGTAACATATTTTTAAAAGTAAATAATTTTTTCAAATTTGCTGAACTAAAATCAAAGTAAAATAGTTGAAAAAGACATGTTCCAAGTTTGAACCATTTATCTGTAACGGTTCTTGACTTATAACGATTTAAAGATGAGAAATGAAGAAAAAACTCATCATGCAGAAAAACCCATTTACAGGTTTAAACAACTCTTGGCTACTATTAGAAAGTTGAAAAAAAAAATAATAATTTCTCCTGTTCTAATTAAGATAAAAACATGATATAAACGTCATTTTAAGCGTAAAAGAACACAAAAATGTTTAATGCAATAAATTATTTTCGAAAATTCGAACGATTTTGTGTCCTGGACCCCCTTAATTAAAACTCATTCATCATTTTAAATGTTTTGAGAATCTTTTTAATTGCTATTTATCTGTTACAATTACTCTCGCACGACAACCTTTTCCTAAAACCAATAGTTTTTAGTTTGATACCACCATTTCTGAAAAGTTATTCAAAATCATGCTCTGTTTGAGACCCATTCCATGACAAAACTTCCATGCTACTGGATGTTTGTATCCGTTCAGAATCGGCTCTAAACTGTAGGTCCTGGTCCTTTTATCCTTCACCTAGTAAAAGATAATTCTAGCGGTCTCAACCAGCCAACTAATCAAAACATGCCTCTAGTCTTGCTGTTAAGGGTGTGTCATCAGAAACTAATCAGGAACGAAAGCAGTTAAATCACTGGTATCATTTAAAGTGAGATCAGTTTATCTCGAATTTAATAGACTTTATAAAGAAACTAGAAGGTAACCCGTCATTTTGACGTCATAATACTAATAATGACGTTATAATGGAAAAAGTATATGAAAGTTAAAAAATATCCCGAATTATCTAACAATATTGCATTTAATCCACACCTTGTAAAAGCAAACGCTTTCATTATTTTTTATTTATTTAGTTTTTCATGAGATTGGAGTAGTAGACTGCCATCCAACCCGTCATTTTGACGTCATAATGCTAATAATGACGTTATAATGGAAAATGTATATGAAAGTTAAAAAATATCTCGAATTATGTAACAATATTGCATTTAATCCACACCTTGTAAAAGCAAACACTTTCATTATTTTTTATTTATTTAGTTTTTCATGCGATTGGAGTAGTAGACTGCCATCCAGTTTTTTACAGCTCACTACGCGATATGAATACTTGAGCTACTTGATTCATTCACATTCAAGCTTGTTTACTTTCAGAATTCATCGCAAAAGTAAACAGATTTTTTAAAAACTGTTAAATATACAGCTAAAAGCATCCAATTTTTTTTAGTTCTGAATGTTTTATAGAAAAATAGGCTGAACAAACGTGATTTGATGGAGAAGATATTAGTTTTTAGGTAAGAAAAAATTCTGATCCACATCTGAAATTGAAATTAAGCCTAACCGGCTGTTTGTTTACTGAGGGCTTCAATTTAAAGATGAGTACAGCCCGGAAGTGTTATACAGAGACAACGGCTATTATATATATAATTCACAGCCTTTATTCTGGTGTTAATATTTCGTCATAAATGTGATGTTTTGCTTGGAAACATAAAATTAAATTGTGCCTGGAAAAGTCAAACCGTTGAATCCGCCCCATAATTATAGTCATACCCCATAGAAGTCCCCATAGTTCTTATATCTGTTACATCTAAAATTATGACATGAAAGAGAAACAGTATTTAAGTATCAACCATGACACCTAAAAATTCGATTTAAATTCTAAAGCTATTTAGTGCTCAGAAGGAAGGGGAAAACATAAATTTTGTTATAGGTATTTAGGAAAAAAAACTTACTCAGATTTTCATTGATAGACCTTTGAAACTTTTTACTACTTCAGATTTCCTGAGTAATGATTCAGTAAGATATCGGAAACGTTCCTGTTTTGTATAGTATCTGGTATGCAGGATCTCATCCCACTGCTGACGCAAGTTTGATTGGGGAATACAACATGACTGAACTTGAGGTGTGTGTGTGTGTGTGAGGATGGAACACTCTCCAACCTCATCCCATATATTCGGCATTTTGTAGATCACTCTCAAGCTCATTGAATTAATCTGTTATTCTTTACTGCCCTACGAAAGGAAGCCATATCCAGCAATCCACAAATCCAGGATATTTCCTAAGTTTAATTAACTTGATTCACGCTTAAAGTACTTGTTTCGCTTACTCATATTTGTCGAAACGATAATCCAAGAGATAACTTTTTAGTGGCTAATACGCCGGCGCCGGTTATTTTATTTGGAGTCACTGCAGCATTATATTACTCACAACTCTGCATTGCCTCCCTCAACACATCCTTATCTTCAGCTTTCTCGGGTTGTTTGTGTCGCATCAACATCCTACGATGGAGTATAAATACAACTTGAAATCTATGGGCTAAAAATATGAAGTCAGCGGTATCTATTCTGTATCATCCAGTTATCCTAGCATTATCATTTCTCCCTATGAAACAATGTGATCAGGGCCTTTGGACCTCCTTATGCATGTATGCTCTCCGAGAAAGTTACTAATGGCAAGGATTGCAAACGAAACCAAGATTCATTCAATCCTGCAGTGTTTTTAACAATTATAATGGAATGTCACTTTTTAGGATCCCTCTATTTGTCTGTTAAAAGAGATAAAATAATTACAAGATAAAAAGAACTTTTTATATACCATGTTTTTAAATTTTCTGTTGAATCATATAAACTTGACAATTCTATGTATTAATAAATACTTTTTTAAAAATTTTTTGATGAATTATCCCATCAACTTGAAAGAAAATGAAGTTAATTGGAAGTTAACTTGCGGTTAACTTTTCGTTCCCGTCCCGGTCGATAGATGGCTGCAGCAGTCTACAAAACAAAATTAGCTGAAAATGTATTCAATTCTGCTTAAAGATGGCTAAAAGATTAAAATAATGCATTGTCATCGTGTTCTGAGCTATTCTAAATGTTTCAAATGACTAGCTAGTCGGGAAGTTAGTTAAAAATCGATTGTAAGATTTGAACTGGACAAACACCCACACAAACAAGAAAGCGAGTTAATAAAAACATGGTAATAACGACACTGACGGGTAACCTCTCATTTATACAGCATATAACTCTTGATTTGTGAGGTCGAGTAAGCAGTCTTGTGGGGAATATATATTAAAGTACAAAAAATTAGCTTTTTTTCTATGTTTTAATATGGCTATAGTGTTCTATAGACTTTAATCTCATACTTTGAGCTATGGCATTGTAATGCACAGAATACTTTCATGAAATTTTTCTGTCACTTGTCCTGCTTAATTACGTTAAATTTATCTGTCTAAATAAAGAATGTAGTTACGTTTTGTTTTTAAAACGTTTTCTTTCATGCTGCATTGTTTCCGAACATGTTTATCCTGTTTTTATAGAAAGATAACTGCTCTATTTAATATAAACGCACCTAACCTCGTATGTGATGATACTTAACTTATATCATCCATTTGAATACATTCCTTCCTTTGTACTTCGTTGGCTGAAAAAACTCCATTTGAGATCAGCACTTCTTCCCTTTTGCAACAGAAATTTGAATGCTTATACCTATCAAAATAGTTCAGGCGTAAATTTAATTGGATTGAAAGAGGTCAAAATATTTTTAACATGAAAGCTATTAGAACTTTTAAAACTTCAAATGTTCTTGATAAAACTAGCTACTTCAGTATTTGGCCATCAATGCCTGAAGCAATGTAATTCCTCCAGAAAGTGCAAGGTGTTGACACAGAGAGGACCTTGATAGACCGAACGCTGTAATATCAGGTATAAAATATATTGCAAAACTAAACATAGTAAGTATCTGGACCGTTTTCTTACTTGTAATCATTAAAAAGCTTTAAAATAATTAATCCAGTAATTAATTTGTATTTCTTTCACCAACGATAAAAAGTATTAATTTTCATTTTAGTAGCGACAAGACAAAAAATATATATATAACTGAAAGAAATTTTAGACCAGTAAAAAAAACTTCTCGAATCTCTTTCTATTCTATTTCTTTACCAATAGAATGCAATTATGACACGGCACTGTCTAACCTTATCTTACATGCGTCCTCCATTCCACCTTAATACATGATTATGTGACTTTATAATTACAATTGAAATGATAGCTTTAAATAAATTAACAATATTAAAAAGATCAACATAAGGTCTAGTTAACAAACTACAAAAAACAGTCCTTTTAAAAGATGTTTAATTTTACAAATTGTCTGTAGAGTGCCGAATTATTTTTCCTTCCCCGTGTATTCATTCAAACTTTCCCTTTTAGTCATCGTCCAGTACATACATTAGAAAATACGTCTTTGAAAAGTACCCATTAAATCATACCAGCAAATCAAATAAAAGTACGCCTTCCTCTATGCTTTATAATACAGGATTCGTTTAATTCGTCCTGCTTTGCCCGTCATGTGTTTAATAAGGGTAGGGAATGAATAGTGTAAGATTTTACCATTTGAATGTCTTTGATTCATATTTAAAGTTGTGTTCATGGTAATTTACCCTTTTTTTCCCTATTTTTTCAAAAGATGTTCGCAAAATTTTTCTTTAAATTTCTTGTAAGGTTTTTAAACTGCTTTCACTACTTTAATAACAATTTTTAATGCAGTTTCAAACATTATTATCATTCAAGGAGCAAAATAATTTTAGAAATTCACCTTGTATTACGACTTCTATATGACTATAACATGATAAGTTTCAACAGATATTTAACTCGTTACTAATTTCAAATTTGTTATATTGTTACAAAAATTTATTAATAAACTCTTCGATAACTCGTTTTACGTTGTTCTCTTTCATAATGTCAAGAATTTCGATATTTATGTTAATATCAAAATTAATGTTATTTATGTTAATGTTATTTATGTTAATATCGATATTTAATATTTTACCCTTATACAAACATAAAAAGGTTGCAAATGGCAACATTAAATGTGTATTGTAAAATATTTGAAATTAAGAATTATTATTCATGTTGCTTTGTTATCATTGTTAAAAAGCTACGGTTTAGAAGACATGTACCCCTTATGTCGTTAAATTAGCATTTATGTTGTTTGTTAAATGTAAAATATGGAATCCTTGACCAATAAGCGATTTGAATCTTCATAGCAAAGGAACAAACAAACCGAAGATTTATGACTTAAAATATCCCTGGAATTCTCTTAATTTAAAAGCTTCAATTTTTAATTTAATATAATAAATTTTACGAATAGTTCATTTCCTTACAAATTGATTGAGATAAAAGCATAACCGTAAAGCAAAAGTTTTCTTACACATTTTTTTGAGAGTGAAGGGATTTTTCATTCCTTTTTAGGGACGCAGTAGACCACCCTAAATCTAGAGAAGGATCTACAAAAAAGAAATCTCAAGTGGAAAAAACCACAGGTAAGGCAACATCTGATATTATTTCAGGTTCCATGCCCTCTGAAAGGGCGAGATACGATCGATTCTATTGTTTGGTGTTATTTCTATGGCATCACCATACATCATTACACAAACTGTATAAGATATAACATGTCACATAAAAAAAAGCAATCCGAAAGAATGCTTGTTTTGAGAAGCTTTGAATCATATAAAATGGGTAATATTAATTATACTGATAAATAATCATTCTTTGCCAATTTATCACGTATGGAAAGTGGGGGATTTAATTTTAAAAATTATACTGCTGAAAACTTCCACCCGTATTCTTTAAGAACTGTGCCGAGGGGGGGGGGGGATGGCCAGGACGATGGCATTCCATACCTGAGTCTGTGGGTTCAAGTCCCACTGTTTGCATGGATGTTTGCAGCTATTCGGAACCAACTTTAAAAGCTATAGGTCCTTGTCTAGTCAACCCTTGTCTAACAAAAGTTGACTGTAGCGTTATAAGTATACAATTGTATTAATTTTCTAATTATACAATTGTGGCCAGGACGATGGCATTCCATACCTGAGTCTGTGGGTTCAAGTCCCACTGTTTGCATGGATGTTTGCAGCTATTCGGAACCAACTTTAAAAGCTATAGGTCCTTGTCTAGTCAACCCTTGTCTAACAAAAGTTGACTGTAGCGTTATAAGTATACAATTGTATTAATTTTCTAATTATACAATTGTGGCCAGGACGATGGCATTCCATACCTGAGTCTGTGGGTTCAAGTCCCACTGTTTGCATGGATGTTTGCAGCTATTCGGAACCAACTTTAAAAGCTATGGGTCCTTGTCTAGTCAACCCTTGTCTAACAAAAGTTGACTTTAGCGTTATAAGTATACAATTGTATTAATTTTCTAATTATACAATTGTGGCCAGGATGATGGCATTCCATACCTGAGTCTGTGGGTTCAAGTCCCACTGTTTGCATGGATGTTTGCAGCTATTCGGAACCAACTTTAAAAGCTATGGGTCCTGGTATAGTCAACCCTTGTCTAACAAAAGTTGACTGTAGCGTTATAAGTATACAATTGTATTAATTTTCTAATTATACAATTGAATTTAAGAATTTTATACTTTAAAAGTCAATTCAGTACGACTAGTGTAATATACCTGGTTAAAGAATACCTAAACTGACATCTAACTGACCCTCGGGGGGAGGGGGGGGGATTAAAATTGTTCTCTTTTATAGAAAAATGCAATAACGTCCCTTTATAATTTAATAATTTAGAATTTTTCAAAATTCTAAGAAAATATGTGTAACTATTCTGAAAGTGACATTACTAACCATATTTAGAGTTTTAAACGAGTAAAAAAAATAAAGATGTAAAGAAAGAGGAGTGTAAAGATGTAAAGAAAGATGAGTGTAAAAATGCAAAGAAAGAGGAGTGTAAAGATGTAAAGAAATATGTTTTTCATATTTATAGCAAATATTTATTTCGTGATACAATTTACTGGACTTTTTTCGGAATCACTCAGCTTAAAGGAGAAAAAAAATTATTAAATGAGAAATGTGTCAAATTTTGTTGTTACTTTTTTCCCAAAGTTTCACAATCAACTGTATTTATTTTTAATATGTTCCGTTTTACCTAGGGATCGATCATTTAAGATAATAACAAAAAATTATTGCGTAGCAGTTTTACATATAATTATCAATTGATATGATTATCGATTGATGTGATTGATAATTTACCATCCTCTTCCAAATTTTTAGATGTATGCCTTATCGAATTTAAAACACAAAAAATTTCTATCTTAATTAGAATAAAAAATATATATTGGTTACATATAGTTATAAAAAGGAGCTTTTAAAATTATAATCTGTCTAATGAAATGTTTACTGTTTCTAACAGCTAAATAAATATAGCAAAAACTATTACGATCTCAAATTTTGATGCTGCTCTTAACTAAAAAACTAAAAATGTCTGCAGTCGTAATTTAAATTTTACCTTCCTAAAATTCTTTGCATGATTTTCTATACGTATGATTTGACAATGTACAGATGCAATGAACAAATGTGCAAAATCACAACTAGTAATTACCCTTAAGTTTTGTTTTTTCTTCCAGTGAACAAGTCCTTCAACCGCAAGCCCTTCGTTTGATATCACGGATCGCGAACATCACGAAACTACATTTTCGCAACCTCTTGCATGATAATAGAGCCCCAAAAAACAAAATGAGGCGAGAAAATTACAATGGACGAGTAATCGTTTTTATCATAGTTATTGAATTTGTCCAAATTTGTTTTACCAATTGAAAAGGGTATTTGAGTTGTCAGACAGATTTGGTACAACTATTTTACTTAGATGTAAAACTATTTGTGTAACACAAGGTTTAATGAAAGAACTTGACTTAACTTTAACACATGTGTGTGTGTAAATGCTTCATCTCTCAGGCCGCACACATTTATAGATTTCCTCTCTACTAAAACAAACTGTACACGGAACCTGAATCATACCTAACCTCCCCGGCATTCCGACCCGATTTTCTAGCCACTGAGCAACCACGTCATGATACTCATCAACCCTATACTCCTCCCCACCAGAGGCTTTGAACCCCCGTACTTTTATTTAAAACTACTCAATCTCACGATGGGCGCTCTTGAAATGACCCAGCTCTTACAACTCCCCTAATCCATTTTTTTCGCAATAAAAATGAATAATAACCGGGTCAGGAATCGCACCCATCAACTCCCAGGTCTTGAATCCCAGTCCTTTACTTGAGCCCCTAAATTATTGTGCCATGTCGTTGATCAACATTGCAGATATTCTAGTTTCAGTGATCTTTACAAATGGCTACGTAAAAATAATAACTTTTCGATCTTCAAAATATTATAAGTTCATATGCCCAGACTACTTTATTTTCGTTTTTGAGCTTAGAGTGTTTGCCAAAAATTATTAAAAAATCAGAAACGGTTTAGCTGTCTATTTTTTTTTTATTATTATTCACTATTCCCGTGAAAGTCATTGCATCTGCTTCGCATTGCGTGCTCTGGTCTGTTCCAGATCAGTGTTTTTCTGATCCTACTTGCCTGATATTCACGGTCTTGCTGTTGCCCGTGCTTTTTTCCAGTTCGTCCCAAGTCTGCTGAGCCTGTTATTCCAGTGGCCAAGAGTGAGCACAAGTCGCCGAAGAGGACCCGTCCCAGGGCCCCGAGGGATCTACCAGTCCACGGGCACGGAGATCTGTCTGGGAGGAAAAAAGCTTACAAACAGCAAAGTGAGTAGACTTATCGTGTGAAAATGCAATGCTGGGCTAATTATCGTGGACTTCTGTAGACATCTAAACCTAAACTATGTTTTCAGAGGAGATGTTTATTGAACACAATTTTTTTTCTATGCGATCTCCGTCTAAAATGGTTACACAGGGAGAAATAACCGGAATTTTCATTGCTTAAACTGTCCAATTTTTGTGTTTTCAAGCAGGCTTTAACTTGGCAAACATCTCATCGATTCATTCCTTTGAAGATTGTATAATTTTGTTCTCATTTCTTTAAAAAATTTTATACTTTTAATATTCCACGAGGAAAAAGGAAATGTTGTCAAAAACTTTACAAATTAAATCGTGATTTCACTTGCTAAGCCAACTTTTTTCAGGTTCTCATTTTCAAACCGTTAAACCTTATTCGAAAAAATAGACCATTTAATTAATATCTTATATTGAAATATTTCCTGAAAGTTAGTCAACAAACCAACTTACGAGAGCTGTTATTCCCCTCAGCGATATCAAAACTGAAACCGTAACCAAACGCTATAACTTGAGACTTGAGATTTAAGGATTTTTTAGGGCATGTAGCACACGATGCAGTTCCGTCAAAGCTGAATACAATGAATTGTGAGATAAAGTCGAGATTTCATTACATTCATTAAACTTATTTGAAAGTTAAGTTATCCCATTCCCATTCGTGCAGCAAATCTTTGGGCATACCGTTGAAGAAAGAATCTTAACTGGGTGGACAGAAAAAAAAACAGGCTTTCTTTACATCTAATAATGTTTAGCTATAAGGACAAGTTATATATATTAATATATGGAACTTGACTAGATGAAATTTTTCTTTAATTAAAGCCTCAAATAATTTATTTTATTAAAGAGGGCTCACAACCTTTGAAACTTCAAAAAATCGATTTTTGATTTTTGCTATATTCTGATTTTTGGGACATTTCTGAACAATATGCAAAAAACCACATAAAAAAATTTGTATTATTTCTCGAGTTATGAGAGTTTATGTAAAGCTCACTCTGTTGCCATAGCCATGTTATTCCAACTTTAACTTCAGTTTTCTCAAATATGTGAATTTTTGGATTGCGCACACTGTTACTCCCAAACTATGTGTGCTAGACACACAAAATTTTTATCAAATTTCTATTATAAGCTTCTTTACACACTAAAACCAGAAAAGTAAAAAAAAAAATTGCAAAAAAATTTTTTACACTTGAAAATGTTTTAAACAATTGCTAAATTTTAATTTTTTTTAAATTTTATGTAAATTTTTCAATTTAAACTATATTTTTGTATATTTTTTGGTTTTACATTAAACTTGAGTGTATTATTAATTTAATTTGACCACAAAATAGTTTCTGTATGCATATTTCTTAATTTTATGATGCGCGAAACATCCAATGATTTTTTTCCCTTTTTAGTAATGTGTACATTTAAAAATAAAATCTAAAAATTATTTATGGCTTTAGAAGTTCTATTTTTGTATAAAATATAACTGAAGACTTGTAATTTTGATATAAAACAAAAAATGTTTATATATATATTAATATTATTGGAGTTTCAGTAGCTCGATTTTGATCATGTTTAGGGTCATTTCCCAGTAGTCAAAGGTTGTGAGCCCCCTAGTTAAGGGTAAAAGCATCAGTGTACATAGACAGATGATTCCCTATGACTATTAACTATGCACTCTGTACTATTTATTTTACTTCTTCAGTTTTTACTGGAGATTACATTAAAAGAGCCTCATTTACACCTGCTTTTTTTTTTCCTTTTGTCATATGGGGTTGCAAAACATTTAGCGATTTCCTCCTTGAAAAGAATTCTGGTGCACTTCAAATGAATGCTTAAAATATCTTCCATTAATGGAAGGGTTTAAAATATACTCGCAAATGGAGCATTATAAGCATAAAAAAGGCAAGTTTAAACGATTTTCTAGTCCGAAAACTGGTTAATAGCAGCCCATTTAGAGAAACATTTCTGTTTGCACTCATTTACACAGCCATAGATTATACTCATTACTCTGCTATTGACTATTTCTCGCGCATTCTAAAGATACGATCCTTAAGATATAACTTTATTTAAAAATGCATTTAATGACTGTACATTTAAACTAAGATTATGCTTTAGAAAAAAATTTATGACTTTATCTCCATTTTTATTGTAATTCAAATGGATTCTCAATATATCCTGAATTATAAAAAAACAACTCAAATTATTTTGGGATTTTTTAGCATTATGTTGAATTTTTAATCTCTAAAAAGTTAGAGGAAACAAATTTATTTTATTGCCTGCAGTTTAAAAGAAATTTTCTTGGGAATTATTTTTATTTTGTTAATATGTTCACATCAAGAATAAGTTGCTCATTTTAAAAAGTTTCAAAATTAATTTGTTGTTATTATCTGTTGTATATATCAGCAGTTCACTGGCAGCGAGATAAATAAAAATCCAGTCAAAGAAATAAAATTACCAATTTTCTTATCTAAATGTATACTTTGAAATTTTTACATTAATCTCTTTACTTCGATCTCAGTGAAAAGGTAAGTACGTGCGATATAGTAAAGGAAATAGGTTAATTTTTACAGTATATTTTTTTAATGCAAAAAAAATCTTATCTGCCTTGAGAAAAGATCAACTTTTTAATTTACAAACAATAATAATAATCACAAATATGAACCAGTGAAACAAAGAGCATGACGCTACAGAATTAATTATATCCAGAAATAAAATATCCAAACACATAGATCATTTAAATGCAATAGGATAAAAAAAATTTATAAAATATTAATCATTTCAACAGCATAATTTTCTGTCCCATTGCGCAGGAAAATTTCCTACTCATAGCAAATGCTAAAAAATAGCATATACTGAAGAGACCCTTAACAACTTTAATTAAAAAGGGACTTGCGAGGCTGCGGAATTCATAGCCATTTAGACTTAGTCATTAGTGCCCGCGGAAAAACTTCATAAGGTTATTGAATGCACTGCTGTTTTGAACCAAAAAAAAACTCAAGCAGTTTAAATCAAAACTGAAAATTAGAATACTAATCTAAAAAAATCTGTATATAAAAAAAGGACTTTTTAAAGGAAATTATAGATTTGAAGTACTATAGGTGTTTTAGGATGTTTTCGTAGTTGATTTAAACTTTTATTTCATAAAAAGGTATGAGAATTATTTATAAATAACACTGCTGATACCAACTTAGATTTTTGAATACTCAACTTAGGGATTAGTGATAAATTCCAAATCAAATTTCTACATACGCGATAATTTCAATTCTATGCAGCCAAAATAATACATTTTCTGTTCACTCTTATTTTGTCTTTACAAAAGCAATGTTTTCCAAAAAAAGAGCTGAACAAGAAAAAAAACTAGATTTTTTGAGTGTATGTAAAAATAATTTAATTTTTATTGTATTTATATGGGGACGATATAGATTTCCAAGAAGAAATATTTTTTAAAAAATAACAGTCTTTATATTTGTTGATGCAATAGTCACAGTCATATAAAGAACACAGTATAAAAATTTTGGTCCAGTAATTTCAGCGTAAAATGTTTGTCAGTGATTATTCTCTTTCCTAATTCATAATAAAAAACATCTTAACCCAGTTTTGATTTCGTACTCTGTAGATTCTGCAGTCTTTGATTTTGTCTCATTTCTGTAAAAGAAAAAAATATTTATAAAACTAATTAGAAAATCAGACTTTCTTTCTAAAACCTGTCTGTTATTTAAATTAAAGCCCTAACGATATTAACATCTCTAAGTATAAGATGTCACTGTTTACATGTACCTACGAATTATGCTCTTTCCCCGTCTGCCTGTATTTCTTTTTTATTTGTAATCTGATTGTGAATCATGCAAATGCATTCTTATCTGATTCGAAATCTGATAATTCTTTAGCAGCAATATCAAATTACTCCATCATATGGCATAAAACCCCATGTTCCACGGTTCTTCCAAATAGTCTTGAATGCCTGCCAAGAGGAATACACATCCTTGAAAAGAAAATCGGAGTCAAGTTGCTTGACCTCTCGTTTCTGTAAGATTGTATTATGGAACGGTTCGGATGCGGCGAAGAAACTGTTAAAAAGGCGTTCTCTTATAAAATGGATAGTTTAAGCGGTCTCTTTCGGTGTGTGAATTAGTTTTATAATGTTAAAGAATAAGTTAGGCTCTATAGTCATTCTGAATAAAAATTATAGATTAAAAATACTTGTTTAAAATAGATGACTTACAACATTTAAAGTGAAAATTCTTCAATAGAGTCCTCTTAAGACTAAAATTTATTTTTTTTTAATTTCATTAATTCATCAATTTCACTACATAAATTTACATTATTAAAGTTATTTTATTTATTTTCTCTCTACTTATACATCTTTATTAATATTGAAATGTATATTATTTACATTGTATTAACTAGAATATATTTTTATCTGTAATCTTGTTACTGGAATAGCAACGCTGAAAAATCGTCGAATTTTACAATAGCCCCAAGATTTGACCTCTCCTATTCTGAGTTTTAGAAAGTTTATGACATTTTTAAGAACAGACATGACCCTGAAATCCTAAATTTTTCGTATTCTAGAATATTAATTAAAAGATTTTATGAGTGTTCAGGAGAAAAAAGAATTACTGGGTGGATTTCTATTGACTTTACATAAGATATTAAGTGAAAGCAGTTTTAAATGCTTAAAAGAAAATAATACTAGACGGATTTTCCTCGAATAATTGAATATTACTAAGTAAATGCGGTTTGTATGCTTTATGAAAAGCCTTAGAATTTCTGAACAGATTCTCACTGAACATTGGAAATTTATTATTAAAAGCGGTTTGTATGTATAACTGTGAAAAACATGAGGATCTCTGGGCAGATGTTTATTGAATTACACATTTAAGATTATTTGGTAAAAGAATATCTATTCAGGAAAAACGTTAAGGATTTCTTGGCGATTTTCACTGACGATGCTTTGGGGATTATGAAGTAAAAGCGAGTTGTCTGTATATTTAAACACACATAAACAAGAGAATCTCTAGATTTTCACTGAATATGCCGTGTAGAAAATTTAATGAAAGTGCTTTTTTTAAATGCATTTGTAGGATGTTTTTTGTGGATGAAAGGATATTCATTGGATTCACAAGTGTTAACTAAGATTCATGCACGTGCTAGGATTCATTATTACAAAATTTTTATAGAAAAAAAGTAAGTAGGGAAAATACGAAAAGCTCTTTAATTTTAAAAGCTCTTTATTTCAAAAATAAGAATTTTCACAGTGTAATGGAAAAAACCCGTAATGGATTCAGTGTTCTGTTTTCAAAGGCTGCACTAATCACTTGTACCGCAGTTTACGAAAGACCGAATCGGATCTGTTGATAGCTATTGAGTGACGGGAATAAAAAATAAAAACATACAGTGAAACTTTTCTATGACGGCCAGTCATGGTTCCAAAAAAGTGACCGTTTTGAGGGGTGGCCGTTGAAAATAGATTTCTCCCATAACATTGACTCTGTGGAGTCTTTAATCTGTTCTCAACAAAATATGGCCTTTCAGAGGGTTGGCCGTCGAATAGAGGTAGCCGGCTAGAGAAGTTTTACGGTACGTCTTATGGTGTTACTTTCTCCTGGGCATTCAGCAGCTGGATCATGCTGAAGAGCCCATAAAGATAAGTTTAATATCTAGCTATCCTTTTTCCAAACAAACTGGAGGGGCATGTTAGTTAGCATTATTATGTACTAGCTGAAAACCCGCACTTCGCTGCGGAGTACATACAAATTAAATACAACGGTCAATGTATGCAATTAATGCCAATATATATATATATATATATATATATATATATATATATATATATATATATATATATATATATATATATAATAAATGCGACGATCAATATATACAATTGATGTAGAAAAAAATATATATATTTATAAAAAAATCGTAAGGGATATTTTTATAGACAAAATAATGTCCAATCGTCTGCCGCATTGGCAAGAAAAATTGTCTATTTAGTTGTTATACACGTGACGATAAATTTATTTAAAGTAAACATAAAAAGAAATCACGTGATCGGCATTTAATAAATTGAATTCTAAAAATGAATCTTTAAAAATTCACCAAAAATCAGAAAATAGAGGTAAAGATTCGAAAAAGATATCATTTTTAAGCAATTTTTACGCTCTTTCTCGTGATATAAATTTTATAACCCTCAAATTATTATTTTAAATGCAAACTTTAAAAAAGTTACTAAAACAGCTTAAAAATTTAATTTAAAAAAATCTAAGAAGAATTTTTCAAAAGTCTTTCTTAGTGCACCCCTACACCATAAGAAGAATCGCCATGCAAAATTTCAGCCCTTTAGGTCCAGCGGTTTGGTCTGTGCGTTGTATGTCAGTCAGTGAGTCAGTTACGGAATTGTTTTATATATATACTAGCTGAAAACCCGCGCTTCGCTACGGAGTACATTCAAATTAAATACAACGGTCAACGCATGCAATTTGTGCCAAAAAATAAATATATATATTTATAATAAATGCGATGATCAATGTATACAATTGATGTAAAATATATATCTATATATATATATATTTATAAATAATCGTAAGGGATATGCATTTTTTTTTTATAATATCCAATCGTCTGCTGCATTAGAGAGAGAAAAAAATATTTTTTTCTCTATTTAGTTGTTACGCACGTGACGATAAATTTATCGAAAGTACCATAAAAAGAAATCACGTGATCAGCATTTAATAAATTAAATTCTAAAAATTAATCTTTAAAAATTCACCAAAAATCAGGAAATGGAGGTAAAAATTCGAAAAAAATTTCATTTTGAAGGAATTTTTATGATCTTTCTCGTGATATAAATTTTATAACCCTCAATGTATTATTTTAAATGCAAACGTAAAAAAAGTTACTAAAACAGCTTAAAAATTTAATTTTAAAAAATCTAAGAAGAATTTTTGAAAAATCTTTCTTAGTGCACCCCTACACTATAAGAAGAATCGCCATGCAAAATTTCAGCCCTTTAGGTCCAGCGGTTTGGTCTGTGCGTTGTATGTCAGTCAGTGAGTCAGTTACGGAATTGTTATATATATATATTTATATGTATTAAACTGACACCATATTACATCATGGAATAATGACCCTTCTCTTCGGTGTTTCGAGTAATGTTGACCCAATGTTCAACCTCTTTCCCCATCGTGATCAATCGATTTCTCGTGTGGTCGTGTGTGGTGTGTGTGTGTAATCCCGGATAGAGAGAGAGAGAGAGAGATGCGATATCTGGGGAGTCATTGCTTTCCTCTTCTTGCAGGCGCCGAGAAATCCTCTCCGGTTGGAGGCAAGCCAAGGGCCGTGCCTCGCCCCCGCGAAGAAGGGGGCAAAGTGTGGCTGAAGCCGGAATCCAAGGAAGGCAAGGGGGAGGAGGCTCCGAAGGAGGAGGAGGCCCTGGTCAACGGATTCGGCTCCGAGGAGCATTCCGAAGAACATTCCGTCCAACCCGGGATGACAGGGGACGACCAGCCGCCGCAGATGAACGGCGAACACGGTGAGACGGAGACCTCTTTCATTTTTTCACTAATCTTGGAAGAAGTGTTTCGTATCAGTGCTGATGCATCAGAGCTGATCAGAGAGAGAGAGAGTGTTCAAATTAAGCTCTCCCCGTCTTTTCATTTTGTATTTGTCTAATGCTATAAAAGTGATAAATCCCCCCCGAGTGTGATGCGGTGCAGGAAAAGCAACTTCAAGGCAAGTTGGTCAATTGAGCATTGGCCGTTCGTTCTTTGTTTGTGATAAATTGGAATGAATGGATTTCAGTCGAATTTAGCTTACACGTTTAACAGAGCTGAAAGGTAAAAAACTTTTTATTTATAAATATTATAACGATATAAATAAAAAATCCTGAAAACAAAAAAAAAAGATTGAAACCAAATGTAAATAAGTTTATAGTGTCAAATTGACAAGAAACTCCTCATTTAATTCAATAGTTTCATAACCAGCGTGTACGAGAAATTTTCAAAGTAGTAGTTTCCAATTTTTTGATTTATTGAATATCAAATATTAATATTTATTCAAAATATTGAGCAGTTTTTTTTAATTTAATTAACTTTTTACAAAATACTAACCAATTCCTCTTTTATTTAATCAACTTTACACAAAATATATAGGAGCCTTTTTTGGGGGGGAGGGCTTGATCGAAATACTTAAAATGACCTAGTCTATTTTTATTGATCGACATAATAGAAAATACCGAGATGGCCTCATTTTGATTAATTTTGACAGAGCACTTTTTCATTTCATCAGCCGACTTTTTCGTAATAAGAAAGGGCCTCTTATTATTTCATTCCCCTAGCACAAAATATTGACAAAGTGCCCTTTTAATTTAATTCCACAAAGTACAAAGCAGTCCCCTTTTTAATGAACTGATATTGCATTAAATATCGTCAAAGCCATTTTCATCCATTGGGTTTATATATAATACTCCGCTAGCCCATCTTTATTTAATCCCCTCCGAACAAAACAATGATTAAGTGCCTTTTTATTTCACTGACTTTGCACAAAATAGGGCACAAATTTCCGGCAATTTGGCTGAAACTTATTGACAATGCCTCTTATAATGCAACCGACAACATACTGAGCAGGCCTCTGCCGAATTGATTGTCTTTATATAAAATATATATAGATTTGAACATTTATAATTAATCGCTTCATCCGAAATGTCGTGCATGTGTCTTTAACGAAATTGCCATTATACAAATTGTTGCAAAGAAGTCCTCTAATATGGTTTATTGCCCGGTCTTTTATGATCCGTTTAATGGGGATTGCGGACACAAAATTCTTAAAAGAAAAGCAAATTTTTATTTGCTTGGCTTAAAACATAATTAAAAGGAAATAAAGCAAATAGCATGTTTCTACGTTGATTACACTGCCAGTTATAACATTCGTTTGTTATAGAGTCTATGCGCACCTGCTGTCCAAGTCTATTATCTTCGAGTGGAATTTTTCACACACGCGCACATGATTTGCTATCTTTAAAAGCATAAATCTAAAACTACTCGCAAGTCATCTATGATATTTTGTAAAGCTTTCAGTTATTCTATTTTCATTAAAGTGTCTTAAAGATTTCTGATTACGAATAAACATTCTGAAAATATTTTCTCTTAAGTATATGTATGTTTGCCCTTTAAGGTGATTAAAAACTTTTATACAAAATTTTTATAAATCCTATATGCAAATTATTTTTGCAACATCTTCTGTATACTAAAGTGAAAAAATTAAGTCAAATACAAGTATTGTGTCAGCAGGTAAATCCATTAAAACATGCTTTAAACTTCATTGTTTAACTTTTTCAAACCGAAATTTCACACTGTCCAAGAGTTTTTATGTGTATTTACAATGAGCTTCATATAAAAACAAATTAGGGTGGGAGGGAATCGTTATCAAATACACGTAATTTTAAAAAATGAATGCTTTGAACTTCCTAATTAGTTTAAATGGTCCCCTCTGAAATGGAAAAAATGCGAGTCAAAAGTCTACCATCCCAATCAAGATCAGGATGTTGTATATCCCTGTCATAAAACTCTATAAGTGCATAATAATATACTTCAATATATTTTTCCCTTCGAGGTAATGAGAAACTCTAAACTTGCATTGCAGTTGTCCCGGTAACGAAACCGCCAATGAAGGTTCCTCTGACGACGGTTAAATCGCCAGAGGAGGTAACAGGCGTTCGTTCCCCTGATCCTGAATCCTGGACTGTGCCTTTGGAGATTGGGAAAGGACTTCACTGGATGGACGGAAAAACGCCAGGTGAGATTTCCGCTGCTCTCTAAACCTCCCCACTTCGTGTTGCGAATGACACTACAGAACTGAGTCTAAATTTATGTAATATATGAACTGAAATATAATTTTAAAGTGCGGTTAGATGCTTAAAGAAAGACACATTTATCAAGATTATGGGATTATTTTCCTTGTTCTGGACCCTGTCTAATTAGCCCTCGTGTAGCAAAAAAAATTACCGTATCTCTCAACCAGTCAACCTTCCTCTAGACCAGAGGTTCCCAACTGGTGGTACTCGAGCGCATTTGAGGTGG
The DNA here is from genome assembly GCA_907164885.2 of Dolomedes plantarius. Classification (NCBI taxonomy): domain Eukaryota; kingdom Metazoa; phylum Arthropoda; class Arachnida; order Araneae; family Dolomedidae; genus Dolomedes; species Dolomedes plantarius. The sequence continues at coordinate 43,437,687 of OU015491.1, read as the reverse complement.
TACGTGGAACGGTTCAATAATAATAAGAACAAGTTTTTCTTTAAGCCTCCTGATAAAGACATTTTAGTGTTGGGAAATTGTACGGGGGATGAAACTTTAATAGTGGCAACACTGTTGTAGAGCCCCTCCCCCTCCAACACGCAGTAGAACCCAGGAAAGCAGCTTACACCACATGTACGTCACATTCTTGCCTTACTTCAGAGTGAATGCGCTCTCCCCACAAACATCAAACACGTGCACAGTGACAGGATGAACACAGCCATGTTTCAGTTACCAGTCTATCGTACGAAATAATTTGTTGCATCGTACTGATGAAAGGAAAATGCTTGTGCGCACATTGTGGCTGATGCGTTTGCTCGCTGTGGCTGGGAAGTGCACTACCATCCCCCATATTCCCAAGATTTAAGTCCATGTGACTTTGATTTCATCCCAAAAATGAAGGAACCGCTTCGTGGATTCCGCCATGGATTCTGTAATCTGTAGACAGCTTCATTCGAAGGATGAAGCAGTCACAGACTTCAGAATCTATTCATTCGAAGGATGAACACATCAGGTGCTACCTACGGCTCCTGCAGCTTCCAGACCATTAGCAACGGGTGCTAATGCTGGAATTCGCTGGTCGGAATTCGGTTCTGTAATTAGGTCTAAACAATGCTGGTTACTACTTTGAAGGGCTATAAAAGTTTCACGCTTGTTCTGTATGCTTTGTACATACCTAGTTGCTAGTATTAAAGTTCCATCCTATGTGTTTGCCATTTGTTAATAGCAATTACGTATTAACAGCTTTTTCTAGTTTTAGGAATTTATTTTATCCATTTTGTTTTATTAATATTTAAATGCATTTTGTAAAGTTATTGATATGTGTATAGAATTTATTTGATCCCCCCCCCCTCAAAAGGTTATAGCTTAACCAGTGGTACGCCACGACCTTACAAAGTTTTCATGTAGTACTCAAGTATAAAAAGGTTAGGAATTACTACTCTAGACCATTTACTTCCATTTTCCCCCTCTCAATTAACCAAAGAAGACTCTGCCCCGAGTCTATGATCAATGTAATCGAAGTAAAACGAAAAATTCATTTATGCTGGGTGTATCATCAACAGTAGGTACATAATACTTAATGTCATGTATCGAGCACGTAGTTTCTTAATGAAGTTTCTTGAACGATTTCTATTTTATTATAAAAAGTAGGTGGCAACCGTTAACTAAGCATGTCGCAAAATGGGGTAATGCAACAAGTCGCAATTAGGACTGAACTCGGGGAACTTTCCTTTGAGCAAGATCGGACCCCCTCTTCGTTCGTTTTGCTTTGGCGGCACGAAGCTACAGTGATAATACCATCAATCAGACGACTTATCATAAGTGACTGGTCCACATCTTCATCCAATCTGACTTTCATGGACTTCTCTTTTGGGGAAACAGTACAGAAGGTTTTTGAGAGAGAAATATTTATGGACATTGATGATAGCAGGAATCTGTGAGTCGCGGTGTCGTAAGTGTCGGGGTATCATAGGTTCCAGGAATGTAAAACCATTGATGGAAACATTTTGAGCTCCTAAAAAACTAAATATTATATAATTACTGCTGTATGCCTACTTTTGGATCACCCTCTGTATATTATTTTTACTTCAAAGAATGTCTGTTCCTAGATTAAGTATATGGGTGGGAATTAATTACTGAACTTGTTTATCAATTTCTGTAAGTTGTGTTACGAGAGAGTTTCAATAAGGACTGAGGGGAGGTTTCTTATTTAAAAAAAATACATTTAGTCGATCGTCTATGCACATCGACATTTTAATAGAGCAGGTATTCTTGAACGCATTGGTCTGTTGGAACACAGATGTCAGCTGTGTATAGTTCTTTAATGTTGCTTAAGTATATCGTTTGATGACGTAATATCCTTTCAGCGGTCTGGGTAATCTTAGTAAAAGAATTATCAATTTTTCATTCAGCGAGTAAAAACTAGTATTTCTAAATATAATGTATTATAAACCATTTTACAGCGCATAAGAATTTGATGTTAGTATATTTTAACTGTATTACTCAGATGCCCTTTGTCTTCTCCTTAGATGGTGTCCAAGCGAAAGGTCCACCCATTCTCTTATCGAAACGACTGAAAGAGTCTTCCTTGGTCGGCAAAAGCCAGAAAGATATAGTGGTCTGTGATCCAGGTAAAAATATGACATACCTACATCCTGTCTATTACGACAGGGAAGTATAAGTATGCACAGATTTAGAAAGTGAATAGAGTCATGTAACTACATAGTTTTTATGTATAAAATTCCTTTGAAATTATTGAGAGAAAAAATAAATTATAATCACGACGTAATAATCCACAACCGCGTGTTCGTTGTTTGAGAGATCAACCCAGTTAAATACTTCAGTTATAACTTATAGTAATAAACTTGATATGGCCTCAAAGTTTTATTTATTTATTATCAGCCATTTAGGTCAGCTGATTAAATTCTTGTGTATTTTTTATCAGATTCCTCTTAAAAGTTCTTTCTAAGGAAGGAGATTATGCTATAATAATACGAGATCCCACTCGAAACTTCCCCAACTAATGCCAGTTATCCGGAATTTAATTTTTAGTTTTCTCTCTAGGTCAGTGTTTTTAATCTTTTTCTAGTTCAAGCACCCTTAACTTGGTAATTTGCATCCCTACCTTATCTACATCCTTACTTATTTATATACCTTATACAGGTATAACAAGTAGTTTTATAAAATTATCAATAATTTATGTGGCACATTAATTAGTTTAAATTGTATTTTATCTATACTTATATATAAAGAGAGAGCGACTTTGTACGTGGAGGGTAATCTCCAGAATCACTGCACCCATTTGAAAAATTCTTTCACTGTTTGAAAGGTACATTATTCCAGATGGACATAGGCTATATATTACGTATATCTGATCAGTAGAAATAAAGTTAGGGGCTTAATCCTAACAATCTGCATTGTTACCGCTACTGTCCTCTACCGCTTTTTGTGCCGAAGTCTTCAACGATCCTTAGCGTGGTGCTATCGCGGTGGGCTTCTGTTCTGACGTTAGCGGTTCGAATCTAGCCGTTCTCCGGCACTCCTTTTTCTTTTAAAAAATTAACTTTAATTATTAACTAATTTAATATTAATTTAAGGTATTATTAAGGTTATTTTTAAGGTAAAAAAAGATTTACAATTTATTGGCTATCAACTGGAAATTTATTGGTATAATATTTTGTTCAACCCGGACAAAGTCGGGACTAGTTCTCAATAAAATGATCAAAAGGTTGTTAAATGTTATAATTTTAATAACATACGCATATGTAATAAGAAAATTAATAAAGAAAAACTACATTAAAATTGAAGATAAATAATATATTTAATACGATATCTTAACCTTGTGGGCAAGATATGAAGCCTTGTGGGCAAGCTCGATTGACTCTAGAAACTCATTCATTTCCTACCGATTTTAATCAGCACTCTTGTCTTTTTGATAGTCGGGAATACATAAAAACAAAGCAAGGAATAGAAAATTGCAACAGTGGTAAAAGTCTTCTTCTCAATGTAGAGATATTCATCTCTTGTGTATCAATCCAGAATTGCCTGTTTTAGGTTTTAATTTCCCATTCCATCGTTTCTTACTTGAGGTATCGTGATATGTGTTTGATGCCTAATAGTGCTCTACTCTTCTATGAATTTCTCCTGTTTATGCACTCGACCCGGTTGAAGACGACTTCTCTGGGTTTCTAAGGCACTTCGTTACTTAAAGACAATTTGCTTTCCTTGCACTCTATTGTCACGGCGTTTGAATTTAGGCCTACAGCATAAACTTTCAGTTTTACGCTTCAAATATTGAAAACATTTTATATGATTGACTCAATTTTCCTCCTAGATTTTTAATTAACTCCAGACATTTACTGCAGTGACTTTAAGGATCTCCAGAGAATTACTGTTCAGTATTTACTCTTATAAGTCATCCTCCAGTACTTTTATCATGCTTTGCTGAGTAGTTCTACCGTAACTCGTATAAATCTATACTTATATATAAAGAGAGAGCGATTTTGTACGTGGAGGGTAATCTCCAGAACCACTGCACCTATTTGAAAAATTCCTTCACTGTTTGAAAGGTACATTATTCCAGATGGACATAGGCTATATATTATGTATATCTGATCAGTAGAAATAAAGTTAGGGGCTTAATCCTAACAATCTCCATTGTTACCGCTCCTGTCTTCTACCGCTTTTTGTGCCGGAGATTTCAAGGATCCTTAGCGTGGTGCCATCGCGGTGGGCTTCTGTTCTGACGGTAGCGGTTCGAACCTAGCCGTTCTCCGGCACGCCTTTTTCTTTTAAAAAAATATTTTTAATTATTAACTAACGTAATACTAATTTAAGGTATTATTTAGGCTATTATTAAGGTTAAAAAAAAATTGCAATTTATTGGCTATCAACTGGAAATTTATTGGTATAATATTTTGTTCAACCCGGACCAAGTCGGGACGGGCCGATAGTTATAACTATTCAATTACTTTTTCAAACTTGTTTGCTTGATAGTACACTTAATTTTATCAGTTCCAGTGGGTTGTCTCAGAATCAGCTAATCGAAGTCAAAAGTGAATTATTTTAAAATTGTATTGTTATACTCCGCAGTTACAAATATGACATCTTCGCTGTAAAAAAATAGTAAAATATTCATAAAAATGTGTTCTAAAACTTTCTAAAATACATATATGAGAAGAACTATTACGTCTTTATGTAGTTTCAGTCAACCTATATAAGATCTTACATTCACAATAGAAATATTAAAAATCACTCGGAAAAAAAAGTAATTTTTAAAGTAATACAATATTACAAGAGGAAATTAATATTTTTTTACCTATATACAAATTTTAAAATATATTAATCAACAATACATCTGAGATATATTTTTAATGTCATTTAATGAAAACTTTACAGATTAAATACTCTGAATGGATTCTTCGAAGCCTCAAACAGCGCACATTAATAAAGCCAGTATGGTCATAACCAATCGCATCTCAAAATCAAAAAATATAAAGCCCATCTTTGTGTAGAATTTTAACTGATTTTACTTTGTCCTGTTAATTGAATTTCTACAAAAAACTAAAGATGGTTGTTTCAAAAACAGATATATATAACCAATTATCAAACAGATTTTTTACCGACTGCGTTTTTCTCAAACTTAATATTTTGGCATTTTTAATTCTTTTCCTTTTTTCGGATAAATTTTTCTCTCTTCCCGTGGATGAATACACCTAAATTCACAAACTTTCCTTCTCATAAACTACATGCAGTATTAATATACAATAAAAAAAAGAATATGGATTTATAAAACAGAAATGTTTCTCATTTCAAGAATTTTTTTTTAATATACCTAACAGAATCTTGGTAGTTAATGGTAATCCTCTGTTTAATATGCGTTGAATGCCCTCAAAAATATCATTGAATAATCACCTAGTAATACATTAACGTTTTTTCGCAAATCTCAGCTCCATATTCCCGCATATATGAACATAAAAAGTTTTACGAAACATATGCTAAAGATTTTACTTAGTCCTCTTTAAAAAAGGGCATTAAATATTTTAAACCGATGAAATTTGTTTAGAATTTTAATGCATTCCATGTAGGCTCTTATATATAATATGGCAGCACACAAAAACATTAATTTTCTGTAAGAGTATTGTATTATGCCAAAAAGAATTCATTGAGTAGGATTACTTGTATTGCCACTGATTAAAATCGTGCTTAAGAATTTTAAGAATTTCTACAGACCTTTCGCATTTAGCAAAAATAATTGTATTAACAATTTTTCATCAAACCAAAGATTGTAAGCAATTCAGAAAACAGGAACGAATAAAGAAACCAACTGGAATATCTTATTCTTAAATATGAATCATAGGCCATCCCGCTTCCTATAAGGGTTATCCCCATAAACTTCCACGGAGTGGACACGGGTTCAAAAATCGTTTAAGACATGGACATTTCTCTGATGTCCCTAGATATAGGAGTAAGAACAAAACCTAAGGGTCATAACCGTGCATAAAAATTTAATGATTAATAGAAGTAATCATTCTAGAAAGACTAGAAGGTAACCCGTCATTTTGACGTCATAATACTAATAATGACGTCATAATGGAAAAAGTATAAGTTAAAAAATATCCCGAATTATCTAACAATATTGCATTTAATCCACACCTTGTAAAAGCAAACCCTTTCATTATTTTTTATTTATTTAGTTTTTCATGCGATTGGAGTAGTAGACTGCCATCCAGTTTTTTACAGCTCACTACGCGATATGAATACTTGATCTACTTGATTCATTCACATTCAAGTTCGTTTACTTTCAGAATTCATCTCAAAAGTAAACAGATTTTTAAAAACTGTTAAATATACAGCTAAAAGCATCCATTTTTTTTTGTTCTGAATGTTTTATAGAAAATTAGGCCGAACAAACGTGATTTGATGGAGAAGATATTAGTTTTTAGGTAAGAAAAAATTCTGATCCACATCTGAAATTGAAATTAAGCCTAACCGGCTGTTTGTTTACTGAGGGCTTTAATTGAAAGATGAGTACACCCCGGAAGTGTTATACAGAGACAACGGCTATTATATACAGTATGCCCACTAAAGTCCCTTCCCACCCTCTTAACTTCGGAACGGCTACTGCTATATTCATAAAAGTGGTGTCTAGGTATAGTAAAGTAGCCCTGCGCTACTGAATGAAACCACCTACCGCGCCACCTGGTGAAAAACTGCGGAATTAGCATTACTATCTCGAAAACGGAACGAGATAGGGAAAAAAAGAGATTTACAAAGTTGTAGAAAATCATCGATTTAGTATGAAAAGACACCTTGTGGACATTAATGCGAAGAATACAATGGTTAAAAAGCGCATTTGTTTTTTCGTCATTTCCTACACTGTGACGTTACGAAACTTGGACGAAAGAAGAAACGATTATCTTCGGGCAAAACACGACACCGCAATGACGGTGAGAGGTTTGAACATCTCAAATAAAGGTATATTGTTATAACTAGTTGTTTTTTTTCTTTCTCAGATCATTTTGTGACGTCACAATGTAGGAAATCACGAAAAAATAAATGCGCGTTTTAGCCGTTTTATTCTTTGCATTAATGACCGCAAGGTATCTTTTCGTACTAAATCGATGATTTTCTACAACTTTGTAAATCAATTTTTTTCCCTATCTGGTTCCGTTTTCGAGATAGGAATGCTAACTCCGCAGTTTTCCACCAGGTGGCGCGGTAGGTGGTTTCATTCAGTAGCGCATGGCTTTTTTACTATACCTAGACACCACTTTTATGAATATAGCAGCAGCCGTTCCGAAGTTAAGAGGGTGGGAAGGGACTTTTGTGGGCATACTGTATATATAATCCTTTTAGGAGAATCATCTCTCCGGTTGTAATCACTCTGTAGGGGTTTTACGTACCCCATTTAAATTTGCTGCGATTTCCTTACAGTGGAGACAGACTTTTCCTACTTAAATGCAAGGTTACATCTGTGAAAAAATGCATTAAAATATTACTTCATACGTTACCACAAAGTGCTAAAGTGTATCTTTTCTTTTTTTCAGGTAGCGAAAACACAGGGGAAAGCGTCGACCTATAATTTATCTGCTTATTAGCCCTTTTTCGCCAAATTTCACTGACCACAGCCATCACTCGCCGAGGTCTCGATCAAGAACTCTTTAAAGAAAAAAGAAAACCCAATCTTCCGTTTGCCCCTTTGCTTGCTGAACAACCCGCAGTTTACTGCTGTCGGTGACAGGATGATTCTCCGGAACGAAAACGAGTACCCACTCCACCTCTAAAACCAATGGAATAAATTCATCCCGAAGATATTTTTCCAACTTTTCATTTCGTGGTTGGATGATGCGTTGAAGTCTGACGCCTTAGCTGAAGAAGAAAAAAAAATGATTGCAATGGACATTATGGAATATTATCTGATAAGCCACCTACTGCCCTGTAGAGTACTCTATCCAACGCTGCGTCTGATGCATAAGTTACAAAGCTGATTAATTAGACGGAAAAGAGACCTTGAAGCCATTAATGAAGACTACGGATATCATTTATCCTGGGAATATCCGTTTCACAATCCAAAGTTTAGCATTAGCGATCTCTCAGATGCAAAAAAGGAAAAAAAAATGCTAAGAAAATATGCCCAGCTTGAAACGTTTGAAAATATCTATAACACAAATGTTTGACATTTAATTGCTTATTTCAAATATATGTGTATATATACATATATAATATTTATAATTTGATGTGTTACGTTTGAATGGATTTGTTCAATTAATTTTCTTCACTAGTTAAAGAAAACAAAACTATAAACATTAGACAAAATGGTTGGATAGATTAGGTTTTGTACTAATATTTATAACGTGGGTACTCGTTAAAAAATGCCTGAGAACTATCTACATAGTAATATATTTTTTACTTTATTTATGCAAGAGGTTGGGAATGCATCAAAAGTCAAAATTATTTCGCTGTAAATTATGTTCATAAAATATTGGAAAACCAGAAGAAATACTTACTTTTTCTATTCATAGCATTTAAAAGGAGATTTATCTTACGTTGATCCAAATTATTCGAAATTGCGGTGGAACGACTAGACGATTACAATTGAATGTTTATTACTAGCATAAACAGAACAGAAACTTTATAATTTTTCTTTTCATCCAGCTAAAGTTTCAAAGGAAAAAAACCATTGACCCATACTAAGAGATTTAGAATGTAATATATACTTAAATGCATGGAGAATTCAAAGAACTTATGCTAAAATTCGTTATGAAAAGTTTTATGCTGTTAACATTTAATATTAAATACTCAGTTCTATATGAGTAATGAATTTAGGAATTTTCACAATTTAGAAATCCGGATCATAATTTAGACATGAATTGGAAATTTGGCCTTCCTTAGATAGTCCACAGTTTAATATATATGCAAAATAAAGACCAATAAAAACTTTAAAAAGCATTTTATAAACGGTTTTCTTAAAAGGAATATTTTGTACCTTTTGATAGTATGTTTTTATATTATTAGTTACTCTCATGCAAGATTTTCAATTAAAAAAACTATTTGGAAAATTCACTTTAATATTATTAACGAAGCTCGGGAAACTTTCACAGGAGAGAAATTCATAATCCCCGAGATGAAAAATTACATTTTCATTTTAAAAAATGCATTTGATGTGCAACTCTTTGACAAGTTGTTTCTTTTTTAAAACTGAATATTTAAGAATTCAAAAAAAAATCTAACCATATAATCGTAAAATAATGTATGGCGTGTGTTTTATAAATTTCGTTTATTTGTGCAATAAGTCTTTGTTCAGCCATAACATACCAGTGTATAGAAAGTGTCCGTAACACATCTCTGCCATTTTCGCCCAAAGCACTCCATTAGACGAGCGGGATAATTTTATATATTCTAATTATTTCTCCTTCTAATTTTTCTCGCTATCACTCGTTTGAAGCGAATAAATGACTTAAGGCTCAATGCAGGTTAACTCAAGTTTTGACTAATAAATGGAAGGATGTCAATATCCCTGTTTGGAGATGTATTAAAGATAGCGTGTAACAGTTGTTGCAGGACTGAGAGAACGTGTAACGATAGCACAAAACTTATTTTAATGAATTATTGTTGCTAAAAAATCACAGCTGTTGAAAAATAGTCTCCCGGCAAAAATATCATTACACGGTGAAAACATTTACTTGAAACCCTTTTGAATATTTACTATTATTTTTAACCGTATCAGCTGGCAAACTGCATTTGTTAATACAAACTTTTGTTGTGTTATAGAGTCACTATAATAACTATTCATTGCTTTCAACTGAAATAGTAAAACACAGCTGATTTTACATAATAATTAGCAATGGGTATTGGAAAATTTTGATTTCCATAATATACACTTTTAGATAATATTTAATAAATATATATAGTTTAGCGTACATTAGATATAAAAATGGTTAGTTTTACATGTTAAATTGTTGGCTATTTAACAAAATAAACTTACCTTATCGTTTTGTTCTTTATAACAATATTACCTATTTTCCAATGATACCAATGATTAATTGAAAGATTTTTTTTTTTGCCCCCAACATTTTTAAACGGAAACTGACTGTAGCTTTTATAGTTTACTCCTTGATAAGCAATATTACAAAAAATTAAATATTTACTGAAAAAAAGGGGTAAAACTGCAAGTTAATCGTGATAAAAATTATTTATTATTTATCTAATTTAAGGTTTATATATTTCTGCAGAACATTGACTTGTTTAATAATCCTATAAATTCAAGCAACTTCTGCTTTATCCAAGAAAATTAAATTACTTATTAAATAACATGTGAAATTTTGACAAGTGTGATAGCAGTTTTTTTTTACTTTTATATAATCAATTATTCTCTTACTTGAATTAAAACGGACTGCTATTTCTTGAAAGTATCGCATATTTTTGTAACTGATACCTTTTGATGCATGCCCACCTCTGCAATATTGTAGTTGTGTGTACATACTGTAAATATATTTAGAAATGTTTTGTTTCCTGATGTAGAAAGTGTATTCGGAGAGAAAAGAAAAAAATGCTACGCTAGAAATGTGGTTCCTATTTATGTATACTATTTCATTTTCAATTATTTAGTAGAATTATTGCCATTATTACTGAGTAGTGTGGCTGATTTCTTCCATATTTTCCCAACACTAATGATCGAAAATATGTTGGCCCCATTCTTTTCATTGTACACGCAGGAGTATAACTGTCGTTAGTTTCAGATTAACTGATATCCTTCAGCCTAAATTAGCACACTATCACATTTAAATTAGTTACAATTTCAATAGAAGGCATGGAATTTTCCTCTGATAAATACTATATAATAATATGATTTCAATACTATATATATATAATACTATATCGTCGAAAAATACACGCAATGAAATTATAGAACTAGATGTCTTTATAAAAGGGAATGAGTGAGGTAAATCATAAACGAGCTTTTTTAATTTTATTGCAATCGTCCGAAAGTGATTATGGGTAATAGTTGAATATTAATCATCATAATTAACACTCATTTGTGATATTAACTGGACGTTTAACTTACACATATTAAGGTTACATGCTAGAAAGACATATTTAAGTTTATCCCCTTACAAATCAAATACACAAAAAAAATTCTAATTAATTAAGATTAATTAAACTTGATATGATTGAGATTTAAAACGAGGTGTATACATTTCAATTTGGTATGTATCAAATACATTGTATGTCAACACATGAAGTAATATATATATATATATATATATATATATATATATATTAATACTTGCGACTTTTAAAATGAATGTTAGAATTTGGGCAACATGATTTTCGACAAAAATTATTTTATACATGACTCTTCTTTAACATATTTAAAAGTAGCTAAGTCTCTCTTCAAAATACTCAATCACGGTTGCTATATACTGAACGAGGTTTGTATGGTCACAGTATTTGAGTTTTTCACTAGTTGTTGTTAATGACTCTCTTTTATCTTTAAGTATCTAAAATATATTAAAATTATATAGATATTAACTAACCATGGAGCAAACATCTACACATCTGCCATATGATTTGCGTCAGTCCATATGATATTAATAATTTAAACTTGTGATACTACAAAGGTAAAAAATTGATATTCTGAAATTATTAATCCCCAGTTTATTGAGTATATTTAAACACAAAGTGATAAAATACTATGCAACTGTACTACAATATGTTTTTCAATGTCTTTTCGGTTACATGCTGTGATGCTTTTAAGTCGGATTAATAGTATGAGAATGAATAGAATTAAAAGAATTCCTAAAGTAACTAAATTTTTTTTTATCAAAATAGCGATGATAAAAAAAATTATGCAATTGAGAAATTTTCTTCTCTTTTTAGAAAACCAGGAATACGGTGATATTGCTAATGCAAAGAATGCTTTTTATAACTGTAAATCCTGTCATGTAGTACTAAATTTACGACTATTCGATCAGGGTTTTTATTCTAAAGCATGACGTTTCACCTAGAGGAAGTAATACTGTTGTGTTTCGAATAACTGAAATTGCAAATAGTTACCAAAATATTAGAATTCAATCTTTAATTGTTTTTTAATGCTAAAATATATTAGCTATCTATAAATATTTTTGAAAGAACCACTATAACCGATATCTAGAATTGAAGTGAAGTTAATATTCTGTTATAAGAATCAAGTATTTGGGAAAAATCAAGAAATCAGTCACGCACATGTCCTTAATTAAACCATGCTTCCATTAATTGCGTCCTTTATATGCAGTTTTATGCTATTCCATATTATTAATGCCAATTTCTGTCCGTTTTTAACATTAGCCAAGGCTTCTCCGCTTATTATGAGAATGTAAAATTAAATACGATATCGGTGAGCTTAAGTCTAGACAGCCAGCCTAGAGAAAATTTAAAATTATTGCTTTTAAATAGTCTGGCTTTAAAATAATATTATCCTTATGTAAAACTAGTTCACGGCTGCTCTGTAGAGAGTTAAAACCATACTTTCTAAAGAATTGTGTACATTTAACAAACAATTTTTAAGTCATTCGTATAGCTTCCATACAAATTCTAAATGGTAGATAATACAATTATTCCTAAATTCTCAGTTGTTAAGAAATTAAATAGATGCTTTAAATAAATCCTTCAAAGGATTTTAGGGGGCTTAAAACAGTTACATAAAGAAAACATTGAATGCCGTGTTTGAAAAATATACAACGAAGAAAAAACATTAAGTCTTGATTTAGGTGATTAAACAGTATACGGAATAAAGATGCGTTTGACATGAGATTTTATTTTCAGAAAAATATCAAATTTTTCTGTTACACTAATTAAATAGTAAAAGAATGGTTTCTAATTTAAGACACTACCTATGTGTAAAGCTAATATGGTGCGACACCCGAAAACGTCGAAATAAACAATCTAATTAAGTCACTAATTTTACTCACTACTTAATTCCCACCGATATGAACTGTTTTAGTGTATGTGTATATATATTCGTTTAATCTCAATACATTTTTAGTCTACTTTATGAGTTTTAAAAGATTTAAGAGTCAACTTTTACGAGTATTAAATACTTAAAAAGATAACTGCACCGATCGCTTTCATTGAGTTAAGCCGAAAATGCATGATTACGGGAAGAAATGACCACAAAACAATATTTCTTGTAGAAAATAAGTTTGCATGCATACTAAGGGAAAATTTATCTAGAAATTTTAGTCGAAAATGTCTCACGTGTAGCCTCTTACAATTCAGAAATAAAAAATTTGGAAATATTTTGCTTTTTAAAAATTTTGCTAGGTATGTAGACTTTTTACAATTTTAAGAGCAAAATATTTCAAAATTTTGCCCAAAGTCAAAATTAGAGGAAACTTCTGTAAATACCAAAAAAAAAAGTGAACATTTTTCGAAAAAATAAATTCCGTTAAATATTTAAATCTGCTAAACTTTTAGGTTATATTTAAATAATTAAAATCTAATTTTATGAAAAGAAAAACGTTGAAATAATTAGATATGAATTGGAAAAGAACAAATATAAAATAAAAATGTAGGTCCTTACAGGTTACTCACTCTTTTTTAATATATCTGTTAATTTGCTGCAATTAAAACATTACGAAACATGGCTGCCTAAAGCACTTCGTAATCACTTTTGAACCGAAAAACGAAACTCTGTTCATAAACATTCAAGTATTATAGTGATATATAATTATAATATCATTAATGTATGCCAGGAAAGTTATTACTAGATACTCAGTAATATCAAAGGAATTGAAAAAGAAAAATATTTAAAGGTGTTTTCGTTTCCCTCTGGATTTCTGCCCCACAAATATCGTGTAGTCTTCCTGGTCGTTTGATAGATTGCATCTATTCTAAAACAGACTTAGCGCCTGTTCATATAGAATCCGTTAGCGTTAGCTTTACTCGTATTGACATATTTTAAACCAATCCCAGACCTTAACAATTTTGAGGGTATTTTTTTTAATTACTCGCAGTTCCTATTCAACTTTGTTGAAAATTAAAAAACAAAACAAATAAAATCATAAAACTTCATTAAAATATCTACAAAAAAATTTACTTTTTTTTGTATTCTTATGAGTAACATCTTCTTCAGCTATGAGCCTTTTTTTTTACCTTAATTACTGATATCGTGGATCATTAGTCTTTTCTAATTTTTCAATTTAAATTTTAATTACCTTCAAAATTTCTCTTTTTTTTCTTTTTTTCAATTTTCACTTACTGTAATAATTTTTTTTTTTTTGCTTTTATTTTTATTAATTTTTTTATTTTTTTACCTTAAAATATTTTACTATCTTAGCTTTAAATTTTTACTACTGAGCACTCGTACCTTGATAGCATATAGCTTGCGTACAGGAGAATAAAGTCTTCACGACCCAGGAACTCCGTTGTAAAGACAAAACTGATAGGACCTTAACAATTTTGTAGCTAATCGTTTGGAGATTTGTAATTGGTTAAATATATTTGAATACGAGTAAGCTGACGCTGAGAGATTCTATGTGAACAGACCCTTACTTTCGGTAATTAGCTAAAGGCTCACCGTCTCGTATGTTAGTGCCCATTCTCTGATATCCCGAATTACTTTTCGTCCTTCTAAGGAATTGTGTGCCGAATTTGTGGATGAAGCTGGCTGGGCCATTTTCGCCAAGGGTCCGGTGGTTATTTCTGCCGGAACAAATGGAGATTCATCTCATCTTCACTGCCTGTTTTTGCTTGACCCGCTTCTTTCAGCCGGGGAAAAATCACCCATTTCTCGCCCAATCATGGCATCTGATGTAGAAATGCGCTTAGATTTCCGGAAAAATCTTTAGGTTAGGAAGAGGCGAAATGAGAAACGGCGATTCGTCAGCTGTTTTGATTTCTAGGTATGTAGACTGCCAGTGTAATGTGTCAACAATCATAAAAACAATATATATTTAGAACTATGATCCACCTTTTTTTGTTTTGAAGTTACTTAATTTATTTACAATACGATAATTCAACAGAAACTTCTAATTTATTTGTTCTTATGTATAGCATTGAAATCTTGACCTAAAAATTGATAGAGCTTTGATAAAGTAATAGCTAGTACGACTGTTGTTAATAAAACGTAATAGTGTTGTATTATTTTCTATTATGCATTGTATTAATAACAATAATAATGTTATTGAAATGATCTCGTTCGTTTATTTTATATATATGCATGCGTATGAACTGCGTGTATGACACAGAGAGAGCTAATCTAAACACCTCTAAATCAACGTGCTTTGCTTGCATATTCCCACATCCTCGAATTGTTTGCATTCGAACTAAATACTGCATCTTATGATAGCTGTGTACTATGATGTTTGAGATGGTATATAGAAGTGTCTTTCCCTATTTCATACGTATCGTTTCAGTTCTGTTATAAGTAAATGAAAATATTGAAAAAAACACCTATAGCATTGAAGAAGTTTCTATTTTGAAGCACTTTGAGCCTTCCATCTGCAGTGGACAGCAAAAAAAAACCTTAAAACTTTACAGTAACGTAATCCTGTCAAACACATATCGAAGAATTTAGGTGAGAAAATATTCTATCCGGATATGTAACTATAAAATAATTTATTTTCTTAACTATTCAGAGAAAATGAAAAAAAAACACCATTAAAATTAGGTCTAAGAAACTGTTCCGAATAGTTGAGAATTGACAGTGATAATTAACATTTCACGACAACAGATGCATTATCATGCTTGTATCGAATACCATGTGGAATTTTTATTCTATGCGCTCAAATTATGCTACGATTCATATTTTTATAAACACACATCAAGTATAAAAACAGCCGTTTGCATTGAATGAATTTTTAAGTCGTATAAGTAGGTATAGTGATGAAATAACCAATCATCTACTTTTACTATGACTTAATTGAAAATGGCTGGCGAATCAGCTTGATCATAGTAGCGGTCATTAGCCGTAGGGACTCGCGATTCGTAGCAATGGTTGGGACTGAGTTTCGATACCTATTCTTATGTGTATAGTAAGTGATAATACTACCATATTATATAAAGAAATATATATTATTATAGAACATTTTAACATCATAGACTCAATTATTCGATCTTGCTTCTAGACACGAAGGGCGCTAATTTTATATCGGAGTAATTTTCGAGATTTTCGCAACGGAAAGTATTTAACTGACATAAAAACACTTCTAGCACGCGAATAGATGTTTCGACAATCACCTTTCAGTCGCAGACTATACGATACATATTTATTTTTCATTGATTCGATAACGTGAATAACATCATTAAAAGCACTCTTTGGGATTGCGATTACGTTGACTTCTCATCAAACTTTATATCGATTATCATCATTCAAGGAAATCTCAATCAGCACAATTTAACAGGAAAATTAAAATTGTGATTCATTCAGGTTTATCGTAAAAATTCTTAAGTAAATAAACTATTCGCAGTACTTGCTGCAGTACCGCGTACGCTTTCACTGGTAAATTATACCTTCTGTCTGAAAGTCAAAAGAGATGTATTTCCATGAAATTAGCCCGAACATTCTGCGCAGTTACTTTATAACCAAGTTGGTTCATTCTTATGAGCATGTTTTTCATTTGCATGTCTATTACACTGTATTTTTACGACCACCTAAGGATTCTGAATATGGATATTGCGCAACAGCCTTTTCAGACCATAATTGAACCTTTTTCAGTATTTAAAGTCTCAGGTTTTTGAGCTTAGTACTGTCCATTGCTGCACTTTAAAAAAAACTCCATGAGTTGTAACTAAAATTTGTAGTACCTTTGCGTCATACTAATGCACATAAAAAAAGAAATCCTATGCACTTAAACTAGAAACGAAAACTAAAGCCAACTAGTATGGTACATCTGTTTGAATAATAAAACGAAATCTTATCTTTAAATATATGTTGTGTTCTTCGGATTTTGTAACTCCTATAGTGCTACACGTTTGTGGCTGCCAACATCAAAATAATATACGAAACGGGTTTTAATAAGAATATCCTGAAATTTCATGTTGCTATAAAACTCACCTTCCTGAAAAAAAAAGTCAAACCTCTTTAATTATCAGTAATTTTCATTGTACTTAATAAACAAAGTGGAGTATTGTTTTAAGCTACTGTTCTATGCGTCTATTTTGAGTTCTAAAAGAACACTTCGAATCCTACTAAGTGTCAATGCTGTCAGCAGTGAGATCTATGTTTCTCTCTCCAAGTTTCGTTGTATTTTTGACGGCCTGTGTATGATCACTGTGAATGTTGACTTCGAATATGAATTTCAGAGTTGTAGTGATGATTGAGCTTTCTGATACACGAGAAATAAAATCATTCCAATGTATAATTAGTGTCGATCTTTTTTTTTTCTTTTATTCGCATTAAGCAAAGCTATACTCTATTATGAAATTCTGAAGCGAGTTCTTAGGACAAAACTTAGTAACTAATTACGAAGTCTGTATCGATATGAGAGGGAATCTAGCAATGGTATATCAAGAATAATTAAGGTTTTGTTTAATTATATGCACAAGAAAAGAGGAATGGTTACATAGGAAGACATGGAAGGGGAAAATATCTTTAGAATTATAAAGTGTCTCTTTTCATGTGTGTGTGCAGGGATGGGGAGAATAGTCAAGCATCTAACGTGGTTAAAAATAATAATTGAACGTAGGAAGTCATAGACCAGGTCAGTGTGTTTAGAAAAATTGGGTTTTTTTAAAAGAAAAAGAAACGTGTGTGTGATATCAAATCTATATCAAGATGAAAAGAACTGTAGTACATAGGGTGTCTAGGAACGTCAGTATCTCTATAATTACTTATTTTTTGCGTAGGTTAGCAGAGAGTCATATTTTGCTACACGATAAAACAAATTTTGGGGGCTGACCCTTTTTTAAGGGAGTAGGAGGAAAGGGTCTATCTCTCTTCCTGTTAAAAGGGAACTCAATTACCCTCTACGTCGTTCAACGTAATTAATAAGTACTAAATAATTGTTGTTCCCCGGAAAAATATGGCAATGATCCTTGAAACCACTGTATACAAACAAACTCTTCCAAAAAGGCATCGAACATTTACACAAGACAGCAAAATAAAATTGACAATAATAAAGCAAAACTCGAAATGTTCCCCTTCAGCAATAATATATAATAGTGCACCTACTTAATCAGATACCTTCACGCATTTTACAATGTCACTAAGTTTACACTGTTACATGGGCTATTATCCTCAATTCAGGATCAACGTTTAACAGTGGGGTGATGGGCAGACCAGTCTCGAATTAATTTTTTTTTTTAAATCAAGAAATAATTTTTAAAAAATTGTTTAAATAATCTAGTAGATTAATAATTCCTAGCTAGTTAGATATTAGCTAGAAAGGAGAATCATAATTAATATTCTTTATAGCTAATATCTTTCCAGCAGATAATTCAATAAACCTGGTCAGCCCGTTTCGTTTCGTTTGCCACGTGGTTTGTCAGCAAGCGTAATCAAGATCGAAGCTGGATAATAAATAAAACTGCAAGAACATTCCATCCACATATTCAACTCTCTAGCTTAATAGATTTATTTCCGAATTGTTTCGACATACTTTCGCCTAGATCTTAAGAAAGAAAATTATGTTTGATAATTAAGAAATATTCAGAAAGAATGAATTTATTAAAAATACCACTTTGTAAGATAAAACGGTTAGCAACCACGTAATGGGCGCTTAAAATGTGTATATGAGCCAATTAAGGTTGTTGTGTACTAACCCTATTGGATTCGCTCACCTCAGTGTTAACCTATGGAGAAAATTTGTCTACTATTTACAGTTACATAAATGCTGATAATCCAATAAAAATGGTATTTTCAGATAGCCTGAACTTTTCTGCACCTTGCAACAGGATTCATTTTATAAATTTCGTCCACCAAAGGAACTTATGAGCGTTTAAAACACACTATACCAGATTTTTTTTCCCGAATAATTTAAATTTTAAAATATTATTTGCATTTTTTTTTCAGCGAAAAATTTCCCCAAGGTGTAAAATTTCTTTCTCTATTATGGAGTACAATTTTTAAAAGAAAATCTTTAAACCAAGTTGGCAATCTTTGGACACATTTTCTCCATATGTTAACATTGGGGTGAGTGAATCTAATAGGGTTAGTACACAACAGCCTTAACAGCATGGATCTGAGCACATTTAAAAAATAAAGTAAGACTCGCAGGAGCCAACAAGTAAATAAGTGAACAAAATGAAAGAACACGCAAACAAACAAAAATAACAGACGAAACGAAATGCAAAAACAAAAGAATTTTGTAGATAATACGAAATGCCAGATTCTCTCTAAGAAGGGGATATTTATGGACCAATGCTTTAAATACAGAGAAATTATTTAATCAAAATATTTGTTTTACTTTTCCTACAGATAAAAATTCAAAAAGTAAGTAGGGCTAGGGGTAGATTATCATAAAACTATGAATAGCATAAGTTTTACTGACTGTTTAACAATTCAGATGAAAATTAAAAATCTTTACTGCTTTGAATAAAACCTGCAATGAACTGCTGTATACGTCTGTTGAAGGCTAGAATAAAATAAGTCAAGGAGCAAAATTTAGAGTTCTGACCCTCAATCTCTTCCTTCCAATTTTACTTCTTTTTAATTCATAGGCACAGATATGGAAGGGGCTTAAGGGGCTGAAGATGCAGATCTCGTACTCTTAAGTCTTCAAATGACGACTGCCGCTGTGGTATCACGATAGGTTGTTAAGGCAATTCTCTAAAGTTTTTTTTAATTTACTACTATTGAATTCATGACCAAGAAAGACAAGAAAGGCCAATTCTTAAACAGAAACTTAACAAAGAAATTTATTTACAAAAAAAAAATTTAACATTAAAAGGGTACAACATATTTGGTTAACTGAAGTGCAGGTTTCACAACGCACGCTCCGGGACCCATCTAGTCCCAAACAGGAGCTTAAAAAAACACGTCTGTCTCGCTCGATGTTACATGACAATCTCTCCACAAACACAAAGTCTCTGACTATATCTCGCTTCAGGTCTACGTGGGTGGTGTGGCGTCTTCTCAGAAACTGCTGGATTTTCCTAGGGGGAACGAGGAATTCCGAGCTCGATGACAGTCTTGGACTCGATGGAGGTTTTATGGGAACATATCGCTTCTATAACGTCAGCGTGTTCTGACTGACAACCCGGTTAGACATCTTTATGAGAGAAAGGGCGGCCGACTCCAGATTTTTGCCGGCAAAGATGAAGACGAGGGGTTTACAAGCAGAAACTCAGGAATGTTGACGTGATTGTGCACTTTGTCTTTTTGTTTCTGGGTCGTACTGTAGACACCAGGTCTCATCTCCTGCTATAATACACTTTAAGAAATTGTTGCCCTGTTGCGCAGTACTCAGCAAATCTTCACAGCAAGCTTTTCTGTCTTCTTTTTCCTGTTCTGTCAAAATACAAGGCACAAATCGAGCACAAACATTTTTAATTTTCAGATTTTCAGTTTAAATTATTCTACAGCTTTCTTTGCTTATCCCAAGCATGTCTGAAAGTTGCTGAGTTGTTACACGTCTATCAGCTTTTACCAAAGAACGAATTTTCTCTACATTTTCCTCATTCTTTGAAGTTGAAGGGTGCCCTGTCCATGGTTCATCTTCAATGCTCTCTCGCCCACATTTAAAGCGGTTGTACCACTCGTACACTTCTGTTCTTGATAACGATGCATCACTATATACTGTTCTAATCATCTCTAAAGTTTCGGTAGCAGATTTACCTAGTTTGTAACAAAATTTAATGTTACAACGTTGTTCC
Source organism: Dolomedes plantarius (assembly GCA_907164885.2). Classification (NCBI taxonomy): domain Eukaryota; kingdom Metazoa; phylum Arthropoda; class Arachnida; order Araneae; family Dolomedidae; genus Dolomedes; species Dolomedes plantarius. The sequence continues at coordinate 43,416,852 of OU015491.1, read as the reverse complement.
ATTCCGAAGCAAATTTTTTTGTACAATGCCTTCTCAGTAAATGAAAATTACTACGGCGTTTTGATATGCAAACGACAAAATAACTAGTTTAAACTGGCTTTAACAAGAGTTGAGATGTTACTCTTTCTAACCAGGCGACTATTCTTTCACTTTTTTATTTTATCGTTTGATCTTTTAATTTGTCAGGTTACTTTATGGGCGCACCTTGTAGTTCCAATTATTTATTATAACATGAAAACGGCAACATCAAAATTTCATACATCTAACTTGAAAAGTTACAGAGAGCTCAAACAATGGGAATGTTGTATAATTTTGTATAGTTGTTGGCCGCACAGCAAGTGCATTTTAAAATATACGATAGAGGGCGTCGTGTTCGCCGATGTGTGGTGTGCTCGCAGTTGCAATGTAGCTAACATGAATAGAGGTTGTACAATAAAGTATTTCTGTGATCTGTATCCATCTGGGTTATTTTATAAAGAACTCTCGTAACTACTTCAGTTACATCAATGGCGAAGAGGATGGGATCCAGATGGATGTAAATTTCAACTCTTTTTTTTAAATAACTTCATAGTTTTAAAAAAAATTCGTTTCGATTGTGCGGCGCTAAGCCTAACCTCATCTTCCTAAACGGCCTCACGTGGTTCCGATGTCTTCGTACGGAACAATCGGCGATTTTGACTCTGCGGTAGAGTCATGGACTCATTATGCTGAGCGCATAGAACTTTTTTTCATTGCAAACGAAATTACGGATGCGGATCGAAAACGTGCAGTTTTCCTAACTGTCGTTAGTCCCAAGGTCTACAGCCTTCTAAGGAATTTACTCTCACCAGTTAGCCGACATCGCAGACACTGGAACAGTTAATAGATGTTTTGAATCAGCACTACAACCCGGTACCATCGGAGATCGTAGAGCGATATAAATTCAATAGCCGCGTGCGTCAAGCTGGAGAAACAGTGGCTGTGTTCATTTCCGAGTTACGTCGGCTCGCCAAGCACTGTAACTACGGCACTACGTTGGATGTGATGCTGCGGGATCGGATCGTTTGCGGTATCCAGGATGAAGCTATGGAGCGGAAACTCCTGTTCTCTGCAGGAAAACTCCTGTCTGAACCTGATCTAACGCTAGCCCGAGGTACCGAAATCGCTGTCGCGATGGAAGCTGCAGCGCGGAATGCTGTCGACTTACGGACCGCGGCATCGTCATCGCTGGACCGTCGGAACCATCGCTGGACCGTCGGAAGTGCGCCAAATACGGCAAAGCTCCTCTACACAGAGAAATAAGCAACCTCATGGAAAACAAGGTGCTTTTCAAAAGAAATCCGGTGCAAAGTGTTACCGTTGTGGTGAATCTAATCACAAATCCGCCGACTGCAAATTTATTAAAGCTACTTGCCACATCTGTGGAAAAATTGGACTCCTTGCACGCATTTGTCAATCTAAGATCAAATTGCCGGCGAAGCATGCCTCTAAAGATGTAAACATTGTACAAGAATATCAGCAAAGCAATGGACTTTCGTATACTCTGTTTAATCTTAGAAACATTGGTGAAGCACCTCCTGCAGCTACAGTTACGTGTGTGGTTCAAGGTGTGAACATTTGTTTCGAAGTCGATCAGGTGCCCCATTTACACTCATACCACTGGAAACTTACAAAACATTTTGAGAAGTGTTACCTCCCTTGAAAGAAACTTCTATTAAGTTACAGTCCTACACCAGTTATGCTATTCCAATACTGGGAGTAACGGATGTCAAGGTTACGTTCCAGAAAAAGACTCACTATTTACCCTTGTTGATAGTGAAACAAGGACATGTTAACTTAGCGGGTAGAAACTGGATTTATCCATTAGGACTGATGCCGGCATTTGAAACAGTTCAGAACATTCCTAAACAGGATAGTGTGTCGGTGATGCAAGAAATGCACTCAGTTGGACAAACTCTGGAAGGTATTCTAAATAACCATAAAGAAGTTTTTGCTCAAGGTATAGGACTGCTGAAGGGAGTCAAAGTGAATTTAACTTGCCGTTCAACAGCAGTGCCTAAATTCTTCAAGGCCTAGTTCCCTACGCGAGAGAAAGTTGATCAAGAGATCGAAAGGCTCTTACAACAAGGTATCCTAGAGCCTGTAAAATCATCCGAATGGACAGCACCAATTGTACCAGTCTTGAAACAAGATGGTAGAGTCCGAATTTGTGGAAACTTCAAGTTGACTATCAACCAAGCTACAGAGCTGGAACAATATCAGTTGCCAAAAATAGAGGATTTGTTTGCACAGTTGTCAAATGGAGATTCGTTCTCCAAGTTGGATTTCAGGGACGCATATTGTCAACTTGAGTTGAATGAAGAATCCAAGAAGTTCCTGGTGATCAACACTCAGCGTGGATTATTCCGATACACGCGTTTACCATTTGGAGTAGCTTCAGCACCTGCGATTTTTCAACGGGAGATTGAGAAAGTCTTGCAAGGCCAGACCGGCAGTTCCTGCTATTTGGATGACTTACTAGTCACCGGTGAAGACAAAGTTACTCACCTAAAGAACCTAGACCAGGTGTTGACTCGTCTAGAGGATGTTGGAATTAAGTTACATCCAGATAAATGTGAATTTTAAAAAGAATCTGTGCAGTACCTGGGACATCGAATCGATAAACAGGGACTTCATCCAATAGAATCTAAAGGGGAGGCTATCGAGAAAGCTCCAACACCTAGGAATGTGGATGAACTCCGTTCTTTTATTGACCTTATCACTTATTATGCCAAATTCCTACTAAGCATGTCAACTGTTTTAGCTCCATTATATAAGCTGTTAGAAAGGAAACAAACTTGGAAGTGGTCGCAGCGAGAAGAACAGACCTTCAACAATGCCAAGCAGGCTTTGAAAAATTCTTCCTTACTGGTGCATTTCAATAACAAGGAAGAAGTGATCCTGGCATGTGATGCTAGTCCATATGGTCTAGGAGCAGTTTTGTCACACAATTCATCCAATGGAGATCGTCCAATTGCATTCGCTTCTCGTTCACTCACTAATGCAGAGATGAACCGCAGTCAGATCGAGAAAGAGACATTGTCTTTAGTTTTTGGTGTGAACAGATTTCGCAATTATCACTTGGGGCGAACTTTCACATTGGTAACAGATCATCGTCCCCTAATAAATCTTCTCTCTGAAAATAAGCCAGTACCTACTGTGGCAGCTGTACGAATTCAGCGTTGGGCATTAACCCTATCAGCATAACCCTATATGCATACAAAATAAATTTCAGGAAGGGAGCATTGCATGCCAATGCAGATGCATGTAGTCGTTTGCCATTAACTATTCCTATTACAGATCCACCTGTTCCAGTAGATTCAGTACTACTGCTACAGGAGTTAAACGACAGTCCTGTTACTCCACATCTTATTCAGGCTGAGATAAAAAAAATTGTTCTTTGCAATCTAGTCTCCGGTCGTGCATTCCTGAGGGTTGGCCAAAAGAAGTACCGCATGGTCTAGACCAGTTTTGGTCTGCGAGGTATGAACTGTCTGTAGAGAACGGGAGCATATTCAGAGGTTCCCGTGTCTTTATTACTCAGAAGTTTCGAAGATTCATCCTTGACGTGCTACACACGGGTCATCAAGGAATTTCTGCCATCAAAGCAGTAGCTTGATCATATGTATGGTGGCATGGCATAGACCGAGAGCTGGAGTTAAAAGTTCGGAATTGTGTTGCCTGCCAAGAAAATGCGTCAACTCCACCAGCCAAACAGATCTCTTGGCCTATTTCAAAAGAACCATGGGTACGTATCCACGTTGACCATGCTGGGCCTGTGGAAGGTCACATGTTGTTGATTGTAATTGACTTATATTCAAAGTGGCTAGAAGGGATTCCTGTGCCTAGCACATCTTCAGCAACTACCATAATTGCACTTCGCAATGTGTTTGCACGTTTTGGTCTACCAAAGAGTCTGGTGAGCGACAATGGTATTGCCTTCTCTAGTAATGAGTTTCAGTCATTTCTTGTGCAAAATGGCATTGTGCATATAAGAACTGCACCTTATCATCCAAATTCCAATGGACTTGCAGAAAGAGCAGTACGCACTGTCAAATTTGCTCTTCGGAAGATTACTGTAGGCTCCTTTTCTGAAATGTTGGCAAGATTTTTATTGCACTATCGTAGCACACCACTTGCAGCAACAGGGATCTCTCCTGCAACAAACATGCTGGGTAGACCCCTACGTTGTCGGTTGGATGTGCTGAAAGAATTTGAACAGCATGTGAAACCTCCACCACAGTCTGAAAATACCTCTAGATTTCAAATAGGTGATTTTGTTTGGGCACGGAACTTCAGCCGTGGTCCTAAGTGGGTGGCTGGTGTGGTGTGTGACAGAGTGGGAAACATAATGTTCAAGATTGAAACAACACTAGGCATTTGGACACGGCATATGGACCAAGTGCGTCATCGTGAAGGTTCGTTCAATTCGACTTCACAAGATCAATTACCATCCAGTTTTGATGTGGATATCCCTAGAGTTAATCCTTCAGGTGAACAACCCAAGTTGACACCGGCACTGGATATACCTGCAGGATCTGAGGATGATAATCCTCCAGTTCTTACTCCACAAATGGAACCAGTTCCTGGACAGTGTGCTGCAGTCGAGACTGACTCCTTGCAGTCAGGTTCCACAACACCAGACCGAAGGAAATCATCAAGGAAGAGAAAACCACCCAGTCATCTAAACCTTTAATTGTCACATTAGGACTGAACGTTTTTCTTTTTCCTTCTTTTTCTTGCACTTCGCATACACTTAAAAAGTGTGTGTAAAGTGTTGTATAATTTTGTATGGTTGTTGGCAGCACAGCAAGTGCATTTTAAAATATACGATAGAGGGTGTCGTGTTCGCCGATGTGTGGTGTTCTCGCAGTTGCAATGTAGCTAGCATGTAGAGAAGTTGTACAATAAAGTATTTCTGTGATCTGTATCCATCTAGGTTATTTTATAAAGAACTCTCGTAACTACTTCAGTTACATCAGGGAAAAATCTAACCCATTCATTAAGTTCAATTATTTCTCATTCTACTAATTCAACAATTAAGCATATATAAGGAATTGTTTTTCTTTATTACACTAAATACCAATAGAATAGGAACTATACACAGATTTTAAATATGCACCAAGGTGTTATTGATTCAATTCCTTATTTTCTCCGTCTGTTAATCGTTGCCAAGGTATTACTGCATTACCAGTTTTCTGAGAAATTTGGACAAATTTAAAAGTGGCAGAACCACAATTTTATCAAAGTGATAACAAAAGCACCTGAGTGTTAATAAAATAGATTATAGGTCAAATCGGGGAGGAAAAAAAGGGTGCATGAAGCAAACCCAGAAAAGTTACAAGGTGATTAATCCTCCAAGAAAAACACTATACATGGTTGCGTATGGAATATTAGATGGCTTTTTTTGCGAGTACTGAAAAATTTGCAAAATTTTTAGATATTTTAAAATTTGCAACTCTTTATATTTAATTAGTTTTAAAAAGCAAATTTTTATAAGTCATTTTGTTTTAACGGAAAGATTGGGGGAAAATACATAGTACACAGTCCAGTCATATTAATGTGACCACCGCCTACTTTTGACGTCAAGGTTAAATAACCAATCGCAGAAGGCACGTGTCATCAGCAAATTTGGTGGATATATAAAGTGTGTTGTAGGCATTCAGAAAACATTTCAGTTCTTGCAGTCATGCAGAAACGGAGAGATTTATCCAACGTCTAAAAGGGCATGATCATTGGCTTTCGGGCCAAGGATGGAAGCATTTCCGAAACGGCTAATTTTGTAAACTGTTCGCGGGCCGCCGTGGTTAAAGTATACCGTGCATGGCAAAATCGCACTATCCAAAATCAGCGACGTGGCAAATGTGGTGCACCACGGGCCATAGATGCAGAGGTGAACGACGGCTGCGGAGATGCGTTCGGGCGAATAGACGTGCAACCGTTGAGAAACTGACCGTCCAGATGATCCAATGGGCTACCAACAGTGTCTCCTCAACGACGGTTCAGCGAACGTTGCTGCGTATGGGCCTCCGCAGCAGACGCCTGGTTAATGCACCTATGCTGACTTCTGTTCACGAAGGGTGGAATTTGCACGCCAGTACCGCAACTGGACATCCACTGAGTGGAGACAGGTAGCTTTTTACGATGAATCACGGTTTTTTACGATGAATCCGTGCATCGGACAGATGCACGTTGGCGTATACGGCGTGACACGTCTGAAAGCAAACACCTTGCAACAATTGCCGGAAGGGTCCAATCTGGAGGAGGGAGCATTATGGTCTGGGGAATGTTTTCGTGGTATTCTCTGGGTTCACTCATCATTGTGGAAGGCACGATGAAACAACACAAGTATGCATCTATCCTTGCGGACCATGTTCACCCCTACATACGAATTGTTTTTCCTCAGGATGATGGCATCTACCAGCAGGACAATGCGACGTGTCATAAAGCTCGAAGTGTACGTGCGTGGTTCTGAGACCACCAGGATAAATTTACCGTACTCCCTTGGCCAGCAAATTCCCCGGACTTGAACCCAATCAAGAATCTGTGGGACCACCTCGATCGGGTTGTTCGCACCATGGATCCTCACCCGCGTAACCTAGCGCAGCTGGCCCCGGCACTGGAGTCGGCATGGCTCAACATCCCAGTGAACACCTTCAGGAACCTAATTGACTCTCTTCCTGCACGTCTCGCAGCGGTCCGCTCTGCGAAATGTGGTTATTCTGGATTTTGACAGGTGGTCACATTAATATGACTGGACTGTGTATATCAAATGGATTTGTCCCATTGAGGGAAAGGGGGAGAGCTATCAATATTAATTCTATTGCCCGACTGCATACTTTTGTGAAGAAAATATACAAAATAAGAGAAAACTCGGAAGGTGAATTCAAGATAATATTTGAATGATTTAACCTTACCAAAAATATTGTCTCTTCCTCGAAACCAAAATCCTGGGTGCGCTCCTCAAGTAAGTCTAGATATGCTACATACAGTAACATCATTAGATGTCTTTGAACCTTTCCTTCTAGAAATACGCAGTCTGTCCAATAAATACGAAACTGAGCTTCTAGGGTGGCCATAAGTTAAAGTTTGGCCGTGGGAACTGTCTGCTCTGTTAGCGGGGGACCCACTGGAGCGTCAGTAACTGCCAGACCGTCGAGGCGAGCGTACAGCTAGAGGTGGGTTTTATGTGGGGTTTTTTTTGTGTGTGTGACATCCTTTTTTTTACTCTTGTCAACGATGGAGATTGATGAACAGATAGAACAAAGACTCAACATCAAATTTTTTGGTGAAACTTGGGAAAAACTCTCAGGAAATTCATGAAATATTGAGGGCTATTTATGGAAATAACGCACTGAAGAAAACATCTTGATCCACTTTTCAAGTGGATCAACCGTTTCAGTGAGGGCCGTGAAGACTGCAAGTCTCATGCAAGGCCAGGACGACCGTCGACCTCCTGTGTTAATGGGGGATTTTTTGTTATTTTTTTTTACATTCATGGTGTCCATGAATTTCTTCCTCAAGGACAAACGTCAATGCTGCCTTCTACTTGGAGGTTCTCAAGCGCTTGAGGGATCGTGTGCATCGAGTGCTACGAAATTTGTGTAGTGGTGATGGATGGCTGTTGCATCATGGCAATGCACCTGCACATTCAGCTGTGATTGTCCGCGAGTTTCTGGCCCGCAATTCGATCACCACTCTAGACCACTCTCCCTACTGACCAGACTTAACCCCCTGACATTTCTTTTTGTTCCCGAAATGTAAAATGTTCATGCGGGTGGGGCACTGGGACAATTTGGAGACGATAAAACGGGAACCGACAAGGCAGCTGAAGAGCCTGACTTCTGAAGACTTCCAGTGAAGTTTTCATCAATGGAAACAGAGGTGGGACAAGTGCATTGCAACAAAAGGAGAGTATTTTGAAGGGGATAATATTGATGTACCCTAAATTTGGTAGAATAAAGGTTTTATGACATCAGTTCGCGTATTTATTAGACAGCCTACGTACGTTAAAAATTGATTATAGAGGCATAGCGGATCCTTTAAGGCATTCCACACCGTGAGTTCCGGTTCGAATACTGGCTAAAGCATGGACGCGCCTATGCTGCCCCCCTCTACAGGGAGCTATGATGATTCATCTGTAGGTGCCCTCATAGTAAACCAGAAACGAAAAACGCGAATGTCAAGGCTGCTGTGTACTAACCCTATTGGATTCGCTCACCTTGATGTTAACGTATAGAGAAAAATATGTCTACTATTTACAGCTACATAAATGTTGATAATTCCAAAAAATAGTATTTTCAGATAGTCTGAACTTTTCTGCACCTTGCAACAGGATTTATTTTAATAATTTCGTCCACCAAAGGAATTTATAAGCGTTTAAAACACACTATACCAAATTTTCCCCCCGAATAATTTAAATTTAAAAAATATTTACATTTAAAAAATAAAATAAAATAAATAAATTTAAAACAAAAAAAAACGAAAAATGCCCCAAGGTGTAAAATTTCTTTCTCTATTACGGAGTACATTATATATATATATATATATATATACTTAAATCCAAGTCGGCATACCTTGGACAAATTTTCTCCATAGGTAAACATTGATGTGTGCAAATCCAATTGGGGTAGTACATAGAAGCCTTAAGAAAAGAGTTGAGAAAAAAAAGGACAGAGGGCAAAAATAAATGAAAAATTCTCTATCATACTTGGAGAAAATTTATAAAACTATCTATTTCTTAGGCCAGGGGCCCACTGGCAACTTTTAGTTTGGGCGATTAAACAGTTTAGTTACTTGAAGGTTGCCAGATACCTTCGACAAGCGCCCACTAGCAACTAAATACAGTGGTACCTCGACTTACGAGTGTCTCGACTTACGAGTTTTTCGAGATACGAGCATTCTCTCGGTAGATTTTTTGCTTCGAGTTACGAGCTAAAATATGGGTTACGAGCATGCTTCAGATATCCCACCGCTAGTTTGAGCAGCGAATGCCATGTTACGTGCTCATCAAATGAGAACACAAGAAGCATATAATATTTACAACCTTTATGTACAATTATACAATTGTATAATATTATTCTGAGTGTACTATCCAGTCTTAAACCGAGAGATTGGATTCTGAGAAAACGTTCTTCGGATTCTCAGAAAGGAGAATCTGTACTGTAGCGTACTGGAAATATGGTCTTTTTTTTCCCGAGACCCCACAAGGGCTGAAAAACAGCTGCGTGTTTTTCAAGGAATGTGCTGTTCGGTTCCACCAGTTCGGAACACGTGGGGGGATTAAAACCCGTTTTCCTTACAGATGCAGCCACTAAAGCTGTCATCTTGGGCGTTTCTGCAATGTAGTAAAGTTCGGCGACTAAGAAGAGCTGTCAGCCGATAATCTGCCGGCATCTGCCGCCCCCTCCACCCCTTCTGAAAATCCAGACATTGAAGAGAGACGCTGTATAAAATCCGAGCGGGATAGACGTGTTTTTGCTAGGCTCCTGTGTTGTTGGGCCGAGAATGGGCGCTGGAGCGTGTATTTGTGAATCTGCACGTACATTAAGTGATTATGTCGGAAGTGTTTAATGTTTAATTCTTTTTGTAAATAAATCTACTTGTTAAGTTTGTGTTTTAAAAAGTTGGCCTTCGTTTGTTAATTAGAACTCTGTCTTTCTTTGGTATGGATCAATAGTGGTGAAATTTCTTCAAAATGCCTCAGAGAGTTTATCAGCCTTACAGTGACGCCACAGTACATTACAGCCACAGTGAATGATGCAACAATCGCCCAGCTTCCGTGTCTCACTCGTTCACTTTAAGAGAGTAGCTGGTAATAAAAACGAAAGTGAGGAAAGCGGGGCGAAAAGATCAAAAATCAACGAATAAGATTTAATTTTTCAGTTCAACCTTTCTCCTCCTCTTCCATCGGCATCTTCAAGTCTGATCTCCAAGGTAAATGTTGTACATTACACTTAATAAAACAAAGTTATTGCAGTACATTCTATTGTATTGCGTTTTTATACAATGTTCGTCGTTTATAAGCAAGTTTTTCTTATTTAAAACATGTAACAAAAAAAAATGCGGTGTTTTGGGGTAGCCCAGAACGAATTAATGGCATTTCCATTCATTTCAATGGGGAAAATTGATTCGAGATACGAGTATTTCGAGTTACGAGCTAAGTCATGGAACGAATTAAACTCGTAAGTCGAGGTACCACTGTAGTTGCTTTGCACCCAGTTTGAAAGTGGATTTCGTGGAAGCTGCATGTGTTTGTGCCCTCGCTCTACGGCGAAAACGTAAACAAAACCACAGAAGATTTTGGGTCCATCCAATAATAAGTAGGAGATTATTTGATGGGCAATTTTATGAATTATTTGAAGATTTAAGAGTACACCAATCAAATTTTTCAATTACTTTCGGATGAGCGTTGAAAGTTTCGACAACCTGTTGTTATTAGTGGGGCCCAGAAATACTGGGCCCCACTAATAACAACAGTACCAAATTCTTACCAAATCTTGTATTTTGGTAAGAAATAGTGGGGCCCAGTATTTCTTACCAAAATACAAGATTACGTTTGGCTATACCACCGCAGGAAAGATTAGTTGTGACTTTAAGGTAAGTAAAAAGATTTTCTTAAAAATTTTCAAGTTTATTGAAATAAAATACATATTACAATTTTTTTTTTTTTTTTGTAAAAATTTTTTTCTACTGTGCTTCTAGCAATAGTGGATTGCGATCACAAGTTCATCTATGTAGAAGTTGGAGCATACGGTTCATCAAGTGATTCTAATATTTTTAAACAGTCAGCATTTTCAAGGTTTCTTGAAAGAAACCAATTAAAAATTCCAGAACAAAGTTGTCTCCCTAATGAATGGTGATGACAATGGAACGGCAATGCCATTTACTCTAGTGGGGGATGAGGCATTTGCTCTTTCATAGTTTGTATTACGACCATATCCCAGCAGAAATCTGTCCGTAAAACAACGTATCTTTAATTACAAATTAACAAGAGTCCGCAGACTGGTAGAATGTACATTTTGGAATTTTAGCATACAAATGGTGAATATTCCACAGGCCTCTCGATACCAGTATTAAATTCAGTGAATCTATTATTAAAGCATGCTGCATTCTACACAATTTTGTTAGAAAACATGATTGAATACGTTTTGAAGACACTCTCTTTGACTGTTCATTGGAAAGAATCTCTACAGTTGGAGTAAGAAGCAACAATCAAGGTTTTGCGATAAGAGATTATTTTACATATTATTTCATTTCTCCTCAGGGAAGTGTTCCTTGGCAGTATGATAAAAATTTAATATAAAAGGTGTATATGATAAATGAAAAGAGTTAATATTAAAAAATTATCAACTTACTCTTTTCGTTCATTTGTTTTTCCTCCAACTTATTCCAATTTTCAATAAATTGTTGACACAATTCCTCCCATAAAGTCTTCTTTAAATTTTTGTTAGAATATTTTTGATTTTATGTTGTATAAAGCTGGCCGTTTTTCGATTTCACTTATAAATAGTTCAGTGTCCAGCGACATGTTTACACCGAGTGCTGGAGCAAACTGGTGATCTTCAACTTTGCCAACTCCTCGTGAATTGGACTAGCCAAACACGCCCTCGATGATTTGGGGGGGGGGGGGGGGCACGTGCCCCCAAACTGAACTTGAAATAAATTTAAACGTTAATAGAAGTTCAGCTAAAATCGGAAAATTGTAGAAGACTTTTAAGAAAGTTGTTTTTTTCAGCTTTTTCAAACTATGAAACTAAAGATTCCGATTATGTCTTTAGCCTTAACATAGTTTTTAACAATGATATGATCCATAACAAAAATTCGATGCTTTATTTTTTTTCTCATTTTATTTATATTATATTTATTTTTCTCATTGTATAACTTTTGAATACTACTCAAACATCAATTCTATTGTTATTCAATTTCAAAAATATCATAATAATTCATATTTTAAAGACCGTCTGGCAGTCAATGCGCGGAAGAGAACCCTAATTGAATTCAATTCGTGAACCAGCCCCCCCCCCCAAAAAAAAAAAAAAAAGTTAAAAGTTAGAAGCACGCTACGCCTATGATCAATAGGGTTGCCAACTGTCCCGGATTGGCCGAGATTGTCCCGGAATCGGAATCGCTGTCCCTGATCCCGGATGACTGCTAAATTGTCCCGAATGTGGCGAAAACTATTCCATTTTTCTTTTTTTAATTGAAATTGACATCTTGTAAATCCGTTGAACGTTGTGACTTCGTAGTAATCCGACAGGTAGCGTGAACGTCACAGACTAAAATTAAAGTTTCCGCGATATTTATTTACAAGATCAATTTATATACAGATCAGGAAGTACACGGTGATGTCACAGATGGTGATTGCAATGACAAACTATGGGCAGAGTATTTCAAAAAGCATGAAAAATCGGTCGAGCTGATGAAAACTGTGTCTTTCATTTTGTCCATCCCTCCGAGTAATGCTTACCCAGAGAGAGTATTTAGTCACATAAACAGTGTGTGGACGAAGGCCAGGAATAACATGAATATCGACTTAGTGAAGGCGGAATTGCAAATACCACTTAATAGTGAATCGTGTGCAGAATTTGCGAACTTTTTAAATACGGACTCACTTGCGAAAGAATTGGTGATTGCAGCAAAAAGTGAGAGAAAATATTATTGGAAAAACCCATAAAAATATAAGATTTAAAAATTTTTATTATTATTATTATTATGTAATATATATATATATATATATATATATATATATATATATATATATATATATATATATATATATATATATAATTAAGTTTCTATAATAGTTAAAATAAAAATATAAAAAATAAATTTTTAAAAAACGATAACATGTCTGTTCCGACACTTTAAATTGCACAACAGTCCCTTTCTTGTCGTAGGTGGACAAACTTCGTTAAATGATCTTGATACACTATTATGAATTTATATTCGCCATCCCTGTGCGATTGCAGGTCTACCAGATCGACTTGACGTCTTGAGTTTAACTCCGAACTCACCATAGGTTTCCCAACAATACCTTTTTTATGTGCACTATGTTTAATTTGACATTGTTTACATAAATTTAAATACACTGTCTGTCTTCTCGTTTTGACCTCCACTGAAGCATATCTGTACTTGTCGATATACACCGGTGATGGTCCGAATGTATAAGAATATAACCAAATACTCGGTCTTTCACCGACGTATTTGGTGTGTGTTGACGTTCACTGGAGAATGTCGACATTCTCTAATTTCGGTCTTTCACGGTAACATATATATTACAATACGTCCTCTACAGACCATATTAAAAAAATAGTAATAAAAAAACGTTAAAATCAACTTATTAAATTTGTTAATAGAACATATGACTGTTATACTGAAAATTATAAAATTGAAATAAATTTAAAATTGCTGAGCATCGAGGCAAATATTAATTTAAGGCTGAAAGTAATTTGAAGCAATTTCACCATAATATGGCGACTATTTTTAATTATTCAATTTGTTTTTATTTGAAAACAGGTAATTTTATTTCGTAAAATTTTTCTATAAAAATTATAGGGAGCTATTCTAGAGATCATTTAATGGATTCAATTAAGAGGTGGGGGGACTAGCGGTACGATCTCTCGTTGCTTGCTGATCGATAGCAGATTAAGCCGTTCGAATGAGAAACACATAAGAAATTGAAAAAAAGCTTCATCAATATCACTTCTCATTACCAAATTATCATTCTTAAAACACAGCCTGCTTGTGTGTTATCTTTTTCTTTAGAAAAATAAGCTCCGAAACTATAGAAAGATGATTTAAACAATAACCTATATGTACAAACGTATGTAGAGTATATAATAGTTTTCAATACCTGTTTGTTTGTTTGCCAATGCGGTGCACTTAACAAAGGCATCCGCGAAAATTGTTGGTTGCTTCTAATGGGAGCACCTTATAGGAGAACCAACACCAACCCCTTGTGTCACCTCAATTTTAACCGAGAAACCCCGGGGCTTTATGTCTGGGGGCTCCTACTTCCTCCCACCCTCTTTGACATCATAGGACTTTCCGGTCTACGGATTCCGGCCTAGACACGAAGATATTTAATGTCGCTCGTAGGGTTCCGAACCGAACATAATCAGTTCCAAGTAGAACGCGCTACTCCTAAGCTACCTCGGGTCCCAGTTGCCAATACCTTAAAACATTCAAGCACAATTTTCTCTAAAAGGAACTGTTTAAAGCCAATATTTCATCTCCGGCTGAATTATTATTATTATTGTTTTTTAGTTCATAAAACATTTAACTTTTACCGATTCATTTATACCTGCAAATGGATAAAATAAAAAATGGACGAGGTAATTAAGGGTATTCAGTCATTCGTGGACAAGTTTCAAATTCATCAGCTGAAAACATTTAAATTTAGTAAACCTCTGATTTAGAATGCACACGGTTACGTTGGAAGTCTTTGAACTGCAATGGTCTCAAATTCCCACAATAATAATAGAAACAAGAACATAACTACATATTTCCTAAATTCTTTTCCAGTGTCTTACCACTCAGCAAAAAGATCTATTGCCAAATGCATTGCTAACAAAATTAAATATTTTCACAATATAGCAGCTAGCGGAAAGATTTGGAGCCAACTACTGAAGAATCCTATTCCAATGGATCTGCCTCGACATATTTTCACTGCCAATTTTCGAATCACCACTTCATGACTTTTTATTTTGCCAACTTTACCGCACTGGTTTGATAAACTCTCCCGACTGTCCCTTTTGTTCGTCTGGAGACATGAATTTTAATCATCTTAAGGGGGTCCAGGACACAAAATTGTTCGAATTTTCGAAAAAAAATTTATTGCATTAAAAATTTGTGTGTTCGTTTGCGCTTAAAATGACGTTTAAACCATGTTTCTATCTTAATTAGAACAGGAGAAATTATTTTTTTTGCAACATTCTAATAGTAGCCAATCGTTGTTTAAACCTGAAAGTTCGTTTTTCTGCATGATGGGTTTTTTTCCCCATTTCTCGTTTTTAAATTGTTACAAGTCAAGAATTGTTAAAAATAAATGGTTGAAACTTGGAACATGTCTTTTTCAACTATTTTACTTTAATTTTGATTCAGCAAATTTGAAAAAAATATTTACTTTTGAAAATATGATTTTTTAAAAATAAGTTGCATAATTTTTTTTGTAATTTTTAATCTAAATATTTTTAATTTTTAAAAAAATTAATATTTCAAAAAATGGTGAATCATAATTAAAACTTAAATGTTTCTGTTTAATTAAATGAAAAAAAATTTAAATTCGACCAATATTTCGAGTCATAACGATTTTAAATTACCCCACTTTTATTAAAAATTTTAAATTTTAAAATTTTTTAAAAACTTTTTGAGAAGTTTTATGATGCGATTTTGTTTATAAATTATATGGTTAAGCATCACAAAAAAATTCAAAATTTTAACTCAATAAATAAAAAAATTTTCAAAATGTGTCCTGGACCCCCTTAAGACGTGCATCTTCTTAAAGGGCTATAGATTTACTACTGACAGCTGGAAAAACACAGCTACTTTGTATTGGGCTGCTAGAGGAGAGCTATGGTCTCTTGACTGTCTCCCGAAATAGAGATAAAATATATATTTCCTAAATAATTGACAAATAATTGCTGAGTCTCACAAATTTTGAAAATTGCTACTAGAGAACTTGGCTGGAATACCTAAAACCTTTCAGATATAATCCAACCAATACAAATATGTTGCATTACCAAAAAGTAAACAACTTTAAAAACAGTCCCCAGCTTGTCTTCAAAAGCACATTAATTTTTATTAAGTGGTACCTACAATTAAGGGGAATTGTAATTTCCATTAGTGTCAATCTGGTTAAATTGTTTTCAAACACATTTTCGGACAAGCTTTAAATTATTAATCACAGACAGTTCAATAGGAATTCAAACAAATTACAAAAATTATATGCAAATTCTCAAGCTTAGAAAAATTAAATATTTATTAGTCCAATAGTTTTACAGTCCATCACATTTAAACAGCATAGTATAAATTACAATTAAAAATCTGTTGACATTTCTTTGCTTGGAGAAGTGTCTAATGCAGCTAAAAAAAAATAAATGGTTAAGAGATTGCTAAAATAATTAGTGACAACCATTCCTTTAGCTCTATTACTTATAAACAGTTCGGAGGCAGAGCATGTCTCAAAACTGTACATTAAGAATATAGCATTATGAAATACAAAAAATTATGACAACTAAAGTCACAAAAGAAAATGTATATCCCCAAGGGACTACAACACTGTTATTCATAAATACGGTTATTAATAAATAATTAGTTTTCTATTTCATCTAAAAATTGAAAACATGAAGTCTTGAATCCACGGGAATAACAAGGGAAACAAGCAATGATATGTAAATGAAATTAAAAATATATTAAAAATAATAAATTCTACTACTATGAAAATATGTTGAGGTGATTAGGATGATAAAATGAGCAAAGTTGCATCAAAATTTAGGACAGACAACATTATCAAACAAATTCCAACCAACATAAAAACCTTTTCAACATTAATAATTCACCTGAACAACCACAAATTCAACAAATGCACAGTCCAAATGTAATAAAGAAACATTAACGTGTGGAAGCCCAATATTTCTAGCAAAAATCTGGCAGATGTGAAAAAGCATGCAATTAAAATTAGATTTTAGGGTATCTTTAAACTACAATGTCAAACATAAGGCACAGTGTGGGGGGGGGGGGGAGTAAAATCTCCTATATGCAGTATGAATCCTTTATTAATGCATTTTGTCAGGCAATCATCTCAAGAATACCCAACAGCCATTGACTTTGATTTGGCCTTCATATGTATAGCATAGCTGACAAGTATGCTGATAAGGAAAAAAGTTTCAAAAGACAAATTTCTCTAAATTTATGGTGCAAAGTTTAAGCAACTTGAAAATCATTATAGCATGAAACACACCCATGTATGAAAGATCACTTATGCAAAGATGGGCATCACATTAATAAGGAAGAAACCCTTGTCTGTTGAGTATACCGTGGATGTCTGTCTTTACGTAAGAGACGCATCTTTTTAAAGTATTTTTTGTGCAATTTAATCATTTGATGTGATGGATTACAAAGATAATAAAACATTTTTATTGCTCTATTTGAGCAATGAATATTTCAGTCATTTAATTTTATTCATTTACTACTTATTCCTTTCTGAAATCTTCAGTAATTCAATTAGTACAGGATGTAAATGTAAGTGCATACTTTTACACAAATTTAAAACTTTGTACACTATGCCTTTGTTGATAATCATGATGATTATTACTAGTAAGCACACAGGATACTAATATAATAACTAATAAAATAAGTAGACAGACAAGTGTTCCCCTAAACAAACTAAAACAAAACACTTAGAAAATAAAGGGTACTTATTTATAATGAACACAGCTGAACATAGCTGAATGAAAAAGGTATATTTTAATGATAGCAAACATTTAATTTTAAATTTTGTAATTATTGCCATGATCAGTAAATTTAGAAAAGATTTTATAATTATTAAATTTTATTTGATGCTCACTTAATAAAATGAAACTAGCTTTAAATAAATAAAACTAATATTTAAAAAAAACCAAGTTCAGTTTTTTTTTTTTTTTTTTTTTTTTTTTTTTTCCAGAGGTTGGAGGTAAAATTCTCAGTTAAAATAAAATCAGTTGAAAAGTGGGCTGCAAACTATGCCCTCTTGAAAATACTTATGGGGAACACTACAGAGATCTGCATGATTCTGAAGCTTATGTCTACACCTGTTATATTTTTCCTTCTAACTTGGGCTAGGCCCAGGTTAGACAAGAGGTAATTGGTTTGGAGAAGAAAAAGTTTACACTAATATTTAAGGAAAAAAAAAAAAGCCTTCACTCATGGTTCGAAATATTTTGATAGGAAAAAAAACTTTTATTTTTAAAAAATATAACTCACAATCTTAAAAATAAGAAATATTAATTTATATGAATAGACATCATTTGTCTTCTCATGAACTGAAAATACAAACCAGCTAACATTATCTGTAAAAAAAAAAAAAACTAATATCTTGAATTTATTTCTAGTATACTAAAATTCAATAAAAGATTTGTTTTCACATGCAGTAAGGATATATTTAGTTTTGATAAAGATATTTGAGATTACAGTTATAATATTATGTATTTTAAGGAGATTTGTAACAAAATAACTAACATTAAATAATAACAAAGTAGTTGGAAAATATTGCTTCCATTCTCAGTAATGAAATATTAAAAAATACCAGCTAAAAACAGCTTTGATTTCTTTTAAACACTGTGGCTTCAGATAATTGTGAACAAGATCAGGGTAGGTCAAGACATCATTAAAACTGAAGCTGAGCCACAGTTTCAATGTTCAGTTAATGCAGATCTCATTAAACAAAATGAATTATATATGCAAATCATATTTAAAAATATATATAATTTTAAGTATTAAGACCATTTTATATCACTTTAAATGAAAACAAAGGATTTATATAAAGTACAAGAACTTTGTAATACCCTTCCCTCACTTTTCTGAAAATAAAAACATATGTGGTGATAATTAAAGCATCTTGGTGGAAAATGCTAAAACATCTCAAAAATTAATGCATCACACATCAAAAATTAAAGCATCTTAGTGGAAAATGAAAAACAATCTATATTATACTTGCATCTTCAATGGCAAATGTTATCCGTTAATATAAGTATCTAATACATGAAATTGTGATTTTTTTTTAATTTAAAAAGATGGTGATATACATTAGATTGATATTAAAATATGAAAATCTCAATATTTATATACATATAATTGATAATCTGCGCAAAATTTCTATAAATATAACAAAGAGCAGTATTTATTTCTAATAAATGTATATTTATTAGAAATAAATTACTAATAAAGATGTATATTTATTTCTAATAAATATACATCTCATGATTCATTTTTTATTTTTGCATTAAAGGCTTACTGTGTCATTTCTATAATTTTGATCTTTATTTAAACTAAATCTTCATATCAATAATGTTTTTAGAAATAATAAATTAATATTTTTTTAAGTAACTTGAAAAGGATTTAGCTAAAGGAAAGAGGGAGAATTCACTATATTAACACTTTAGTCTGCTTGGTACAAAACAAATAGCATTTCATAAAAATTACTATCCATCCTTGTTTAAACATTTAAGGGCTAATGCATATATATATATATATATATACACACACACACACACGCACATATATATATATATATATATATATATATATATATATATATATATATATATAACTATACTGTCATGCAAATCATAAATTTAAAAATATTTTACCAATATGTAAGTTTAAATAAAAACACACTTATAAAGAATGTAAGCATTTTCAATACAAAAATATGGATGCCTATATTTTGTTATATAGAGGATGATGATTTATATCTTTTTCATGAGATTATTTCTATTATTTTCTTCTACCTTTTCTTACCTTTGAATAAACATATTAACAGAAAAATTCAACCTTAAAGTTATACATTACACCAAATATATACCTTACCTATGCCAGTTTATCTAAGGTAAATTAATAAAAAACTGAATTCCATATTAGTTACAGACAAAAATAAGTTATGAATTATACAAATTATTGCCAGCACAATACTGATTATGCATGACTTCAAAGAGAATAGTAAAAGCAATATGTCTGCAAATAACAAAAATACAATTACAAAACATAATCAAAATGGTTTTCCTCAAAATTGATTAACAAATTACCATAAAAAATATAAAACAATTGTATAATCAAAAATACATTACAGTTTCCAACCATTATAAAACACAAATAATACTTTCAGATCAACAGAATTCAAGATTTATTGAACACATATTTTGATTAAATTCTTTTAATTACTCACTTCTAAGTGAATTGTTGTTCTTACTTATGAGATTTGCTCTCATGCATGCTGAATTGTTTTTATATCATCAAGAGCTTAAATTCAATAAACTGCACAAAAAGTTCAAATTTAGTATCAATCACATAGTAAATACAGAAGTTTAAAGAAAGTTCTACCTCTACATTCCATTTTTAATTATTAGAGTAATATATAATAGTAAAACATTCGTATAGTCTTTTGGCAAGCGTAACATTATATGTTACATGTACAGATAGATGTAAATTTAAAAAATTTTTGCCCAAAATTTTAAACATTTTTTTACAATTTTTCAGCATTAAGTGTAATTTTCAGTACATTTTATGTTTGTATACATCACATTGTACATTATATGCATACATGTATTATAATATTTCTTCAACAAATACACAACATACTTGATTGTATTTCTTTTGCTCTAAATATTATTTTTACATAGTTTTAAAAAATTTATAATACTTAAAAAAATTCTTTAGATCCTTTATCGGTATATACATTTTTATATACACGTATTTCTCATTTCCTATCAAGCGTAAAAAATTCTTAGTAAATTTATAAATTATTTTGATCTTGAAGATTTTGCAAAGAAAAATAGAAAGGTTTAAAATGACAGGCAAAATTAGCCACATAACTATGATTATTTGCATACATTATTTCATAAATATATTTCAATTTGGACAAAATCATAATGTATATTGTACATTTTGGGGTATATTGCATACATGTACATTACATATATTATTGTACACATTTATTTATAAAATTAATATGAACAACTTTGATATTTGAATGGTCAAAGTAAAATCTATTTGATGGATTGTTCCAAACACAAGTTTCACAAACACTAAATATATAAAAGCTAACATAAAATAAATGAATAAAATACCAGAGCAAATCTTTTTCTGAGCATTAAAATATTTACTTTTCTCTCCATTAATAATGACTAATATTTTCCAAATGAAAATTTTAGTTAACTGTGTAATTAACGAATAGAGTGAAACTCATCTAAGTCATCTCTTTATTTGACTAAAGTAAAAACAGTAAAAAAATATGAAGATGCTTGACTTATCACAGTCCACTTTTAAATCAGACCATATATGTTCTTCAATATAATATTGATTTTGTTTTAATTATTTATTTTATGAAAAGAGTTAAGAACACTTATTAACTTTACTTAAACTTTAAACTTATTTTCATAAAATTTTTTTATAATTGCTGTAATTCCTAAGAATTCAGGGACAAAATGGATCTACTAAATGTCATTGTTACCAAAGTGTAAAAAAGAGTAAGATCAAGCTTAATTTCTCAAATAGATTAAAATACATTTTCTTTTATTCTATATGCTCATGCATTAAATAGTATATTAAATGTGCTAGTGTTATTGATACATTAGCACATTCCTGATTTCAAACATTTTTTATATTTTTATTATTTATATTTACAGGATAAATATCATGGTCTAGCCCTTAAGACAAATGCATGGATATTTTAAATTAAGTCAATACACATATATTTTAATTTTGGCATCTTGATCTCTTAACCCCTTAATGCACAATATTTGTATCAATTTTGGGGGGAAAAAACTAGTTTTTTCTTGCAGATAATTACAACTATTTCGACTTGTTTATGTTAATAAGCAATATCTTCTTAAAACTTTAATTTTAATTATTGCAGTATAATTGAACATTTGGCTCATTCCCCATATTTTTACAGCATGCCATAATAATCTTTTATTATTCAGTTAAAGCAAATAAAATGATAAAGATTCCCATGACATATTCAGACCTAAATTCCTAGAACAAAAGAAATCTAACATCGAATGCGACATAAATGGACTTAAGATATTTGAATAAAAACAATTTAATATTAAACATGACACATATTTGAATGAACACAAAAGCACGATTCCTGTGACGTTTGCAGAGCAAAACAATTCTGCACATCACCCATATATGTGAACAGAACTGTGCTTTAAGTGGTTAACACAAGGTCTAGAAATCTCTAAAAATACATTGTTTTGAGCTAAAAATATCAACCTATAATTCTGTTATAAAGTTATATTTTAAAATATAATATTTAAACATAATGTCCGAGAAGCACTGATTCTGTACTAGTACAAAATGTCGTTATTAATATCTTAGGATTCAAGAGACAACCAAGACAAGTTTCACTGTAGAGTTTGGTGTCTATTGTTTTAATACAAACCAACTCTGGTAATTGCACATATAACCGAGAAGTTTTTGTACTTTAATATTGCAGACTAAAAATACTGCATTAAAAGCAGAACATATTACATAAAAACTAAATTAAACTAATAACCTTCTATATAATAACACAGGCTATAATTTGAGCCATATTTTTTCCCTAATATATGCATGAAGACATTTTCTAACTACTAGCTAGGGAAAATATTGTAAGGAAGTAAAAATAGAACACTATAACATAGCAATATGGCTTGGTATTAAATCCAATTACAAAACTGCTTTTATGAAAAGCATTTGACAAGACTCAATTAACGTCTCTGCTTTCAAAGTTTAACTTGATTTATGCAATTTGATTACACCTCTTCATTCATTTCACAAAGAGAATAATATTTCAAAGTAAAATGTGAGAGGAATCATTTAAAAATGTTCTTTTATTGGTTTCTATCTAGATGGAGCTGCTCTGTTTGAGGCTTCAGCTGGAACAGTTGATCTTGAATCTTGTCTGTGATGATTTTCCTTTTTTTCTTCTGAAATAAGCCAGTAACTAATTAATTCTGAAAATGAACTTATATTCAAAATATTACATGAAAATAAAATATAGTACAGAAATTATTCATGATATCTAAAGATGTGCTAAGATCAATATTATAGTACTATACTGACTAATTAAATGGAGATTTTATATCATTATTTAACTGCAAACAAAAGAAGAGTATACTTTGGTTAACAAATATGTTAACTACAAGTAACAAATGGCAAGTTTAGCATTCACTCTAGGATTTATAGTACTGCACTCGAATTATTTTCATCTTATCACAACATGTGGGTTATATGTCAAAGCATCAAAATTTTCATAACCCCCCCCCCCCCCCCCGGAAAAGAACCAAAAGTCCCTTTTTTTGTCTACTATAACCTTAGGTGAGGACTTTTAGGATCCATTGATTTAATGTACAAAACAGCAGAGATACATTTTGTATGATACTGATATTAACATGATTGCCTATATTATTCTAAAGTAATTTTCATTATATTTTCTAGATTTTTCCCAAACTTCAAGTAATAAAATTACCTAATAACTTTACTGATTACAAATACATCAGCCAGGGTAGTTTAATCTTACTTTTATATTTTCAAAATTTCAGCATAGGAAATCATTTCAAAAATGAACTATAATTTTTTTTAATTTATTTAAAAATAGGTAGCAGCATGAACAAACAGAAATACCGGGTGAGCCAAAAGTTTGTAAAAACTTTAAAAATTCATAAAAAGGGAAGAAATTATAATAAAGAAGCGTGGTTTGTAAGAAAGGGCTCATAAGAAAGTCAGATTTTTTTTAACAGCAACAACAAAAAAATTAGTTAAAAAAGTCACCGGTATATGGTGCTGACATGTGAAATATTCAGCAGAATTATGGAAATCAATCTTGCAATAAAAGACAGTGATACACGAGGATTTCTCATTCACTTTCAGAATGTTATCATTACACGATCGAGCGTTGTTGGTCAAGGCTCTTAAGAATCACCTTAATTGTGTCGTACAATGTTCTGGAGGTCATGTTGAACAATTGTTATAGCAAGAATAAATGACGTACTGTTGTCCTGTTCATTGTGTTTTGGGTCATCAGCACCTTCTACCAATGAATTCTTTAACTAATTTTTATTTTGCTGCTAAAAGAAATCGGACTTCCATGTGAGCCCTTTCTTGCAAACTGCACTTCTTTATCATAATTTATTTTTTTTTTATGATTTTTAAAGTTTTTATGAACTTTTGGCTCACTCTATATAACAGGAAATTTCTGCCAACCACTACAACCATTAAATTACAGTAATTTTATAAGCAACTTATGAATCATACACATAATTTTCTAGGAATCGTCAAAAAATATACATATCTATTTAAAAACAATGAATTCAGATTTCATGATCAAATCTGTGGTAATAAATCGATGGAAATAGCTCAATAAAAATTTTCTGATTAGAACATTAAAGCAATGCAAATCATATTATGAGAAAAAAAGACCAATGAAAAATGAAAAAGTAAAATACAAATAAATAAAATATGAACTTGAAAGCAGATAGCCATATTGTGAACACAGCTTGAGTGGCCACAATAAACTGTAGTAACATTAAAATTTTCTAACTCTAAATTTCTCTAATTTTCATAAATTTTAGATAAATATTGAATTTCTCTCACTTTTCTGGCTTATACAGATAGCTATTCATAACCTGCAAGAACCCTGTTAATGTTAATATACATCTGATATGACAGTCTCAAGCACTAAAATATTAGAGGTTGAGATAATTTTACTTTTTTACAGCCAATATATAGCAGCCTCCCAGAAACCTAAAACTATTGTGCAAAATCATTAGTTACTTCTAAATAATTTGCAATAATCAAATAATAATCTTTATTTGATATCTGCCAAAATTTGTAATAATCATTATTACTAATTATTTCGGAAAAATTGTCAACTATTTATGCAAAATTCCCACTGTTAATGTGAAAAAAAAATGTATTCATACTTTTGGTTTGAAGAAACATTGAGCTAATATACAAAATAGGTGTAATGAAAGCAAGCCATCTCTATTTTTGTATATTTTTATTAAAATGATTCCTTTGTAAAATTTCAAGCTACCGGCAAATACTAAATACAGCTTTCAGTTTTGCTTTAATAAGTTTTAAAAAGGTATTTCTGATACAATATGATACAAACGAAACAAAATAAAATGCTGTCTGTACATATGCATGTATATATAACTCGTTTATAGTACTCAAAACTGTTTTATTATTTTTTTTCTTTTGTATTGAATCATTATTTATTGTGCACATGTTGCTCACTCCTTTCAACAACGTCATATCTCATCATCTCATCAACGTCATATCTCAAAAATCGGCGTTTTTAGTTATGCTTGTTTTCAGAATGCCCTGAAAGAGTAGTATATCCCTGCAAGATCGTTATATCTCACCGCTCAATATTTAGCCACTAGAGAGCAGAATTAAAATTTATTTTCAATACATTTCAATGTACTTTTCAATTTTAAAATCACTCTCCTGAAAAATCTTGCTTTTTAAGATATGACATTGTCGAAAGGAGTGAGCGATGTATGTTTTACTGAAAATGAGGTTTGATTTGGCTTAGGTTACGGAATAATTTCTACAACAGAATATTATTTTCTGCATATTGTTGTACAGCACTCTAAAATTCACTTGGTTTTATAACAATATTTCATATATAATTCTGATAAGAAATAATGAAAATATGGTTCAGTTTGCAAAACATTTGACACTGCAGAGGTAATAATACAAGTAGATCAAATTTAATTATAAAAATGTCCAAATGTTTTCATTTTTCAGATAAGTTAATGAAATTTTAAGTCAAGAGTATGTTTTTATGAATAAAGATATTTAGGTCTCTAGAGAGGTTGGTAAAAGGATTATCTACTGGTGTAATCAGTCCGTTAATGATTCCAGAGAAAACAGGCTTTTGGTATGGCTGCTATGGATTGAGTGTGAGCACACTTTTCATTTTGAAAACTTAGATGGTATACAGAGATATGTATTACTTGGAGGAATGCTATTCAAAAGTAAAATGCATTTACATGTGATTTTAAAGTAGTTATGAAATCATATTTAAATGTTACTCACTACGATATATATATATATATATATATATATACACACACATACACACAGGTCATTTGCACTTTATGGAAACAATTTTGTAATTTGTTTTTGGCATTTGCATTTTAAGATAAAAATTTGGCAACTTCAGAATAATTGTTTGCTATTGTTTTGCTTTGATTGGAATGTAAAATAAAAGATTTATTTTGAAAATTGCTCCAAAAATTGATAGATGGCTTGAAGGTTTCGTAACTGCACTTTCCGGGGAGAAATATTCGTATCAACAAATTATAAAGCGGTGTAAAAATTGTGATTATGGCATTTCAAAAATAGGTATTTATAATATATTAAATTTGAAAAGGAAAAAACGTCTAACTGACAGTAAAAATGAAAACATGACCACTAAACCTCATCCTAAGACTGCTTGAACGCAAGTAAATATCAAGAAAGTGAAGTTTCTGATCCTAAAAGGAAATATGCTAACTCAAAGATTCATTGCATTGAAACTAGGAATGTCTTCTGGTACTGTAAGTAAAATCATTCATAAAGATTTAAAGTTAAGAAAGATGTTTAAACCTAAAGTTAATCTGCTTTTGCCAAAACATATTGCTGAAAGGAAAACAAATTGTAGAAAATTATATGAAAAACATTTAGCTGCTGAAAAATGAAAATTCGTGGTAACACTTGATGGGGCATGGGTGTATTTAAGTGACTGTAATAATAAAAAAAAAAGCGATCAATTTTCTATTGCTCAACTGACGGGAATGACCGTACAAAATAGCTACGTCAGTGTACAGAAAAGTTCTGAAAGGAGTTCATGATAGTAGCAGGATTTTGTTACAATGGCAAATTAAAAATAAAAAAGTCTCAAGTAAAGCCAAAATTAATTCACCTTACTATCAGCAGAATATTTTAGAACCAATTTTTGAAGAAGAAATTCCAGCCTTATATGGAAAGGACATTGATAAAGTTGAGCTCCATATGGGCAAAGCCTCTAGTCACACGCCTAAATCAACTGCTACTTATTTAGCAAAGAAAGAATCAGAAACAGGAATAAAATGTATCCCATTTAATGAAATACCTGTAAAATTACCAGACTCTTCTCCAATGGACTTTTGCGATTTCGGTTTTTTAATACGAGCCTTAGGAAAATGGCATCTAAGAATACTGAACGGACTTTGGAAAACGGTCCAAGAGGAATGGGGTAAAACTGATATAACAGTACTAAGCAAAAATTTACTTTCATGGAAAATTCGAGCTAGAGCTATTGTCAAGAACCATGGCTATCAGATAGAAGCAAATCACCGCATAAAATACTGCATTTATACATAAATCTTAACTTTCAAAATCGTTTCCATAAAGTGCAAGCGACATTCTGTATATATATATATATACGCTTAGGAAAATTACTTTTGCATAGATAGATGGTGTAGACATTAAATAATGTTATTTGCATTTTTTAGGGAGCTCCAAGGGAGCAAAGTTTAAAGTTGATTTGTTGCATATTATTTGGGGAGATTTGTTTTATCCAGTGTGTCATAAAAATGATGAATTTAAAAAATGGGCAAAAAAATTATTATAGAAATTAAAATAGTTTCATCAACAGTACAAAATTAATTCCATGGCATCAGGGAGGAATAAAAAATAAGCACAATCAAAACAGGGGAGAAATCTATATATAACAGTAAATAATTACAATATAGATTACATTAATATACTATTCAAAAGAAAAGGAAAAAATGCAGGCTACAAATCAAACCTTTGCCTCTACTGAGTATAGTCTTATGTCTAGCTATCAGGCTATTTCATGCACCAAGGGAAAAAAATAATCTTGAATTACTTTACTAAATGAGTTTACAAAAAAGAGGTATACTTATACGGATGTGCAAGAATATAAAGGAAAAAATTTACTACTGATAGAATTTTCAAACATGGCAGTTTTCCTAAAACATAGCAACTGTGTTTTTAACATAGCAAGACATGAACATTAGCATCAGCCACTTTGGAAATCACATCAAATACTGTAAGGATAGCTATTATTTTTAATGGCCTTACACAAAGGCTTAACTTAGGTCTCACCAATTTGCAGGTTACATTCAGACATTCAGTATAAGCTAAAAAGGTACAATGCATTTTGGATCCAAATGATTCAGGTCGAAATTACAAAATGTTTAAAAGACACTATCTGCATAAAACAAGAAACCCTAAACCATTTTTGAATGATTAAAATAAAAATACCTCTGGAACAATTGGTTTCCACATAAGACTCAATATTCATTAACCTTTACATAACCAGGATATGAATTTGTATGGGAAATTTTCACCATTTTCTTTTGACTGGATGTTCAATTGGGGGGTGGGGGGTTCATTAATAAGAGGTGCTAACTACTTTCCCATGAACTACAAGAAAAGTGAGGCAGATATACTGCTTTCCCTGCCTAACTATAATGGTGCTTTTTTCAGTACACAATCAACAGATGTGAAAAAGGTATTCATCTTATTTGTTTAAAATGATACAGGGTGACAATTATTCAGCTATATGAAATAAAACATCAAATTTTAAAAAACTACTGAGTTCAAAAATTTTATTCAAATTTGAAAAGTTACTACAGATAATCGGATTTAGTTTATGACATGTTCGATATGCTTGCTATCAATAGCTATGATGTGGGGCAGATGAAGAGCAAAATTCTGCAATAATTTTTGCAGAATAATTTTGCGAATAATAGGCCTTGATGATGGATATATGCTCAGAATTCAACATTTCAACAGTTTCAATGAAAAATTAACAACAAAAACAATTCGAGTGTGCATGCTCAAAAAAATCCCAACATGCCCTACATTCAACCGCCAAGTTTTCACTGAATTTCACCAATGGCTCAAGAGTTATCAAGTTTTTTTTTCATATAACTCAATAAGTGTCACACTGTATTTGTTAATGTATAAGATTGAGATTTATATTATTTTCCTGGGAAAGTTTTCCCAGACAATTTTTAAAGGGAAAAGGAACAATCTGAATATGAAAATATTTTTTATTGATTGAGAGAAAATAAGGCAATTAACAGAAATTTTAAAAAATGTTCATGCATCAATATTAAACAATAGTTTATTCTGAATATTTAAATTTTAAGATTTTATTTTTAAATATTATGTAATAATGCTTTTCTAATTCTTTTTTCCTTTACTGTTCAGAAAGTGAATAAGTAGTTTGACAAATAAAATACACATTTATATTCAATACTGCCAAAATGCCTGAGTACAGCAAAATATGTGAATACCATTGGGTGCTAGTATCATTCCCAAGATAAAAAATGATTAAAAAGTGAAAATTTCAGAGTTATTTTTCTAAACTCCCCTCACCCATCAGATATTGTCAGAATACAAACCTCACTTTAAATGCTGTGATAATTTCCCCTATAACCCCTTTTGGAGCATCACATGCTCCATTACAAATTTTGTTCAGCAAACTTGAAATTGCTCACATTTTCCATGATCAACCTTAATTTAGATAATTTTTGTTCTGAGAAGAATGACTACTTCACAGATGTTAATTTTTCATATTGTTAAGATTTTAATAATGCTATCATGAGGCATAATTTTCGTAAATACTAGTGATTCTATATAATGACATAGCGAGCATAACTGGCGCCCGGGGCACGATACATTTTTGGTTCCCCCCCTTCTCCGAAAAACATAGTAATATAATATATAGAATTAATGAAAAGGACCATTTGGCAACCCTATGCGAGTGGTGCCCAGGGCATGATAGACCCCCTTACCTACCCCTCGCTATGCCATTGATTCTATACCATAAAGAGGCCTCAATGAATTTATTTGAACTTGTTAGGTGTATTTGGCTAAATGTAAGTTTTTAGAAATCTTTGTGTGTCTTGCTATCCAGTGCATATCTTTATTGGCTCTATAATAATTTGAATTATTTTCTAGAAAATCCAAACTAACATGCAGATTCTTGCTTTACTGATTTTCTGAAATTAAAAATTCAGGAGGTTCTTGAAAAACTTTCTTACTATGGCTTTGCTACCAGTTGAAGAATACCAATTAATTTCTTCATCTTTCCTCTAAAAATATCCTAGAGACCTGGAAAAAAGTCTTTTATTCATAAATAATCTGCAGATGATAACTAATCACTGAAAGTTACGTCAAGTGAAGAAATAAAACCTGAACATCACAGCCGGAATAAGAATCAGGACAATTTTTGTCACATAAATTTAACAATAAAACTCAAATTTAATCCTCTGTTAATAACATATATAATCAAATATCTTGTCATAAGCTGGTTTTTGCCTAGACATTTTTTTTCCCCAGTTTAAAAACTGAATAAAAATTATAGTTTTTATATATAGCTGAATAAAACTTATAAGTACATAAACAGATAATTCAAACTAAGAAAATAAATGTATACACTCAATATCTAAATATTCTAGGTTAAAGAATTCTACGTATTATGCTTGGCACAAAAGTAGAAAACAGTTCCTCAGCAATTAGCAGTACCTTTTTTCCCATTTGTCACTTGTAAAAGTTGCCTTTTCCCCAGACAACACCCTTATCACCCCCACCCCCAACGAAAGAAGACCCCTGTTGATCCAACATCAGAGATGTTCTTTCAGTAAACGGAGGTAAAAATTCTTGGGATGACAAGGTCTTCCAAAAGTCAGAGGGACAGATGATATCCCAACCATAAAGAAATGATTAAAAGTATAAATTATTAGTCTGAATAGCCCAATGTCCTTTGTGATAACTGTTAAAATTAAAGCTCACATAGTACAGAAGTATACTCAATTATTTTAATTTCTTAATATTTTGAAAAAGAAAATATTTTTTAAAAATTTCTTCAGAAAAATTAAATTTTCCCTTAATTATTACTGCAAATTAACACATAAAAATCTTTCAGCTGAGAATCAGATAATTAAAAGTAAGATTTGTACATTAAACAACAAATTGCAAGAGTATAGCTATTCATATATATAAAAACAGAGAAAGAGAGAGAAAAGACAAAATAATAAAAATAATAATAAACCCATGCAAAATGTGCATGCTATGCTGAAATTCATTTAGCAATGAAATCAACAGAAAAACATGCCTTAAAATATTCAGTAAGTATTTTTCCATCACCAAATCCATTAGCAGGCTTTAAAAAATAAGAACAGTCAGACACAAAATGCAAGTACTACAGTTTAATCATGAAAAGATACTTCTAACATTCATTTTAAAGTATTTGAAGTCTAAGAGCTAAATTTAAAGCATTATATAAGTGAAGGTTAAAACATGTGAATTAAAATACATTATGTTTCTGGATTTTTTTTTTCTCACATTCTGAATTCACAGACAAATAATCTGACAATGTGATCAATGAATAAAATTGACAAGTGTTGTAATGTACTCTAGAAAAACAATGTAAATCCTTCTATCTATACTTATTGTTTCTCCAAAAAAAAGGTTAAAAAATGAACACAATACAATGTTATCAATATGATATTATTGTACAAACACGTTAAAATAACATAATGGTATCGATAGGATAAGTTATTTCACAAATTCTTAAATTATTTTTCGTACCAAAGAAATACAGTTCCAGAAAGAGAAAATTTGACTCATTAAACATTCCCAGTGCCAGACTTGTTCAAAGTCTATCAAAATGCAACAGATATTTGACAAGTTACAAACACTTATAGTGAGCCTAACAAAACAAGAAACTATCCATATTTTTTTCAAGCATTCATATTAGAAAATTTTGAAGTTTGTTCTTTATAGGGCATTTTGGGTCCCATAAGGTTTTTAAGAGACATAATGTCAAATATTTTATTGACAAACCAAATTGTCTGGTGATTTTAACACTTATGACTTAGAAAAAATTTTTAGCGGGCAAAAATAACGTTTCTATGGTACTGATCAAATAATTTAATTAGATTATACATTTTCTGTAATTACCTGTATTATTTCTGTAACTAATACTTATTGTAAAAGACTTTGATTTACTCATCTACACTTGAAACAAAATTATTTCATTAACATTAAATTAAAACTCTTATTGTAGAATTATATATAATTAGATTGTAAACATGTAAAACAGCTGAGCCATAATCTACACTAAAAGAATCATGTAATCTGTGGAGAGGCCCAGTGTGTGTAAGAGAAACAATCTTGAAAGAAAATTCAAGTTAAAAGTTAGCTAAAGAAGAAAAAAAAATCTAACTTAAGGCACTTTTTTAACAGTACTTTTCTAAGAGTAATTAAAAAGTATTCATGAATACAAATTCTGCCTTACAATTCAAATCACTAACAAGAATAATTATCTGGTCAGCCCAAGCATTTTTGAGTTCACTAAAAACATTACCCCAGAAAATAAAAATAAAAGATACGTACTGCAGATTTATATTCAATGGATAGCTTTTCCCTTAGAGCAGTAAAATCCATAGGATTCCCAATTAAGATAGTCACTTTCTGAAAATAAATATACATGTGAATCATTAACAAAAACAATTAAAAGCTTGTTAAAAAGTTACAATTAACAATTTATTAAAAACTTAACAGCTTACTTAGACTCATTTGACTTTGTAGAATATTTAATTATTGAATTATTGAGTTACTTTTTAATAATCATGTATTTCAGTTTACAAATTTATAACCAATACTTTTACAAACAATAGATTATACAACAATGATATACCAAGCAACAGATATAGAAAATATGAGATGGCACAAAACTACATAAACTGTAGTCACTATATAACTCACATATAAAATTACCTTATATCATTTATACACAATATACAATATATATCTTATGATGTCATACGTTCATACCTGTCCAATTTTTGGTCGATAAGGCTCAACATTTGGCAAAACACTATCCATACCTGAAATTACAAGCTAAATATTAAAAGTTGAAAAACAAAGTCAATATTTTGATAATTCAATTGCAATGAATTTACCTAAGTGCCAAAATGGAATCACAATGGGACTTATTTTGCATTCTGCAATTAATCGTCCTATTCCTAGAATATTAAAAAATACACTTCAGGATATAGTTTAAAACAGTAAAAATACACGTACACAGGTATACTACACACAAACTTAAGATTGTATGAATTGCTAGTATTGCATTTAACTCAATTTGTCAAAACAAGTGACATTTTAAAATATATTATTTCGTAATATAAATAAAGAACACAGTAACACTTCTTGTTTATTAATTATATTTGTGTGTGTGAGTCTATATTTGTTATTAGTAAGATTTCAGTGTGAAAACCAGGACCATACATACAAATATTCTACATTATGTATGTAAAACAGTAAGTTGCTTGAAAAGAAGGGCTATTTTTAACAATAAATACAATGATTCAGGAAAATATCAGTAGTGAAAGCTTCATGTAAATATTTGCATATTATTTTAAAAATATGGTTATGTTATATTTTGTGAATTAATAAAAGCAAAATATTATACAGCATTAACTTGCAACACTTAGTAGTACTGATATCAATTTTCAGCTGTATGTGAACTTCAATTAGCTATTTTCCACAATTTAAAATCATAAGTAAACATCAGCAGAATAAATTTTCAACCATCAAAAAATTTCACCAACACAAAACTAAGAGTTAGATCTGTACATAAAAATGTGAAAAGAACTACATGATCTTAATGGATGTATCTATATTATAAGACAGCAGGGGGTAGGATTAGAAAACTGCATTTAAGATATATATATGTGACTTTGATTTAAACTGCAGTTGACCCTCCATATTTGTAGAGATTAAGGGGTATAGGAAACCCTCAAAAGTTCTAAATCAATGAAAATTTCTAGATCTCTCTGAATTCTTAGTTCTGAAGACCTAATATAATACACAAACAGAATGAAACAGTGTGCTGAAACAGTATGTGTTATAAACTTAAAATTATATCAACAATGAAGAATATTTAACATACATACAAACCGAAATTCAGAAAGAGACAACAGAGTACATGTATGTTATATAAATACATACACAGCATTTGAATAACAGTAACATTATTAAAGTTAACCCATTAACCGCCAAAACTATAAGGGGTGAATTTTTTTAATACAAATAATATTGGCTATTTATTTGATCATATATAACATTAATTTATGGGGAAAATAACAAAATTGGTCTTAACTTTCAAAAAATCGAGTGTTGCGTTCGCGCAACGTCAGCGGAATAAGAGTTCTGACACTAAGTGAGTTCAACTGAACTTCTGCAGGGTTTTCTTTGATTTGAGCACTGGGAATTTTTTTTAGCTTTGTTACACCTTAGAAAGAAAATGATCACTTTACAAGTAATTAATTTATTATAAAGATTTAACTTATTTTTCCTTTACAAAATTATTGATTATATCCAGAAAACAGTTTCATTCATGAAAAGCTTCACTACAATCACGATGTAGAGTAACATCACAAACTTTGCATGGATAAATTGTCTGGCTATGACATTGTTTACTGAGCAGTCTTCTCCTGTCTTCAGACTTCACAATAAAAGTCCACGTTCTCCATGTAATGGCTTTTGCATACTGAACTTACTAGTAATTCCTGTTGCTAATCTATTTCCTGCTAACTCTTCACTTAAAAAAGTGTTTGGAAAAGTGACAATACAACTTCGCATTTAAGATAGACTATTTTCAGGAGGCAATCTTGATATTTTACACGCATTTGTCAAAGTTACATCAATGTAGTTGGTAAATATTGGCCACCACTATTTTTCCCACGAATTCTTATTTTGTAATTCGATACTAAATTATCTCATAAATCGACTCCTCTCATTTTGTCAATGTACTGTTCAATAAGATGAGGTTGAGGGACAAACACTTTTTTCTTTTGATTCTTGAATAATGAGAAACATTTTTTACAGGAGGAATTTTTCCAAACGTTGAACCAAGAGTCACAACACAGTTGTGGTTCCATCAGACAACAATTATCTTGTTTTCTCCTTCGAACTGAAAATTGTAATAACCCCTCTTTCTTTCTAACACGTTTCACCGATTGAAATGGGCACATCTGAATACGGTTTCCTGAATCATATCCAAACCAAATTGTTAAAACTTTCTATTTAGCAAGTTTATGCACGGTCTCACCTTATATAATTTATCTTTGCTATCGATTCAACTGTTATCAGCCAAATGCAAATTGTTTCATGTTCCTGTACTGAAAATGGGACATTGATTCTCGCAAAATAGGAACAGAAATGTCCTTATCAAGAGACCAGTAAATTTCTTCCTGAGGTAAAGAATAATATCCTGTCGGCAACAATATTCCAATGAACCGTCTCATGTAGGCTTCAGATGCTAAGAAATAGGGGCGATTCTTTTGTTGGGCACATCAGTTTGTCTATTTGACGAGAAGGGAAAAAACTTTTGAGCCAAAGAGAAGATCAAAAATCTCTGCACTAGTTTTATCTTGTATTATATTTTTCATAGTTCCGATTTGATCTTTTTCTTCATTTTTCGGCTGAGACATATTCAATGGTCCCTTCTTTATCCATTTCAAATCTTCAGATTTTGTTTTTTTAAATTTTTTCGAAAGACTTGTACTGCTTTTAGGAGGCAAAAACTTCTTTTTTTACTAACACTTCAATTTCGACAGCAGTACCGCATGGTAAATCATCATTGTCACTATTCAAAATATTATCATTCCCTTCTTCTTCATCACTAGCCTCTGCTGTCTCTGGTAGAATAACAACAATATCAGTTTCATTCTCATCATCATTATCTGAATCTTCGTCCAAAATTCTTTGAAGAACTTCTTTAAACGTAAAGTATCTAGTTTTAGGCATTTCTATAAGCACAGAATGGGGGGAAAAGTTCCATGGAGTCGAACGACACATGTGAATAAGGGAACTACCCTTATCCCGCTGACGTTGCGCCAACGCAACACCTGTTTTCTCTTCCTCCCCAACCCAAACAAAAGCAACCAATTGATGGAATGTTCTGATAAACTTTGACATTAGCTAAAAATAGATCACCCCTAAAGCTCATGTTTGTCTCCCTATATTTCTTCTGTGAAAAAGACCAGGAGAAAGTTCTCGTTCAAAAATGCTTAACTAACTGTCTAAGTTTGGAACTCGTTATTAAATTAAAAGAACAGTTGAAGGCAAATATTTTTCAATTCGATTATTAACCCTGATCAAAAACTACTGTTAATATAAAAATCATTTGATAGCTAAATTTTTATACGCATTTATTTTGACCGTTGCGTCAACGCAACACCAGCAGTTAATGGGTTAATAAAACATAGTTATAAATAGTACACAGCAGAAATGAATTATTTTGGAAGTTTTAAACCAACAACTATACGCAAAGTTTTAAATATGTATAGAGGTTTAAACTAATAGTGGTTTTTCAAAATAACAACAGAACCAAACGTATTTTTTTATACATAAAAAATCCTGGGATATTCCTTTGTGAGCCATGCTAATATTCTTAGAGCAACTTACATTTTAACCTTTTCTTTCAAAGTGGAATTCAAAAAAAAAAAAAAAAATCTGCTCATGAATAATTAGAAGTCTACTTTATGTTTCACTTCTTCTATAAAAGAATATCCCATATTTTTTGTCAAATAAGGCTGATTAAAATTAATACATGCATTCACTTAAAAAAATCACTATTATTTTATTAATTATTAAAATTCATTTAAAAAATTAGGTAAAACAAAAAAATTGATAGATATGTCCTATTAAATGAACATGAATATCTACAAAATGTCGCTCATTATTTGATTACAGGTAACAAACAAATTAGTATGTAATGATTAAATAATATAAGTGATATTTTTTAAACCTCTTTGTTATCTGTATGTATCATAATTAAGATAAATACCAGTATTTAATATGGGTAAAGTACATATTCATTAGTTTAATACTAATTAAACACATCATTTAGAAATAATTAAATTCATTTATATATTACAAACATAGCCTTACACACTGGAGGTATAACTTCAACTAAGAGTTTTTGATCACTCAAGATGTTTTATTAATATTACAGGCTAAGGAAACTACTATTAAGACATGAGATCAGATTTTTGATTTACAGATTAATAGATTATATACATAATTATAAGATGTACTAATTATCTCACCCCATTTCAAGCGTATGAATTCATTTTTTGCCATGTTAACTTTTCCCTCGGGAAAAAAATGTACCCAGCAACCAGCATTCAATCTCTCCAAACAGAAATCCATTCCTTTCTGATAAACTCCTGCTCCTCGCACAACAGGAAATGTTTTACCAAATGCAAAAAACTGTGCATGCCAATCATTTGTAAAGCAGATATCATGAGCAGCAGCTGTCCATCTCATTATCCGACTATTGAATACATGTCGCCAATCAAGAATACCTTAGACAGAAAATTTAGAAGACAGATCAGTTAAATTACTATATCACAATAAGTCCCTTTATATTAACTGTTTAAATCAATTCTATTAAAACTAAATAAAAATTCTTATTGACAAGTTTTGCAAACTTAAAAAAAAAAAGGCCAACTGCATAACATACTAGATATATAATTCATATGTTACCACAAGATGATATCAAGAAATTAAATTAACCTGTAGATAAAAGCAGACTAGTACAAAATTTTATTTCTACTATTGTTTATACCTTTGTATTAAAGGGATTAAACATGACATAACATGAAATTCCTAAAAAGTAGAGTAGTGGGTTCTTCTTAACATTACAATAACTTTCAAATTATGGAGTAATATAAAATGACTAAAAATGTTAAATTGATTTTACATGATTTGAATTTTTTTGTACATTTTATATTAATTTTCTTTTCCAGAATCATGAATAACATATAGAGAAAGTACAGATTAAAACAATTATTTCTTTCAACCATAGGGCAAAACTGTCATACTATAGAGTAACTTAGCAGGAAAAAAATGTACTAATAGACAGTATAAAAAACAAATATTCTATTCACTTGTAGCCTATAGAAGTAACCTATTCCAATTGGACATCTCTACCATAGTAAGAAAAACAGTATACATTATTTAGCAAACAGCAAATGGTTTAGAACAGCTATGGTATCAAAACAGCTATGGTTTTGAATTTAAGAAATTACAGTTAAATACATTAGCCTTTAAAAATATTTGACAAAATGCAAATTTCAGTTATTAGTTAATGGCTTTAATGATTTTTTTATAATACATTGAAGAAAAAAGAAGAACATAAAACAATATTAATGAATGAAAAGAAATTTTCAAAATTCAAAATTAAGAAAATAGAATATGTATTCAACAGTGTAATTGAGCAATCTTTAAATGTACAAAAGATACTATAAAAGAACACATAGGTACGACAGGAAAAACTTAATTACATAGTAAATACACTTAAACAAATATTACTATTTTAAACCAATATAACATTATTAATTCAGTGAAATAACATAGCTGTTACTGAAAGAAGCTGTAAAAAATCCATAGAACATAAATAAAGGACCTAACAGAACATATCTTCTTCATCTCTTACTGATACAGATTTCAATATATATATATATATATATATATATATATATATATATATATATATATATATATATATATATATATACACACAGGTGGTTTTCAAAATAATGGAAACATTAAGAAACATCATGAAAACCTTTATTAATTCGGGGCAGGATCACCTTTGTATGTAATACCACCTGATTCACCTTGAAATTGGATTATATAAGTCATAAACAGTGGTTAAGAATATATTATACCATTCTTCAGGGAAAAATCATGAAAGATCCTGTAGAGATGCTGTGGTGGATACTGATACCTTTATCTATCCGCTTATACAGATCACAGTGGTTAGATGATTTATAATCGGGGGGATTGTACAGGGCAAGATAAGATATTTGACTTCTTTTTCCTGCTCTTCAAACCAATACTTGATAGATTTAGCTGTATGTATACGGGGATTATCATACCGGAGAACACCATCTCCTGCAAGAAACAATGTTTGCACCATAGGATGGACTAGTGAGCTAAAATTTCGACATAGTCCTTCTCATTCAATCTCTCTTTTAGGGTTACCATAGGGCCTGTAGAAAACCAAGAGATGCCATCCCAAACCCTGATAGATCTACCTCCATGATTGACAGTTGAGATGAGACAGCCAGAATCTTACGCTTGTGTAGATGTTCTCCAGACATATGCACATCCGGTTGCGAGGAACAATGTGAACAATGATTCGTTGGACCAAATGTCGTTTTTCGACATATTACTCGACCAGGATTTGCGCTCGTGGCAACATTGTGGAAGATATTTTATATAGGCATCAATTACGAGTGGTTTGGTAATAGCTACTTTTCCGTAAAGCTTTATTTCTGGAGTTCCCTTCTACCTCTGATGGTTGATACCAGAACATGCAGATGCAGATTGAGCTCTTCAGTCTTTTTGTTGCAGTTGTTTTCTTTCTTCATGTCACAATCTGCTTCAATACATCGTCCGTCTCTTTCACTCAGCTCTCCTTTCATCCACTATTCTCTTTGGCAAAGAATGTTTTTCCGTGCACTCTGTATGCTATCATGACTTTCAATACAATAGCTCGAAAAACACCCATTAGCCTGGGGGTTGCAGTAACAGATACTCCAATTTAAACACGCTCCAACAATTTGTCATTTTCGCAAGGTCTGCAAGGTTTGACATTTTATGCTGTTCCCCCCAAAAGCACGATGCCTCTTAGCTTCACTACTGCTACCTGACGGTAGAATATAACCTACACTATATTATATAAAAAAATACCGGTAGCCAGATATGTTTTTTAAGGAAGACGAAGCACATTCATAAACATCACTAATATTGATAGGTGTTTCCATTATTTTGATAACCACCTGTATATATATATAGATATATATATATAACATTTAGGTGAAAAGGTATTGTTAAAGGTACTGCTGAATAGACAATTTTTCTTTTGATAAAGACTTTTATAGAAATGAAATAACATAATAAAAATTAATCACATGTATAGCACTTAAATTCAAAGAATATAGGGTCAAAAAAGACAAAAATAAATAAATAAATAAAAAACAATATTTCAAATAGTTATAAGGATATAGATAACATACAATGAAATTTAAAAGCTTAAATTTAAAATTAAAATGTCGATGCATACATGAAAAATTATAATTTATAAGTAATTTCATGCTATTAAATTATCAAAAATGTTTAGCTTACCCCAGAGCATGGGATCATCAAGACATGAGTGATGATTGCATACTGTTATTAAAGGGGTTCCCTCAGGTCTGTTATCAAGTGCATCAATAAGTATTTCTCTGTTATGTACATTAACAGTATTTAACCAATCTATAAAGAAATAGAACATATTAATAAATATAAATATTAGATAAAACACACTAAATAATATCAAAACTATTTTCTAAAAAGACCAAAGTATCATGTTAATAGAGTTTTCAAAATTGCCAAAAGTATAAACTAGTTAGATAACCATTGTATGGAAAATTTCATATCGGATTTTCCTTGAAGAAAATATCAATATTTTAACAACTACAAAATCATGAAATTAGCATTAGAGAGGGAAAATTAGACATTAAATAAGTTTGAATAATTCATGTTATAATATCTATGAGAAAATTGGGTAACCTAGATTATTTTTTTATAGCAAAGAAGTAAAAAATTAAAGTAATACCCTATTCTGCAGCTAAGCTATGAAAACAATAAGCAAATTCAACCATGCAATTGAAAATTAGATACAATTGTGTAAAAGAGTGAATGTTATCCAAAATCAGACAAAAGTTTGAGCTGGACTAAAAACAGTATGATTGCTAAAAAATATGATTCACTTAGAATTCAACTCATTTGAGAGCTAATAGGTCCACTAAAACAGATTAAGCCTCTCAAACTATCATAAATGTAAGAAATTTTATCAATTCTGTATTATTTGCAGAGCAGGATGCAGATTTTGTTAAGCCTATAACAAATTTACTAGGTTTAGATCTCAGTAAACAACTACAGCAGACTCAGCGTGATCATAATTCTTTTAAACGTACGTGACACTCACATCATCTAAAATACAGATTTAAATTTAAACAGAGGAACTAAAATCGTACAACACAATCATATTCCCTTTTAAAAACATAATCATCAAACTTCAAAAAATCGCCAACTTGGCAACGAGGTGCGTCTAACACATCTGTACACGAAGTTGAACACAGCTTCCTACAAAATTACTGCCCTAGATCCGTATTAACAAGGTAAAATGAAAAGAATTTAAACTGTTGGCATTGATACAATTTAAATCAGAAAAATTTCAGATCTGTTGCATCAGACTACCTCTTATATCGACTTTAGACAATACTTAAAAAGATTGGATGCAATTTAATATAATGAGACATACATATTTAGCTTACCTGTCATTATTTTGCTTATAATACCTACAGCAGGCATTACCAAAGAACTTCCCAACTGCCATAATGAATAAGTTTGTTGCAATTTACTAGAGGGGGGGAAAGGCCATCGGGTTATATGTTCACTACCTGGCATATTATCCATTGAAATTTTGCATAATTTAATTTACTAAGTTCATATATATGCTACATAAACAGTCTATTTTCACATATGAAGATCTGTATTTGGAGATCAACTTCTTGCAGGAAATCGCTAGAGTTGAGTAAAACCCGATCGTTCAGCAGCATTTGAATAAAAACTGTTGAAAAATCAATTTCTGTGCGTGTTACATCACTTTCAACTGGTCCCTCACTAACGAATCCCATCTATTAACGAAAATTTTGCCCCCTTTTTATCCCTAAATTGTGAAATCTTTTTTAAAATATTTTTTTTTAATTTTTTTTTTTTTTTTTTTTTTTTTTTTTTTTTGGGGGGGGGGGGTTGTTAGGGGTTGGGCTGAGCTGTCTTTACTTCAACAAACAACCTCGAGTTATTTTCAGTACTAACAATCATTTTAATAGCTTCTTAATCCACTAGGAACTGAACAGATAAGTTAAATTTTGTTTATTGAATCTTTTACGATTCCGGTTCCCCTTTCACGTAGAACCGGAATCGTAAAAGAGTAATATGATTAGGTTTTTTTCATTGAATATGTAATATGCCCCAATTGCGATTCTAAATTCCAATTAAGAGAAAAGGTTCCAGTAGAGTGTTACTAGAGCTTTAAACAATATTTTTATATAAAAAGCCGTTTCAGGAAGTAAGGATAACATCTTTAATTTTTGTCTAAAACTGGCAAAACAGAAAAGCTCAGTCTCAAACATATCGAACAGACAAATTAAATTAATATTTTCAGTTCAATTTGTTGGGTATTGTGACGTCATGAGGCTAATTCTGAGGCGTTCGAATTAAATGCGTGGCAAAATAAAAAATAAGTTTCGGATGGTAAAAACTATAAGGGCCTGTTCACATAGGAGTCCGTTAGCGTAGCGTTAAGGAAAAGATGACGTTGAGACGAAAATAAACCAATCATAGGCGTTAAAAATTTCATTGCTAATCGTTTGGAGGCCTATGATTGGTTTATTTTCGTCTCAACGTCATCTTTTCCTTAATGCAACGCCACGGACTCCTATGTGAACAGGCCCTATGCCAGGATTAACAATAAACTTAATAAATTTTAATAACGATAAAGCAGAACACATTAG
Organism: Dolomedes plantarius; assembly: GCA_907164885.2. Taxonomy (NCBI): domain Eukaryota; kingdom Metazoa; phylum Arthropoda; class Arachnida; order Araneae; family Dolomedidae; genus Dolomedes; species Dolomedes plantarius. Next base: position 43,374,439 of record OU015491.1, on the reverse strand, counting down.
AGGTTGGTTTGATCAGTCTACAACATCATCAGACTGTTGCAAAATATTTTAACAGCAGCAAACTCCGAGCCTTTCGGAGAACAGAAATCGTGCAGCCGCTGGTCTAGAAGTTACATGGCTTTTTCTCGAAAAACGCAGTCTCTGACTAATATCTCGGGATCCGTTCTTTGTCGGCGTCCATCCGAATTCCTATAGATGCGCCTGTTTTCCAGAGTGGGGCCCGGAGTTTTCCAGAGTTTTCCAGAGCGCCTGTTTTCCAGAGTGGGGATTAGTTGGTGACAGTTCTTCTTATCGTCGAATATTTCGCCCATTTATATTGCCGTAAAGGCCTGTTCACATAGGAGTCCGTTGCGTTGCGTTAAAGAAAAGATGACGTTGGGACGAAAATAAACCAATCATAGGCGTTAAAAACTTCATTGATAATCGTTTGGAGGTTTGTCATTGGTTAAATATATTTCAATACTTTAACGCCCGCAACGGACTCCTATGTGAACAGGCCCTTATAGTGTCAAACGCACTGGGATATCGCTATGAAACAGATAGGTTTACGAGTTATTGGCAGTTCGCGATATTTTCGCACAGTTTTCCCCCGCATATTCTCAGCAATCGTTATGCAAGGGGTTTAACCTTCCAGGCTAAGAATTTGGCAGGGCCGCTGGATAGCTTTTTAACCCTGCACGTGTTCAATATTTCGAACTTGAAATGGAATTTTCGAACAACATGCAGCTGGTCCGTGAACACTGTGGGGTGTGAAAAAACACTCCCGTACTGGCGTGACGTCACAGTATATTTAAAGTCAATACTTATTAAATTCTAATTTAGAGAAAAAAAATGTCTCGTCAACTGTCACTCCAATTTTATAATCGTATAAAGCATTTGAATGGAGCTATCACTCTGTGTCCACAGAATGATAAAGGCACTGCGTCGCGGTTGTGGCGGTTTTGAATGTAAGGTGCCATTTCTACAGAAGAAAATTTAAAATGAGTTATTGTATTTACACCTGTCAGTAGGGTTAACTAAATTACTTTTGAAGCTCAAAAGAACTTGACGGAATTTAAGATTAAATATTATTCATTCGTTACAGAAACAATGGTCGATCAGAATTATTGTGAAAATGCTAAATGAATATGTCTTTCGGGTCTGCCATTTGTAGGAAGTTGAAACAAGGATAGAAATCTGTTTTATCCTACTAGGGCAGTGTTTCGCAACCTTTTTCAAGTCGCGACCCTCTTCAATGGTTTCCACGCATCCTGCGACTCCTCCCACCCACCCTGCATATTTTCATAAAAAAAACCTTTCAATACATAAAAAAAACACTAAAATGCATTTTCCGTAATTTTTATTCTAACAAAATGTTTAATTTACAAAAAAAAAAAATTTGGAAGAAATTAAAAACATTTAGAAGCATTCATATCTCAGTCAAAAGTGTGTAAAAGCAAGTACAGAACAGAACAGAACCTCAAAAAATAATGCAACTAATATCTTATTGATTCAGAATTATATATATATAACAGTAAAAAAATATATATTTCAGTTAGTTTCTTCTAACGAAACTACCGTGGGTTATTATAGTAGAATTACTTATCATTGCTTACCTCTTTTTTTAAAATTTATTCCCCTTTACGCATTTCGGTACTTTTCTCTTTAACTGTTTTACTGCTACTGGGTTTGGATCACTAACCTATAGTTTCATCGTAAATAAATATTCACAAAGTTTTTTTTCGGTGAAACCCACTAAAAAGTTATTTTAATTCAATAAAACCAAACACTTCACAATCCCTTTGAGGTTCGCGACCTACAGGTTGGGAAACTAGGGCATTTTTAGTTACAATTTCCGAATCATCGATGCTGACATCCCTTTTTTCTCACCATGCTTTCATTGTGTACTTAAGCTCCATGGTTAAAACCTTATTATTTCTCTTTAAAATATAAATAATAAAACATTTATCTATATATATAAAACAGTTCCGTAACTGACTGACTGATTGACTGACTGACATACAACGCACAGACCAAACCGCTGGACCTAAAGGGCTGAAAGTTTGCATGGCGATTCTTCTTATAGTGTAGGGGTGCAGTAAGAAAGATTTTTGAAAAATTCTTCTTAGAGTTTTTAAAGTTAAATTTTTAAGCTGTTTTAGTAACTTTTTTTTTTTAAAGTTTGCATTTAAAATAATAATCTGAGGGTTATAAAATTTATATCACGAGAAAGATCATAAAAATTCCTTTAAAATGAAATCTTTTCGAATCTTTACCTCCATTTTCTCATTTTTGGTGAATTTTTAAAGATTAATTTTTAGAATTTAATTTATTAAATGCTGATCACGTGATTTCTTTTTTTGGTACTTTAAATTAACTTATCGTCACGTCCATAACAACGAAATAGATAAAAAAAATATATTTTATTTCTTGCTAATGCGGCAGACGATTGGACATTATCCAAAAAAATATTAAAATACAGTAAAAGAAATGTTCCTCAAACTGTACTACTATATTAACTAGAGTATATTTTTTAGTATGATCTATTAGATTTAATTTGAATATTTTCTTCTACATTATTTTGTCTATAAAAATATCCGTTACGATTTTTTTATAAATATATATATATATATTTCATCAATTGCATACATTGATCGTTGTATTTATTATAAATGTATTTATACATATTTTTGGCATTAATTGCATACATTGACCGTTGTATTTAATTTAAATGTGCTCCGCAGCGAAGAACGGATTTTCAGCTAGTTTATTATATGTGTAATTTAATAAGAGCAAACGATTTTCTTATCTGTTTCGAAAAGGGTAAATTCTTCCTAAAATTAGAGTAATGGTAGAGGCAATAATGTATTTATTGTATTAATTCTAAGATGTTTAATTTTTAGGTACATAATACATGAAAATATTTTCTGAGTGTTGTTTGGTACAGTAAAGAGAACACAAGTAATTTTTTTCCCACTCAGTTAAAGATGTAACTTATAATATTCACTAACGGACAAGACATTCATATTCCAGTTTATATTAAAAGAGAGACACTGCTTAAATCGTTTACGAAGATTCCTAAACCATGTATTCCATAGATGAAGTTAATGCGAGAGACTTATATTTTAGCAACCCAATGTAAGTATACTCTAGAAATTGCTGTAAATTTGAACCATAAAAATCCTTTAATATGCTCTCAAAATTAATGTATAATCAAATTATTTTAAATTAGAAATCTGGGGTTGATTAGAAATCCAATCTGGGGTTATAATATAAGATCTAATTCTTAGCGTAAAAATTTGACTTTAAGGTCTCTTATATCGCTGCATTGGTATTCCGAAATAAATAGATACTTATTTATATAGATCAGAAGAACAACTATTTATAAAAAAAACTTAGTACTTTTCCGTTATAAGCACTACACTTGGCGCATTTTAAATCTTGGAGACGAACAGATACAACACATCGTATTGGCGAATGAAATAACTCCTAACGCAAACGTTAGGAGACACCTGATTTGCCAATACGATGCATTGTATCAGCGCATCGACAAAATCAAAAAGGTATACTGACAACAAGTAATCTATACTAATATATAAAGAGAGAGGGGATTTTGTACGTGGAGGGTAATCTTCAGAACCACTGTACCAATTTGAAAAATTCTTTCACTATTTGAAAGGTACATTATTCCAGATGGACATAGGCTATATATTATGTATATCTAATCAGTAGAAATAAAGTTAGGGGCTTAATCCTCACAATGTCCATTGTTACCGCTATTGTCCTCTACCGCTTTTTGTGGCGAAGTCTTCAACGATCCTTAGCGTGGTGCTATCTATACTAATATATAAAGAGAGAGGGGATTTTGTACGTGAAGGGTAATCTTCAGAACCACTGTACCTATTTGAAAAATTCTTTCACTGTTTGAAAGGTACATTATTCCAGATGGACATAGGCTATATATTATGTATATCTAATCAGTAGAAATAAAGTTAGGGGCTTAATCCTAACAATCTCCATTGTTACCGCTACTGTCCTCTACCGCTTTTTGTGGCGAAGTCTTCAACGATCCCTAGCGTGGTGCTATCTATACTAATATATAAAGAGAGAGGGGATTTTGTACGTGGAGGGTAATCTTCAGAACCACTGTACCTATTTGAAAAATTCTTTCACTGTTTGAAAGGCACATTATTCCAGATGGACAAAGGCTATATATTATGTATATCTGATCAGTATAAATAAAGTTAGGAGCTTAATCCTAACAATCTCCATTGTTTCCGCTACTGTCTTCTACCGCTTTTTGTGCCGAAGATTTCAACGATCCTTATCGTGGTGCTATCGCGGTGGGCTTCTGTTCTGACGCTAGCGGTTCGAACCTAGCCGTTCTCCGGCACGCCTTTTACTTTTAAAAAATTTATTTTAATTACTAACTAAAATAAAATTAATTTAATGTATTATTTAGGTTATTAGTAAGGTAAAAAAAGATTTACAATTTATTGGCTATCAACTGGAAATTTATTGGTATAATATTTTGTTCAACCCGGACAAAGTCGGGACGGGCCGCTAGTGAAGTATATAATCTCAGTGACGGATCTGAAAAATGCAATAATATTTATTTTATCTTAAATAATATATATGGAAAGAAAGAAAACTAAAAGCACTAAAAAAATTATTTAACACTAGAGAGGAGGCATAAATTTGAAAATTGCATTCAACATAGTTTTTTTTTTTTTTTTTTTTTTTTTTTGAATGCGCCAAATTGGTGTGAAAATGATTGCAGTGCTTATAACGGAAAAGTACCAAAAACTTTACTTAATGGAAACTACCCTGAAAATTGACATTTTTTATAAAAGTAAGAACTTTTTTGGATTACTTAGCATTACTTAGTTGTACTTAGATGATAATATCTAGAATTACAACAGATGTTTTTTTATAAAATTTTTTAAAAAGGAGTTTGACAAATTATACGCATTAGCACCCAGGCATTCAGATTCCCATATATTCCATCAGAATATTACAGTTATTTATCCTGAAAAAGTTTCTCTTTAAACTTATATAATAAAATATAAATTCTAGTGAATTATTCATCATTTACAGGGAAGTCTTTCTCGGACAAGACTTTAGCAATAAATCAAAACAAGAATCAGGTATTAGTTCAAGTTTCAGTGGTTACAATCAGAATGGAAATTCTACGGATTCACGATGCCGAAGTTCTCAGGATTTATTTCCATTCGAAAAAACAGATTCTCAGTTTGAGGTAAGATAATCATAAAATGAATTCTATTAAGTAAATTATGAAATAAAGCAGAATGTTGGAAGCTAAAAAATATGATTGTTTAAAAGTAACTTTAATTTAAATAATGAAAAATCATAAAATTTACATTTTACATTATTAATAATAATTTACATTATTTCGAGTAACAACAACTGTGTGGTATTCTTCAAAATAATAATAACATTATTATTAATAATTTTCTTCATAAATGATCAGAAGAAAATTAATATTTAGTATTGCTACAGATATTTTGTTCATTGTGTCAAACGTTTATAACATCTATGCAACACATAATTTATGCATTAATTTCTCTCATCTTATTACATTCTTTCTAGATTTACTTCCGTGAAAGATTTAAAAAAATAATTGTTCAGAAATTTACTGAGTTAATATATTTACTTAAAAAATATAAACAACCAAAGAAGAAAAGAAGAGAAAAAAAAAAGGTTTCAAAATAAAATTTATATAATAGTGCACTTGAGTACAACAACTGATTCAAGTTCACGGTAAATAACTGGTTTTAAACAGAAATGAACGGTTTTATAACAGAAGTAGGGCTGAAAGTTATGTGACAGCCAATTAAATATATAGTGAGTGTACTTTCCTTCTCAATGTGAAAACACTTCTGAGAAGAGTGACACATTACTGTGAGTTTGGTGGCTAAACTTTAGCTCGAATTTTTCTTTTTTTAGATTTTCAACGGTAAGAGGTTTAAAAATAAATAAATAAATAAACTGGCATTAGCCAGTAGCTCGAAATATACTCACACAAAATGTACCAATACAATAAAAGCTTTCGTCAATACTAGTAAGCTAAAAACATTTACATTTTTGGAATGCAAAAATGAACAAATGTGTGAATGAACAGATAATTTAAGAAATGTAGTATGGAACACTTGACAAAATTTAAAACCGAGTATTTGTGAATTAATATCATTTGACTTTGAAAACGGCTTTGAACTTTAAACGAAGTTCAATGTGATAACTGATCAATATTAACTAGAACCAGACCTATGCCGTATAAACTCGAAGAATAGCGTACATGGAGAGACAAAAAAGTGTTGATTGTTATAGTTAATATAAAGCTGATTTTTATCAGCAAGTAATGGTGTCTAATATAAATGAATACAAACAGTAATAAAAGAGTAAATAATAGATGTCGCCTTCATTAGAGAAAATAATTATGTCAGTTGTACATATTTTTTTTAAAAATAAAATCAAAATCTATATATTTAAATCGCTAAGCCGACTTTTTGGGCAGTCCGTGAGAGAAAACTACTGCATCAATTTACTTCATTTTGGTCTTAAACGAAAGATTATAATCTGTATATTTGTCGAATTTAGTTTTTGTAACCGCAATTTCTATTAATTAGCGATAATTTACAACTAAAAATTGATTTCTGCGCATGCTCAGTAGCATGTTTAAATCTGTCTTTAGAAACTCACTGTATCTGCGCATCCTCAGTTATATGTTTTAATGATAAACACGTTTATTCCGAGGAGTCTAGATCTCTCTCTGCCATTTTTATTTTTTATGATAATTATGTTTGTGAAATATAAGATTAAACCTGATGGAAACTGTTTATTTCCCACTGTTAATTAGCGATAATTTACAAAGAAAAAGCTTTCTGCGCATGCTCAGTGGCATTTTTAAACCTGGCTTTAGATACTCATTAAGCATGAGGCCGCTTAAACACATTAATTTGTTTCTGCGCATCATGATTTTCAAAATTTAGCAATGTGTTGAGTATAATTTGTGTATTAGTAGATTTATTTACTATCTAGCCATCATGTTTTCACGGGTACCAACTAGTCAGTATTTAAAAGCTTAAAAAAAATCGCTGGTTTAACGCAGCATACTACCTATTTACTAATTATTCTGTGTCATGAAATACAACGTCGTGTTGTTCATAGTATTCTTAGCATTCAGAAATGAGGGAAGATGATCAAAATTTAAACATTCATAAAGTAATCGCATAACAACTGTGATATTCCCATATACAGTGGAACCTCGCATAACGAGCATAATTCGTTCTAGAGTCTTACTCGTAATGCGAAACACTCGTTAAGCGAAACAATTTTTCTCATATAAATTAATGTAAAATACGATAATGCGTTCCATGCCAAAAAATACCCAAAATTTTTTAGATGTAACGTTTATTTAAAGAAAATTACTTATAAATAAATTCTTAAGGAGTAAAATCATCCATATGTAGTTTATTATTTACGAATTTATGACAAATATCTAATTTTTTTACTAGAAAGCTATCTAGCGACATTTGTTTTTTCTCGGTGCTTCAAAATTTGCTGAAAATGTGTCACCGCATTGTCATTGAATAAATTTATAGTGCGCATATCCACCGTCTTATCAGGGTGATGCTTTGTAACTTACGATGCAACAGTTTCCCATGCTTTCATCATTTCTTTTATTGTGCCAGAAGATTGTTTCTTTGCTGTTTCTTCGTCCTTCTGCACTGACAAATTCTCCTCTACAACTGTTTGTTGTGAAAGACACTGCAATTCTATTAGCTGTTCGGTGGTCAGCTCTTGGTTGTGCTCTTCCACAAGCTCCTCAATATCATTGTTATCCTCCAGTCCCATGATATTTGCTTCTCGAACCATCCATTACTACCCTTAAATACTTATTTTTCGGCCGTTGATGATCCTGGTGACGTGAAGAGGGGACTCTCTTCCACGTCACTCGTTATGCGAAATGTTGCTCGTTAAGCGAGCCATTATTCTACGATTTATTTTGCTCGTTATGCGAGGTGCTCGTTAAGCGAGGTTCCACTGTACTTAACGAAATTCAAAATAATTACTAACATAATCAGTACACATGCTCAGCTTTTATCAAGGCCTTTAGCATCTATTTCGTGCCTACCAAATAAAAATGAAGAAGGACGAAAGCACTTTTATTAAAAAAAAAAGATCCTTTATTCACAAAAAAAAAAATAAAAAAAAATTGCCGTATGGACACGTTACTTCTTTTTCGAGGCGTCATGTTATTTGTCGCGTAGTTTGTAGGAAATTTTCAGCTTAGGAAATTCGTCGTTCACGTCTAAATTTTCCCACAACCTCCCGGAAACACTCTTATTGCTCCTACCACTATGGATCCATTGAAATAAGCTCGTTGATATTTTCAGAAAAGACCTTATGAAATATTCACTCATGTGTGTGTACGTGTATTGCGAGGAGAGAGGAAGCGGGGGGGGGGGGGGGAGACTTAATGGCAGAATTATGCAAATACTACAACAGAGACGTTTCTCTCTCTCTTTTTTTTCTTTTTTGAGTATGTGTGATGAAACGTCAAAGAAACATCAAGTGCAGTTCTTACAGATTTAGCAGAAGACATACACAATCTCACCACCTAATTTTCGGGCACATTTTCAACGTGATGCCATTTAGCAAAGATAGATTCGAATGTAACGGATTGTTTTTCATTTAAGGATACTTGTAATGAAATATTCGTTTCCATTCGTCTTTCTGATAATCGAAGAATCGAAATTAATTATTCTCAATTATTTTCAGAACCAACAACTGTGTTGTATTCTTCAAAATAATGGTAATAATAATGCTTTTAAAGAATGAGGTTGATTAGACATCTATCAAAGTACTCGAACATGTTACTTTCGTTTTCCTTGGTTTAAAGTAACATAAAGCCTCATTACCGAGACATCATTTTTTACTTTCAAATGAAAATGTCTCTTAAACATTACATTGTTTTGATAACGCACTGGATTATATTACCATAATAAGTTCTATGCCGTATGTTTAACTAAAATTTAATTAACTTAATCACTCTTTATGCATTAAAAATTCTTTAAAAATAATAACGTTCATTTAATTCTGTTGCTAAGTTCATAAATTTTAAAATTTGATGATGTGCAGACGAGTAAAATCCTTTATACGCAGGCAAGCAATGCAGATTATCACAAATATATTTCCCAAAATCTGTTAGTGGGAACAGAAGCATCTCCTAAAGATCTCTATCCATTCAGAGATGATGAAGTAAGAAAGGAAAAGAAGTCCCTTTCTCCAAAAAAGGAAAATCAAGTAAAAGACATTAGGTAAGCTTCAATCCTAATAAAGAAAATATAAGAACCTAATTAATATAAATTGAGAAAGTTACTTTCTTTAACACTGAATGCGAAAAATATTCACAATTGACCTTTTGCAAATTTTTATTAGAAATGGGTACCTTATATTCCATAGAAATAAGATGTCGAAAGATATCCATCTGAGATTCGTTATTTTAAACTGCAGTTAGATCTAACCATATTCATTGACTGTATATGTGTATATATGCGCAACGTAAAAACGCTGCGCATTCGGGAGGCTGACCCTTTGAATTTCCATTCGAAGGGTCTTATCAAAAGGTTTCATCTCTCCGGACGTCCTGCCATGTTTAAAAATTCATACGAAGCTATTTTCAAGCCGTGAGTTGTTAGATAAAATTATGTCAGACATTCTTCCTTTCAAGTCAGTCTAGTCAAATAACCATTTGTTTTAAGAATGTTGGTGTATTTTATTCTTACAGACAAAATGAATCATCTTGAAATAAATGTCTATGAAAAAATAAATGTCTTAATTGGGATTTAAAGTCACAGACACAGTTAAAATCTAACTACAGAAAACAAAATTATTTTTTATTCTTGGGAAAACTTGCATGATTTATAGTGGATAAACTTCAACTGGGTTCCTTAAACTTGAGAATTTCACTTATAATAATATGTTCTTATCGCTTATAATTATATCTAAAATTATATGTACAAAGCAATTTTGAAATTTTTTTTTACACTGTTATGTACAATTTCTTACTATTATTCTAGATTGAGAAAATCTTGAATGACTACATGATTTCATTTATTGTGGTTTAGAAAAACTGCGTTTCAATTAAACTGTATATATATGTATAAGTTGATTCTTCTTTATACGATGCAAGAAAAATAACTTTCGTTTTCATTGTTAATTAAAAGTAATTATCTAATAGATTCCTTAATGTGAAAGTCCTTCTTTTAAAATCCCATGTACTATTAACTTGTGAAATTATTTCTCATCATTATGTAGAAGTTGTTAAGACGGCAACAATTTGGAATTACTTCGTGATGTAATTCAAGTATATGAGGTGCTGAAAACTAGCGTTTCATTAAATACTTATATCAGATGTAAAATTCCCCGACTCAAATTATTAATTCAGAGGGAAACATTATTTACAGCAGGAACTTCTAAAATAATGAGATTTTCAAACTCATAACAGAAATTATTTCATATTTAATGAGATTAAAAATGAAATTTAAGAAATATGCCCTTCAAATATTGTTAATAAACTGTTTAACATTTGCCAATTGATGTAGTCAAAATATACTGCAGTAAGTAAAAGAGCAGATTATATCTCTTATATACTTATAAGGATAAGAAAATAGAAGGGCCCAATTGAGAAATTTCTTGACTATAGGCACAACTCGGGATGGAGGGCCCCTAACACTGATGTGGGCGTAAAGTTTCCAAAATTGACACACACAAAAAAATAATAATGAATCATTGTGAAAGTACCATTTTACCGAGAATTGGCTATTTGAAGCGTAGAAGCCTAGAACATTATCAAATAACAAAAAGCAATACAACATATTAACTTCATCATTAAAACACCAATACAGTGCAACCAGAAAAACTTATTAATGCTTTATATACACTATAACATACATATGATGAACTATGTATATAACTATACATATATGATGAACCAATCAATCAAATCTGAAAGGATATATATATATATATATATATATATATATATATATATAAAATTTGAATTGGGCATTTTTTCTTTTCAAATAAAAATTTTTTGGGGGGCCCAACATTCGGGGGCCCCTAGGCCCGGTCCTAATGGGAAATCAGGGTCTGGAAGGGCATAAGTCCTAAATGACCAACCTCACTGTAGGATCGTCAATAATTTTTTATTTCGCATTATGGAGACCGGCTTAGTTTTACAGTCAACCCTCGTCTTTCGACTGTTTAACTTTCATAGATTTTGTTCTTTAGTTTACACTCAATTATTAAATAGTAATTTTTCCTGCGTTTTGCAGCTCACAGTTACTTTTAGATCATTTAAGTTTATAAAATACAGTATTGTTCTGTATATAACTGTTTTATAAACTTTACACTTTTAATCTTTTTAAAATCTACACACTGTATCACTATTACCCATAATATGCGTATCTCGTCTCTTCCTTACCTTATGTGCGTGTTAGCTTACATTATTACGGCAAACATATTGCAGCAGAAGAATGTAATACTCTACTTATTTGTGGGTTCTTAATTTGATCAACAGCATCAAAAGTTAGATATTCAAGAATTTTCTACCTTTGCGACGCACTCCAACCTAAGCCCCACATACAAGGGCTATCAGTAATTTTCCAAAGCCCGTAGGATCGATTTGAGGATTAAATTTTCAATCTGTGCCGATTCATAATCACGATGGTCTGAATAAAATTTCTCATTTCACTGATCTAATTTCTTAAATAATGCATGAATTTTGGATGTACATTTTTGATTGCCCTACGAAAAAGAAACAAAACGTCAAAGGTGCACGTAATTTTGGAGAAACATTTTATCGTTTATGGGGATAACTGGGAAAAAAATATAAAACTATAATAATATCAATTTCTGCTCCCAATAATTTATAACGTATAGCTACTGGTTTGAGCTGTACGGTGAAAGACGCATTTTTCCACACACAAAAACAGGTAACCTATTATTTGTATTTATTTACTAGGCAATCCCTAGATGCTCTTAATAAAAGTTTAAAGGAGTTAAATTCAGAAATTGGCCTTCACAATAAGAAAGTCAATCATCTGCAAGAAGAAGTTTCCAAGTTAAAAGAAAATGTAGCCTCCATTGAAGACTCAATAGGTAGGCATTTTTATTTACTTGCATGGAAAAGAAAATATTCGGTAAAATAGAATAAGAAAATATTGTATTCCCTATTTTGCCTCTCAACAAAAACATAAAACAAAATGTTAACTATTAATAAACATAATATTAATGAAGAACACAGGTATTCAGAAACTGCAATCGTGATTTTCGCAAAGAAATTCTTCAAAATTTCTTTCAGATGCAGTAGGTAATATTTTTCACCATAAATAAACGATTATGTAAAATGCAACCAATGTTAAGGGCTAAAACTGAATATATTTTCAGTACGTACAATTATTTATAATTAAAATTTGTTTTGTAAATAAGCAAATCCAAGATTTAGAGGAAAATTTTGTGAAAATTAAATATTAAACTTAAGTATTAAAGAGATAAAAAGAAAACAAAATGTTTTGAAGCGCTGACAATATCTGGAGAAAAAAAAAAACATCACTGAATTGAATAAAATTTCGCAACGCTATATTTTTATATTTGTTAATGTAATAACAAATATATATATATATAAACAGTCGATTCCGGTTAATCGGACCACATCGGGACGCGATCATTTTGGTCCTAATAACCGGCTGGTCCGATTACCCGGAATCGATTGTATATCTTAAATATATAGATTCTCTTTTATTAAGAAAAAAAATACCTGAATGAAGAAGTCTTTTTATATTGTTATCTTTCAGTTAGACCCTGGTGTTTGATGAAATAACATTTTTCCTGTTTCAAAGAAACATTTTTAAAAACTTTTTAAGCTAACAAGTCGCTAACTGTACATTTCGTCTGATTTTTTTAATAAAACAGATTTTCCTTAAGAATTTTAGTTACTTGAAAGAAAGATGAGGAGATTTAAGTACAAACACGGAAATCTCCCCCATTATCTATTTATAAACAAAAATGCACTGCTTCGGGATATGCAAATAAGATTTACGTAAACAACACTTCCCCATGTCGGCTATAAATAAACACGCCAGGTTTTAAACAGATACTTGCAAAGGTGAGCGTGCGAGATGTTACCCGGTTGTCGTTTAAATGATGCCGTGTACACTATATTCGGGACCAAAGAGTGTAGGACCAACGCCGACTCAACAACAGCTAATGATGGGGATGGGGTTAGATGCTCTTCCCAAGTAAAAATTACCACAGAGTGAACGAGTGAAGGAGCAATGTTCAGAGAGAATTTAGGATATCTGGTATGGGGAATAAAATATAGAGTCGTGATTTTCATTCAGTGGAACTTCTCTTATAGCCCAGTCAAAATAGGTGTTATGGCTAAAAAAAATATGAAAGTTTTGAAAATTGGTGGAGATGTTTGTTTAGGCATGCTAATGAACATACTAAAAGTCCCCACCGATCAGACTTGAGCTTTCGCCGCCATCTTGGAAAATGTGTACACTTTTTTGGTTTTTTGGAAATAACTTTAAAAATATTGATTTTATAAAAAATAATTAAATACGAAAATTAAAGAGCATTAAATTATGAACAAAAATCATTCATAACATTTTTTTATATGTCTAACAGGAACAAAGATAATTGACTTTGAAAAGAGCGCACTATCACACCTGGGACGCGCAAACGCGGTTCCCCATCGCGGTGGGGGGGAAATACCCGCGCATGTGCATACCATAATTAGCCAAATTAGTTTTACACTAAATGGGAAGGTTTTTTTTGTATTTTTCCAAAATAACTAGGGAAATATTAACTTCACGTAAAAAAGTTTATTTCAAAAATTAAAAAACATTAAATTATGTACAAAAACGATTTTACAAATTTTTGTCGTAAAACTAACGGGAACGAAGATATTGACTATAAAATGCGCGTTGATAATGGAGGTAGCTTCAAAGTCTCGTTGTAGGCGCTCTTCTTTGAATTTCTAACCTCTCCCACATTTCGGCATTCTTTAAACACAAGAAAATAGACTTAAATGTTTTTGGCTATGTAGAATCATTATTAATTTTATACATGAATGTAGTAAACTTGGGGGTATTCACTATCAGATTTCCATTGCGAATAATTGTTCAATCTTACCTACTTCAGGATTTACGTGTTTTTTTCGGTACGAGATTCTCCCCTTCGTCAGGCATGTATAGATCTTCTATGGATCCGCTAGCATCGGCCCATTCATCAACTTCTTTCATTCGATCGTCATCATCAACAGGGCTGATACCATTCTGACATACTCCATTGCAATTATTGCAGGCCGTTGTGCAGTTGATGCCTGCTTTCCGACATCCGCATCTTACTCCACAGTCAGTCTTACAGTTTCAAAACACCATGTTTAAAACTGAATCGGGAGCTACTGCATCCATAGTTGTGATGGACACAATAATTTTCTCTTGACGCTTCCAGCCCCACAGGCAGTTGGGCCTTTCTTTTTCAGGTGCTCCAAAGTCTTCCTCATTTTAATTTCGATGGCACGTATTTGAGTGAGTGCGTTTAAGGTTTCTTGCGATGGTGGTTCAGTAGCAAAATCTCGAAACAACTCACGGAGATTTTTACATTCCAAATCCGATATGTCCATGCCGTCAAAAATTATTTTTGCTAAAGCTGTTTGGGTCAATAAATGAGCTCGGACGGCCCTAGCGTACGCATGGCCAGGCAACATTTTTTCTACTGACGTAGGTGCATAAATCAAAGTGAGTATTTCTTTTAACCCACTTCCAGCCATTATGTATCCAATGCAGCCTAAGAATGACATTAAAAGATGGAATCCACCAAGCCTCACAATACAACTTGATAATAATGGATTGGATGTTGCTGCTACTATCTCTCGAGCTTTAATATACAGTGGTTGGTCAAACGTGAGTATGCAAGACTTTTGGTGCATTTTAACATACTGCTGGGCAGCATATTTCAGCACAGTGAAAATGGTGTCATACTTGCTTGATGGTGAATTAACAAAAGGAAGGGGTAATACTTTGGTCTTTTCACAAGGCTGGTTTCTGGTTATACAATGGAAAAATCCTTTCCATTCAGGTATCTGTGGAAGACCTAACCACTTAGCACACATCCAGGAGATATCAGATAGGCAATGGTAAATCTTCCGCTAAAGGATTTAAGACATTCAAATCTTCGATAGTAATTGTTTTTAACCCAGGCCCTCGAAAATTTACAAACGTTTCCAGAGGAATGATTCCCATTTTGCCTACGGTCGATGCGGATGTAAGTTCGGTTAATTTTTTTTATCTTCGTCCCGGGTTCCACTGCTGACACTGGAGTAAAACAAGCAATGCCCCCCATGCTATGAAACGTATTCAGGCCATCGATTGTCGACACATTGAAATCTGCATTGTCAAATACGAATTGGCAGAATGATCCCTCGCGCATTTGGGGTTTCGGATGATTTATGGCTGACATCTCAAGTGTTTGGGCTTCATAGTAAGAAGAACAAAATCCCAAATTCGAGAACATTGTTATTAAATTCTTGGAACAGAACTTTTTGTACAAAAATAAAGCAAGACCATTAAGCAGAGGAGACATAAATGATCGTGGCCTTAGCACTGATATAATGACGTGAGCTATTGAAGTGTCTTTTTTTTTCGCCTTAGCAGTCTTTTCTTTTTAATAATCAAATGCTCCAAAAAAGATTTTAGGCTTTCTGGAATGCCCTTGTTCATATCTCTGAAAAAGTTATCACTTGGAGGGTAGCAATGAGTGTCATAAACTGGTGTCTGAATATCTTCTTTTGTTATGGCTGCAGCAGTTTGTACTATTCGTAGACGCTCCTCACGATCATTTCGTATCCTTTTGTCGTACCAAGAGTCTGATAAGACTTTCATTCCAGTATTACGTAAACATATGACAGTAACTGTTTAGGAGTTTGAAGCAAAAATAATGCCATCCCCGTATTTTTGTTTCAACTTATTTCTCAAAGTGATGTCGTCTGGAACTAGCCCTGTTATTTGAGATTTGAGTTCGGGTAGTGAGAATTGACAGTCGTCATTATTATCAAGGAAGAAGGATATTTCGTCTACAGCTGCTGAGATGTAATCCGACTCAGGCCGCCCTCTCTTTCTGATTGGTGCAGTGTGTAGACAAAAAGTCATGAAGCAATCTTGGTGATAAATGGCATCAGCTGCAACTAAATCAGCAACGTTTATTATACGACACTGAACTTCCTCTCCCCACTGGTCATGTCTATTCTCTGCAGCTTCAAGAACTTTGTTTTTCATTTCGAGTCTCCTAACTTCGTATATAGTTCTTCGCCTGTCAGTTATTTTTTTCTTTTGTCTTGCTTTGAATTCTTCGTCTATCACTGATCATACAAAAGAGACATTTTGTTCGAAAATCGAACTGAGGTAACAAAGATCGTAAACTTACTGCGCGCTCTTCACTTAGGGATGTTGACGTGATTTCTGCATTTCTTTTTAAATCAACTTTTATACTTCCTGGTTTGGTGTAATTTCTCCGACACAACGAATGAACCGAAACAGATTTTAAATGTTCCAACTGTTCATGCTTATTGTCTTTTCTTTGGACACTTGCTCTCTTTAAAGCGTCGATCCTCTTTTCTCCTACATTCACGAAATCATCATTTGACATTAATTTTTTACATATAAAACATAGTTCCGTATCAGCCATTGTTCACAGACGCACACGGAACAGTGATTAACTATTAACTGGATAGGAAAATACTAGGATAAGACCGATTTGGCGCCTTACGGTATGCACATGCGCGTGTCTTCCAGCCATCGCGATGGGCACCCACGCATGCGTGTCCCTGGTGTGATAGTTCGCTCTTTCCAAAGTCAATTATCTTTGTTCGTGTTAGACTTATAAAAAAATATAATATATGTTTTTTGTGCATTGTTTTTGTAGAAGCTACCTCCATTATCAACGCGCATTTTATAGTGAATATCTTCGTTCCTGTTAGGTTCACGAAATAAACTTTTTTTATGTAAAGTTAATATTTCCCTAGTTATTCGGAAAAATATAAAAAACCTTCCCATTTAGTGTAAAACTAATTTGGCTAATTATGGTATGCACATGCGCGGGTATTTCCTCCCCACCGCGATGGGGAACCACGCTTGCGCGTCCCAGGTGTGATAGTGCGCTCTTTTCAAAGTCAATTATCTTTGTTCCTGTTAGACATATAAAAAATGTTATGAATGATTTTTGTTCATAATTTAATGCTCTTTAATTTTTGCATTTAATTATTTTTTATAAAATCAATATTTTTAAAGATATTTCCAAAAAACCAAAAAAGTGTACACATTTTCCAAGTTGGCGGCGAAAGCTCAAGTCTGATCGGTAGGGACTTTTAGTATGTTCATTAGCATGCCTAAACAAACATCTCCACCAAATTTCAAAACTTTCATATTTTTTTAGCCATTCGTCAAAATCGGGTCTATTTTGACTGGGGTATTAGTAATCCTCCGTGTTCATCGAAACACCACACCATAGAAAATAGGAATAAATAACTGATATACGAACTTTTTTCTCCATTACTAAGGCAGTTTTGTAACACTAAGTATTTTACATGTTTAACTTCTATCGGAAATTAGGGGGTAGGCTTGGCCGGCACAATAGGGCTAAAACATCTTTTAGCAGTTAAATCCTTCAACTGATAGGGAACCATAAATAACTTTCAACCTAATGACAGACAGTTGTTGATAAATTCAAAACCGCAAAAACAGACAACGAATAGAATTGTCACAAAGAAATTGTGATATAAACAAAAGAATTTCCCGAACACGACGGAAAAATACGTTCATGGCGACGTTGCTTAATGATCAACGAAATTATGTCAAAAATAGTTTAAACAAATACCGCAAAACTTATATCGTAGTAATAATGATAAAGGTATCCTCTAATGCTTTTTTGAACATTTTTTACCAGCCTCACTTTTTCATCTTTTTTAAAAAAATAACAATTTGTGATGATTGCGGTTGTTCCTTTACGTATTGTAGTGAGGAGTTTTTAGGTGCTTTCTGTAATGTAAAATTTGTAAGAGTCTCTGGAAAGAATCATCTATAAAGACGAATAGCTAGAGTTCTGTAAGAGATGGTGTAGGGACCATCTGTCGTGGGGTAGAATATCTGGTAAGTTCTGAAGAAATGCTTTAGTTCAGCGAAATCACTGCACAGTCTATTGTGTTGTCGAAATTAGTGTTGATACTGAACAGTCAATATCCACGGCACAAAGTCTCTATGAAGAGAGGACGAAACGGCAATCAGTCGATAATAATGAAGAATTGTCTGGCGGAGTTGATGATCAAATATTCAGCAGAATACGGAGAATTCAAATTACAGGATTGTCAGCAATGTAGATGCTTCAACGAACTACCCAAAAAATTAACCTCAGTTTGGCCGAATTTGTACAGCGTAGTACAAAACTAGTGTTGTCAAAACCTCAGGAATCTTCACCGCAACGTCATCTTGATGGTCGCTCAAGGAAAGTTGGGAAACAGACTAAAATAAGTTGCAAGTCTGTTGTTATGATTAAAAAAAATGTATTCTTCATGAAGCATTGAGCCGGTTCTTCAATACAGGATAAGTATATACAGAGTAAAGAATGAGCTCAGTTCACAACATTCGTAAAGTAAAAAAAAAAAAAAGCTCGAAGCTTACATGAGCTTATAAATTCGATGACCGTTCAGGTCTAAGACACTGCAACAAATCGCATATTATAAAATAGCCCCCATTACAATCTTAGCGATGCCAAGAACTGCTGGGGTGCTTAAACGTAAAATTCTTAAGAGATGCTAATCTCAATCATGAAACATGGCTCACTGATATTTTTCTTCATCGCTGGACAGAAGTGGCAAACAAGGAGATCGAGGGTTACAATAATTTTTAAATTACCGCCAAGCGAAGCGAGCATAGGGAAATACCCGAGAGGAAGTGTACAGGAACGGCAAGAAAAAAAACTCAGCCCGAGTCGTACAAAAACCAGTTAGACTAGGAAGGGCGATTCACTGCGAAAAAGGAAGGAAAACTTGCGTCAAGCAGGCGAAGTAAGCGGCGCGCACATAGCTCATTGGTCAAGCAGAAAGTGACGTAGGAATGCGCGAACATTCAATTGGACGTAACTCTCCTACTAGGACTAAGGAAGAAATTTCCCACGCGGCTGAATCAAACGCCCGTCGAAAAAGATGTTATCTGTGAAAATTGGAGACAGACCGTCTGCACTTATTGTTAGCGACAGCAATTTACGGTGCAAATAAAGTACCCCCAAAGAAGAGAAAATACGAGGATAGATACATCCGATCTGTTTGAAAAGAGGTCATACAGAGAAATCCAATTTTACTTGACCACGTTGGCAGTGTTTCGTGAAACGAACAGATTTTAATAGGCTATTTTCCCATGCAGAAGAGCATATGTGACGATTTTAAATAGATTGTTCCCAGAACATCAAAAATTGCTTAGAGATAAGATTCAAAGACCTCCCAAGTATTGGGGAACCAGTAAAAATTGAACCATTCAATTTTTCAAGCCAAACTTGCTAATAGCTTAAGCAACCCAATTGCAATTCGGAAACTTAGAAAATAACTTATTCTTAATTTCTTTAACTAGCATTTAACGTTAAAAAAATTGAAACACAAGGACTATAACGAAATTCCTCGTTATACGTATCTAAAAGCAATCTCTAGAAACACTGTATCCTCCATGTGAGAAATTTTTTTTGAAGTTGTTACCGACTCCTTCTATACCTTCTATGAAGCCTATTTATTAGTAAATGTGGAATTATCAACCTCACACTGATAACAAACTAAATGTGATAAAAAAACTTCCGAGTTCCCAGCCGATGATCTTTTCGACTTTTCGGTTTATCCATTCTTGCTTGGCACCTTCGTCGCTTCCATGGAGTCGTCAAAAGAACAAGAAACAAACAGGAAAATACCGTACGAGAAAATTTTGAGATTACTGTCGGATTAAGAGGAACTCGGTTTTATCAGATCTAGAATAAACAAGACTATAATGAGTTGTACATTTTTTACAAAATAAAAGTTCGCGGTTAAGAGAAAACAGTGGACAGAGCTGGATATGGAATTTTCAACTTCGAGTTTTCAGTTTTACGCATGTTTTTGAGTCACACGGGGTATGTAAAGCCCAAAACATCAATACATTCTTGTCAATAAGCCTATGATTTGATCTTCTCCCCAACTGTTTCGAATTGAAGTGGTTATCAAGACCATCTGATATATTTTTTGAAAAATATATTCCAGGATCACGATAAATATCAGCCATAAAAACTAAATTTAATAGAAGAAATACACTTCTTTGAAACAGAAGGGGAATTTTAGATTCTTTTATAATGAAATATTTTTCTGTTGGGTGCTTTAAAATCAGGTCAACTTTTACCACATTGCAATTTGTACGATTGCCATGGTCCGACCGTGGTTGATGAACATGGTATTGTAGCATCTTGAACCGAAACGTGTTTAACTGGCGTGGTATCCGAGTGGTCTAAAATAGCAGGCCAGAAGTAACGAAAAACTTAACTTTTATTTAAACAAAATGTAACAAGAGAGGTGTTGGTTTGAGCAGTTTACAGTATCACTAGACTGGTGCAAACGATGTTAATAGCGACAAAAACTCAGGCTTCAGGGAGCAGAAATCTCCGCAGTCGCTCTAGCCCAGATGTTACAGGGGCTCCCTCTAAAGAAAAACAGTCTCGCATATATACCCAGCCTGGAACCCTCGCCGGTGGCGCTTAGAGAAAAAACGAGGAATTCCGTGCTCGCAGGCAGTCTTGGATACGGTGACATTTTTATGAGGGAGGGAAGCGGCGTTTCGCCGATTTTGTCGGTGAAGATCAAAACTGAGGCTTAACCCGCAGACATCCAAAAACGTCGAACTCCGGCAGTGAAACCGTAAGGCCCGTTGCACACACAGCGTTTTTATCTCTAGCGGAAATTTTCCATCGGACGTCGTTCCAACAGTAGACCACAGTATTGGAGCACTATTGGAGCTTGCACACACAGCGGCAAATGAAATTTTTCTTCGACGGTAGCTTGTGCAGCTGTCGAGTGCCACTGTGCGCTGGCGGATTCGTTGACGCCAGATTGAACTAGTTATCCATGTGACCCTATGCACGCTTACACACACAGCGGAGTCTACCGTCGTAGGGTCATTTGCGAGGGTGTGGTTGGGGGTTTGCTGGGGGGGGGGGCGCTGGTTTTCTTGGAATAGTAAGGGGATTCGAAAAGGAGGGCTCCTCCGATCCCGGCTGGGGGGAGGGGGGCGTAAGTGCGACCCCTCTGGTTTTCTTGGACACGTGCAGGATTCGAAAAGGAGGGGTGGGCCTTTTCCCCGACGACGGAGTTTTTCGCCGTGTGTGTAAGCTCTACTTTTAGAACGACGTCCGATGGAAAATTTCCGCCTACGCCGTGTGTGCAACGGGCCTAAGGGGTAGCCTTTTAATCTCCACATAATTTTCAAAATGTGGTACAAACATGTGGGAAAGTTAAGGCCTGCAGCTGTGGACGGCGTGAGAAACGCACATTACATGCGTGACGTCACAGCTTATAATAATTTTGTTTTCAGGGTGTATAATAAAAAAAAAGAAAAAGATAGGTTAAGGTAGGGTTGCTACTACTTGCTTCCCGTAACGCTGTTTTAGCTACAGTTTTAAATATTATTTTAAGTAATTTATGGTTGGCTGAGAGCACTACAGTCCTTTTTTGCTACTTGAGGACTAATTAGATTAGGACCTACTGCTTAAAGCCGATTCCGAACGAATACAAACATTCATGACAATCGTAGGATTCGAACCAACAGACTCTAGTTCCGAATGCCAACTCCCTAGCCATTCGGCCATCCCCCGGTTAAGGAAATTATGAAATAGGTACAACTTCCGCTTTTATAATTTATCATGAGATTACACTAACCGTTGATTCAGATCAGGCCTCCATAAGCAAATACTAGCACAATCTACTGTTAACTGCTGAAAAAAACCCATTTATACTCCATCGGAGTGGGACGCCATTTTCGGCTTTGGAGATAGGGATGCGACATCGATGTCGATGTTTTCAAAACATCGATATTTTGATAAAAAGATCGATGTTTTAAACATCGATTTATTGAAGCCGATGTTTTTTTAACATCGATGTTTTGTGCTCGATGTTTTACGTTGTCTCGATGTTTATTTTAAATGAAAAAGTACCGTAATAAAAAAAATTACCACGTAGCATAATTTTGACACTCAGTAAATGTAAGTCTGAATTCTGAAAAGGACGAATACAAAAGGGGGAATGATTCCTTAGCAAACAGACAAATGGCAATTAACAACCATTGAACCAATCAGAGCGCTTGGAATGTTCCTGACACTCCAGAACCTTCCATGGGGTTTTATTTTACAAATAGTATACATACGAGTGCATCCATTTAAGTTTTTGTTTTGTTCTGGTTTTATATAAGTTGAAGTAAATATTATTAGTAAGATGCCTCCCAAAAGTACCGTTTGGAAATATTTTAACAAAACCTCTGACAAATTGGCGAAATGCAATATTTGCCTGAAGTCCCTCAAAACTTCTGGCAATACCACTAATTTATCTGGACATTTGAAGGGAAAACATGGCGGTATTTACAACGAGAATTTTGAGTCATCAAAGTAGCCGAAAGCAACCAAGTTTTTGTCATTTGTGTCTGCCCAATCAGAGTAAAATTAAATCACCCCCTCCCCCCACGACTAACGGAAGTAACATTAATGTTAGAGGTTACAAAACCAGTTTTAAAAAATGGATCTTCTAAAACATCGATGTTTAAAAACATCGATGGTTTTTGGGCGATGTTTTATTAGCATCGATGTTTTAATATTGAATATCGATGTTTCAAAACATCGATGTTTTGTTATCGATGTCGCATCACTATTTGGAGACCGATTTCCTGCTCCGAATGGTTGGCGCCGATTCTCTGCCGGGAATCGGTCGTGTCACGGCACAGTATAAACCAAAAACAGGGAGGAAATGATTACGACGACTCGTCGCGCGCTCGGATCGTTCCTGTTACGTTCCCTTCAGTGCCTGTATAAGGAACTGTTTAGGCTCGGTGCACACGAGCGATGCGGCGCCAGTGCGGCACCGCAGTTGCGATTAGAAGTACATAGAGTTGAACTAACCGATTCACACGGACGTTTGAGCCGCTGCGAGCTCGCAACGACCGGTTTTTTCACCCCGTGTACTGCTTCATCGCATGAACGACAACGGCTTAGCAGTACCTTCATTTGAACTGCGCAATTCACACGGACGACATTTTGCCTCAAAAACAAAATGGCTGAAAGTGTAGACACAGAACTTTTAATAGAGGAAGTTAAAAAGTTTAGTGAATTGTGGGATATTAAATGTGAATAGTACAATATATTTACAATATATTAAATATATTAAATTGTACACAAATTAATTACACAAATTAAATACACAATTTAATATATTTACAATATATTAAATTGTGTACAATATATTTACATTATTCTAATTTTTTTAACCATTTTATGAAGTATTCTAATATTTTGAATTTTTTTCACTTGCTGTTTTAAATATATTTTCTATTTCATTGTAATATGTTCATATTTTTATAATCTACAAAATATGCAGATTTGTATTATGATAATTTATATTTGATATCATTGATTATTTATTTGATAAATTCGATTTTCAATTCCCTTGACCATATTTTCTTTCATTATTCTAATTTTTTGAATCGGAGCTGTAGTCTAAAAACAGACTGAATCCTACCTTTGGAAAATTCAGTACAGATGTGACTTTTTGTTAAAGGAATCTAGCAGACCGTTAAATACATAATGGTGGGCCACTTCCCTAAGTGGAAAAAGGGGTCAATTTTTAGGAAAAGACCACAAAGAGACAATTCAAGGCCCGAGGTGTCAGGCTGACAAAAAGGAACGTATGCCTGGAGGTGTCAGGTGACATTTATTTAACGGATCACGACGATCAGGTTTACAATATTTCAGATAAATTTACATTAGTCATATTTCAGTCTCGTATTAATTTTTGATGTTTTCTCAAATGTAATTAGATAAAAACAGCAGAGCATAGCAGTATATAACTTAATTAAAAATTAAACACAAATCTAAACAATATGCTAGAAAGTAAAAATTAAACATATTTTTTGATTTATTAAACTTTTATTAATTTCCATTTATTAAAATTTTAAATATTTATTGTTATTTTTAAATATCGCATTTTCCATTGGCATTTATTGTTAAATGCAGTCATTTTGCCATGGCAGTTTTCCGACATCACTAATGAAATAGTCCGCCCATGTATTTCTGATCTGATTTAAATTGATCCCTCCTTGATTTTGATGGGATCCTTGATTTTGGCCGCTGTCATAAAATCCTTCGATACATAATGTATCTTCAAATTTATATCAATCTCTTTTGAGAACATAATTATGAAGGGCACAATACATTTTGTTGATGCTTATAGCAAAATCAGGTTTCACGTTTAGAGGCCTATGTAGTATTCGCCATTTGTTGCTCAAAATTCCAAACGAACATTCGACATATCTTCGAGCTTGAGATAGTCGGTAGTTAAATATTTTTTCTTTTTTCTTTTTTTTTTTTTGGGGGGGGGGGGCAAAAACTTACCGCTGTACGGTCTCGAAACATTTCTTGACAAGGAAAATGCTTCATCTCCAACAAACACGTAGGGCAGGACTGGGTGATCCATCCCAGGCAGGGGTTTATCTGTTAGTATTTTCACGCCTCCGCTTTCTAATTTTTTATTGAAAGAGCTATTTTGGAAAATTAAACTATCCGAATCTTTGCCATAGGAGCCAATATCTACATACAAAAAGTTATATTGTGAATCAGCAATTGCTAATAACACCACAGAAAAATAATGTTTGTAGTTGAAGTATAATGAACCACTTCTTTAAAAGAGTGTTTGCTCATTCGGAAGTAATTAAAAAACTGTGCTTCGTCATGACACAAGTCTTCATATAATAAGGAAAATGTCCCTTTTAACAACCTCGAACTCACCAGTGGGTGGACCCAATAATTTCTTTTTCTGTATTTTAAATACTTATAAACAAAGTACGAAAACACAACTCTTTTTCTTGAGTACGCTTCCAACTCTCGTGTCCTCAATGTTACAGCTCGCGTTCTCTAATTGTTCGCTCCTGTACACCACCTGTCTGTCAAGTGAATTTCACAGAACAGCCAAAAACCGCAACGGGATTGCCTCTCGTGTGAATTGAAGCCTGCGGCACCGATGCGATTTCACACCGGCACCGGATCGCTCGTGTGCACCGAGCCTTATACTGCGACGTGACACGACCAATTCCCGGCCGAGAATCGGCGCCAACGATTCGGAGCAGGCAATCGTTCACTGCTCGGCCGTCTCTCGTTCATGACAGAAGGTAAAAAGTGGCTATACAAGACATAATTTACATACTGTTATTTATGTTTGATATTTGATATGGATGATGAAAAACTCACTGAGCTGGTGAGAGGTTTTGTACGATTTGGCCCATCAAAATACATGGATCCAAAGTTCAAAATGACAATTCGGAAGGCAATAGGAGAAAATTATACTTGAAATTACAATTGGTCCACTAAAATATAAAATTTATCAATTTGTATGAATAATGAAACAACGTAAAAATTATTTACACGATTTAGAAGTGTAAATTGTTAAAAACAAATACTGACATGTATGGATTTGTTGGTTATAAAGCAATTTTTCTTGCTTTCTGAGCAGCAAAATTGTATATTAAAAGTGAAAAGTCCAAAGTTGATGAGAGATAATCTTCATTAGAAATAAGTGCGAAGGAGGACACGCGTACAATCCGTATTCAAAGCATTCTGATTGTACCTGCTTTGTAATATTTTCAATTCTTGTGGAAAAAGTGGGAAATAAAATCCATTATAATGATAGAGAGAACAAGTAAAAGCCATTTTTTGTTTACCTTACTCCTTCAGCCTTCAGACCCCTTTCTTCCCAACAGGTTTGGAGCGCATTTACTTATTTATTTGTCTTACACTCCCTGGAGAAATGTCTTGTCTATTGTTTGCTTTGAATAGACCAAACATTTGGCCAAATGGTATTAGTATTCGTTCACAAGGATATGATCACGTTTTTCTCAGTTTGCAACTATTCTGTGAAAACTAACAAAGTCCGACAAAACGGTTTATAATTCTTCAAATGACTGTATGTAGTGACTGACAGATAGTAGAAACTGATATTGAAAAAAAGGATTGATAATGAAGGGTTTACTATAACTGAATTTAAGATAAATCATGTTTCTTTAACCGAGAAATTTTTCGAACTGGGAAAAGGGTAGTTTGTCAATTAAGATTCTTTCTGCGATTCTTTAGAAAAAATCGAAACATATATATATTTTTATAAGTTGAATTATAGAAACCGCGAAAAATGAGGGATTTTATTAAAAACCCGTAACATTTAGAAAAGTGTTGCTATAAGAAATAAAAATGGCGGCCCTGGGCGGTTGCCCAGTTCGCCCACCCCTAAGCACGGCCCTGGCTCTCCTCTTCCTCCTCCTCTAACAAAAGTGTGATAATGGCTAAGTCTTTAACTGAAAAATGAAACCGCGCCATGACGTTACAAATCTTTCACAACTAATGAAACACGTTCCCGCCACTTTCTACTCCCGTCTCTGTATAAACACATGCATCCGGTGCTCGGGCTCGGCTATTTCCCGTTACGTTCCCTTCACGTGCCTCTATAAATCGACCTTAAACCAACAATTTGTTTACGCCACTGTTCACTGAATTAAGCAAGTGCTAGTCGCTAGTTACTGTTAATATATTTATATAGGCATATAATCGTACGTTTCCGCTTGCTACATGTCTTATTATTTTCTCTATCCCACTACCTATCCTTTTGACGACCTGGTAGTCTACCCCGTTCTTTCGGTGCCACTTTCAATCTTTTCACATGCAAACACGGGTTGTGTTCTGCAATCTAATCAGTTCAAACTCGATTATTTCCCCCTGATTCAACTCGACTGAGGAATGAATCCCTTTTTCGCAGTGGCGGGGACCCAGTATCGCTTCTGTGTGCTCACGTTATCGGGGGGGGGGGGGACTGACCTTTGGTCCCGGTTTCCGTGCTCCTCGCGCATCATGTGTCACCTCACGCGGGGAACAATGAGCTACACAGACCGCTCAAAAAACATCGACTCAACCAACACAGAGTTTGAGTCGGTGTTGGTAGGACAGTTTTCACACTTGCCCAACAAATGTCATGGTCGGGTAAACGATAGACGGCTGTCGTACTATTGGTGTGGGAAGCCGGCAGCCCCCACCGCAAAGGACGACCGCCGGTTTCAGCGAAGGAAGTGGAGGGACCAATGGCAGGGTACACATCTAGCCGGCACAAGTCGTTTGCAGTTTCTACGATTGTTTCCTGGTTTTGTTGTTCTTGTTTTTGTGTTAAATCAGTTCAAAGTTTTTTCATCATGGCAGAAATTGATCTTGAAGTACTGATTACATTTGTTCATGATCATCCTATTTTATGGGATAAAACACAAGAATAATATAAGGAATCTTATACGTCAAGATTCAAGAAACAAGAATCTTATGCGTCTGCACAGGATCCTCCACCTATTAACTTATTGCGATCCATTAGTCCCCTATTCAACGTGAACGTGTACTGAATGAAGGTCTTAATAAAAATGAGGTCTGAACGCGTGTCGGCTAGATGGCGGTTACCCGGCAGCCAGGTATGAAATAAGTCTGAATTAACCGACCGCTAACGTGGATGCAACATTAGCAAGCGCTCTTCCCAGACATCCCAGTTACCTCAACAATCAGTTAACACGCGGATTCCTACGTTAACAGAGGTAGTGACGTATTATTCAAGCGGAAAAAATATACACAGCTGCCAAGAAGCATCCACAAAAACCTCCCAAATTAATAGAAAATACCAGATAGTTTTGCGCAGAACAGTAAGAACACACAAAAATTTAATCTTGTCCCAAGTTAAACAATACGTGTGAGAATTCTCGGAATAATGTTACACAACAAATACAGTACGAATGATCTTCTCAACTACAGGTTGCAAAATTCGTGCTGCTGTTTCAAAGTCGTCGGAGCGAGGGGTTAAATGATGGGAGGGGGGGGGGGGGGGAGAGTGCCAAAGCTAGACTATAGTAGAAATAGTAGAATAGCAGAGAGTTACCACTTTTACTAATAATCAGGCAAACTGATAAAACCAGGGGATGAAACTGGTTTAACACCCACCTAATGTGAGATAGTAAGGATAAAAGTGATTTAAAGAATTCAGAGGCTGTAAAACTCCACATTACTCCCGAGTAAACATCAAACAAGTACTAGTAGCGTTCATCAGATATTTTTAATAAGTATAATATTACAAATACAATTTTTTAAAGAGAAGGCGGCTTAAAAAAAGGCTTATTTTTACAATAATTCTCCTGATCATAATTTTCTAGACCACATATTAATAAATAAATGCATACATACATATTATAATTCCCTATTTAATTTCGTATACCACTCCTGACCGATTACCTCATTTAATGAATATATCTCCCCTTAAATTCTATTTTTGGAACGCACATGTGAACAGATTCTATCAAGGCATGAGAATTTGTATTCATCCGCGTCATTTCAGGTTGGTCTATTTTCTAAATGATAAGCAAGAAAAAAAATTATGACTGACATTTGATATGCGAGTTAGTGCCTTTGGTGCAGATAAGAAGGACGTTCTAGTGTGGGACATAAAAGAAAATGGCGAGAAGTTGAAAAGGGTTAATGAAGGATTCATAATGTACTAAATGCGTAACCAGTTATGACCACGACCACAAAAATATTATGGACATGATTGTGAAGCTTCAAAAACACAAACGCACGATATTATATATATATATATATATATATATATATATATATATATATATATATATATATATACAGTAACCACCGCTTATAGTGATCAGTGGTTATAAGAATCAACCGTTTATAAGAATCAGTTTGCAATCTTCGCCTTCCTTTCATTTTTCCAAAAAATGCCACTTGAACTCTCAAAAGGTACGAAATTCTTTCTTAAGTTTTTGAAAAGAAAGATTGATAAAACTTTAGGGTGGAAAACAGTCGTAAAATACATTCCTTTGGACATAACATAAGAGTTTCTCCTTATACGTTTTTGCTAAACACTGTCTTATTAGCTTTACCCAGGGGCATCTAACCCGCCCGGGTCCGATTTCACTTTTCTCCAGACAGGCACTCCTTTTTTCCCACCACTTACTTCCTGATTGCGGATTTCTGGACCCTGAAACACATAAATCTTCCGCGAAGTGTCCACCATCACTTACGCAAACGGGACAGTGGATTCAGCACTTCAAACCGTGAAACGTAAACGGATCCATTTTGCTGAATCAGATGAACCCAGATGCTGAATCAAACGTTTCACGGTTTGATTCAGAATCAAACCGTGAAACGTAAGCTATAAAGTGAATCTTCGTCTGAGACTGTAATAAGCATACGTCGCTAGCATTCACTTTAGTTTTCTAACAAAATTGCCAGTTAGTGTTAGAACTTTTTGATAATCGAATTCAAATATGATAAAAACAAGGAAAACTCTTAGTTTTTCTGAAAACCAGAACTTGTTAATTTGATATGATGCTCTTCCAAAGTGTAGTCAAAGAGAAGCTGCCTCTTGTTGATTTTATAATCATGTGTTGTTACTTATAGGTCTAGAAATTGAGTTATAGTATTTGTTTAGAAATTGAGTATTTTTAAAATTATAAAAAATAACTTTAATAAATGATAAATAACGTAAATTAAAGAGTATTTAATGGTAAATTATGTATATATGTGCCTGTGTGTTTATATATATGTACAAGTATATATTTGTGTATGTGTGCCTGTCCAAAGGGAAGTTTCGGTTATAAGAATCAACCGCTTATAAGAATCAAAAACAGTAATAACAAACGTGATTCTTATAAGCGGAAATCACTGTGTATATATATATATATATATATATATATATATATATATATATATATATATATATATATATATATATTATTATTTTTTTAACACTTCGACCGACGTCTTTTGCTTTTGAAGTGATGGTGACGGGAGACGGCGATTTACGTTTTACGCACTACATGCAGTATCATACATTAACTTTTTGAATAATTTCCGGTTATGAGTGGGAATTAAAGCTATGCACATTTGACATTACACCTTCCACATGAGCCTGTTAAAAGAAGAGGTTGTTAAATCCTAATTTCTCATGGTAAACTTCAGAACTAAGCAGTTGTTTTTAATAAGTAGAGAATCTCAGTATAAAAAAGATTAAAAATTGTTTTTAAATTAAAAGGTTAGTACTCTAATTTTAGAACCATCAAACATTTTTGTTAGCCTCTCCACTACTAGATAATATATTATAGCAAATTATAACTATTTTATAAATAGAAAGAAAACAAAAACAAAATATTTCACAAATTTCCTCTTAAAGCATTACAAAAGCGGTGGTGTATATGTAGCTAAAGTAGTTTTCCTAACCACACTGCTGAGTTAAGTAGTTTCTTTAGTTGATAAATAATTAGAGCGTTTATAAAAACTTGTTGTCAGGAGCTTTAATTAGCTAAAATTATTTGTCGCTTTTACTCTACTTTTTTTTTTCTATCTATATACAGTGGAATCTCGATGTATCGTTTTTCAAGGGACCGACTGAACTGAACGATCAATACGGGAAAACGATAGATTCGGGAACATAACAAAGCAATATGATCGTCGGGACTGGATGAAATAAACGACACATACGGGAAAACGATGATTCGGGGAACGATCGATCGAGATTCCACTGTATTACACACAATTATAGCACAAAATTTCCGACGAGATTTACTGCAGTTCTGTTTTTCTTGCTTATTACCGCTTGATTCTAATATTTAATAAAATGAAATTTGATATATTTCAGGAAAGAAAATAGAAATCATAGATGAAAATTACAAAACTGTAATCAGATTAATCAAGACAGAAGTTATTGATAGAATTTCAGAAGTATGTATTTCACAAAAACATAAAAATCCTGTCATAAACCAAACTTTTCAGGCTTACGGATTATAAATCTGTATTTCCTTTTAATTAATTGACACCCCGTTCTTTCATTCTTTAGTAATTAATCTACTGAGGTGGGTTCTAAATAGTGCGTTATCTAAAAAACTTCAGACGAAATTTTAACGCTGTTTATGACTTCAGATATATTGCTTCATATGTAGTATTTCTGAAGGTAATATAATCACTATATTACCTCCTACATACTTCTTTTCTTTTCCGGGATAATAAATTAATATATCACATTAAAAGCAATGTGAACTTGGTTAATGCTTATTTCCAATCCAATCCACTAAAATGAATAATACGGGGTCTCCAGTATGAAAATCTAAGTGTCGGTAAAAAAATCGAGTCCATCTATTTCGAGAAGGATCAGCAAGTGTTGCTACAGCTCTTAGGAGACACTATAAAAGATAATACCTGGAAGGAATTGCGATTATATGAAGAAATAGAGAAAATTGTCAAAATAGTTAAATGTTCAAAAAAGGACTACTAACAGATGAATCACTTTAAAAAGGGTCGGATCTGCATTCGCTATTAGTAAGTTACAAAAGTATGTTCGTGGAATAACATTTGAGTTATTCCTGCTTAAGATATCAAGGTTTTGGCTCTAGGGCGCAGAACAGCTCACGAGAATTAAAATGCGGAAAATTTACTAGTAAGTTAGAAAGGCGGTGGTGAAATTCTTATAGTAAATATTACCCGAACTGAACAAGAATATTGATTATATGCAGGGGATGAAATATTACAAAAATGAAACATGTTAATCTGATTTTTAATATTTACGGTATATTGACAATCCCGGTTTAGTACAAATTAAGCAGAATTTGGGTTGAACACTGAATAGAGAAAATATAAATATGAAGTATTCTACCACAGCAAAAATACTTATAGCAGATAAATCCTATAGTATAAGTGACAGTTTAATTGAGGATTGAAAATGCGATAAAATGCCTGTTTACGAATAACCAGCTAGATGAGCTTTGTTAGCTGAATCTCCACGATGCCTTATTTTGATACTTTATAACATCTCTATCTTGAGATAAGTTCCTAAGACACTGGATATCTACATCTACGATATAAACAAACCTTATCTAGAAATTATATTTGTAGATTCAGGTACCAGCAAAGAACTTCAATTTATTAAGCTCTAACACCAATTAGAAATTCTGGATTGATTATTAATATCTGAGATCAGTAAATTGCAAACTGCACTCCTTATTGGACCAAAAAAGAGATGCCAAAATCTGTCTGAGCTCAAAGTATAGCAGCATACTCTTGAGATCTTGCGTTCGATCTTAACTAATCTTAGAAATTGAAAAGAAAAAAAAAAGAAAAAAAGAAAGAAATACAGGACAATTTAGAGGATAAAATCCTAAGTGAACTCAATTTTTTTGAGGATATATAAGTTTAAAAAGCCCAAATAAAATATCTCTACAGATTGTGCATAAATAACTGTTTTGTTCCTTGTGCATTTTCCTTAGAAAAAATTAATATAATATGCCCATTAGATGATATAGAGAAGGGGTGGGCATTAAGTCGATTGCGATCGACCGGTGGACCACCAAGACATTTGGGGGTGACCGCCTTAACTAAGACCTGAGATTATTATTATTATTATGTTTGTATCTTGCGTTTTGTTTAAACGCGGTTTTCAAAGAGTAATTTTTTTTTATTGTAGTTATGTAGGTAAGTACATATTCCGTATTTATTATTAAGTTATAATAAATATTGTAGACCTTTTTTTTAGCTCACCACACCTACGCCACTGGGTGGACCGCAACACCTTGAAAAAAATAGAAGTAGCCTGTACACTGGAAAAGTCTGCCCACCCCTGATATAGAGTATAAACAGTGGCGCCGGAAGAGTCAAATATAGAGGGGGGGGGGCAAAGTAAAATAGATTAAAACTTTTACACCTTTATTATTAAAAATACATATATACGGTTATAAAAAATAAACTTTTATGTTATTTTCTAATCGGAGAAAAGTAATGAGAGATTTCTTCTGTTTTGAGAAAATCTATTCATTACTTTTTCAATAAATGTCTTTATTTTTACTCACAGATTCTCTGTGAACGCTAAGCATACAGAGACCAGAAAGTCTCTCTTGAGACATGGTTGATCTCAACCAGGTTTTTACCCGTCGGAGCGTACTAAAAGATCTTTCAATTGTTGTTGTAGTAGGAGGTAAGGCTAAAAAAAATTTTAACGCTTTTTTGATGCAAGGAAAGAACTGGCAATGTTTATCTATTAATTCAACAACCTGGAGATCAGTCTCAGTATTGTTACTTTTGACTTTTGAAACCCACATTTCTTTCCAAGTTTCGGCTTCAGAATTCAAATTTTCAATTTTGAGACACAGTTGACATACAGTTTTGAGATGTTGTGAATGTTTGATTTTAGCAAACTAAAGGTTTCTGCCTGCATTATTAGTTGCGGGGTGAAAAATAGACAGAGCAAATGCACTATTCGTCTCTTGGGAAAATCGGACTTCAATGGACTGTACAATTAAATCCAGATATGGAGTAAATAAAGAAATTCGAAAATAATTTTCAACATTATCAGTAGAGTAGTTAGCCCTTTGCGTTTGCGTTGCAGCTAATCTAGGTATTTTAATATCAACTAGTTGGTACCCGTCAAAACATGACAGCTAGATAGCAAATAAATGTACTAATACACAAATTATATTATCACATATTGCCGCATCAATTAACACATCATTGCCAAATGTTGAAAATCATAATAATGCACAGAAGCAAGTTAATGTGTTTAAGTAGCCTCGTGCTTAGTGAGTATCTAATGCCAGATTTAAAAATGTCACTGAGCATGCGCAGAAAGCAATTTTTTTTATTGTAAATTATCGCTAATTAAACAGTGTGAAATAAACAATTTCCATCGGGTTTAATCTTATATTTCACAAACATAATTATCATAAAAATAAAAATAAAAATGGCAGAGAGAAATTTAGAGATACTTCTCAGAATAAACGTGTTTATGATTAAAACATGCCACTGAGCGTGCGCAGAAATCAAATTTTAATTGTAAATTATCGCTAATGAATAGAAATTGCGATTACAAAAACCAAATTTGACAAATCTACAGATTACAATCTTTCGTTTAAAACCAAAATGATGTCAATGGATGCAGTAGTTTTCTCTCACGGACTGCCCAAAAAGTCGGCTTAGCAACTTAAATATATAGATGTCGAATTTTCTTCCATCCAATATACATTTTTGAAATATATCTTTAAAGTAATTCTCTGCATCAGCCCTGTGATCTTTCAGAATAGATAAAAGTAATTGAATATGCAGGGCCCGACTTAGCCTAATTGGGGCCCGGGGCAAAAAGTTCTTTGGGGCCCCCTCTGCTTCACTACTTCAGTAATGAAGAAATTAATACTTAATACTAAACTTTCTATTCGATTTGGGGGCCCCCCTCTGATGTGGGGGCCCGGGGCAACTGCCCCGTATGCCCCTGCCTTAGTCAGGCTCTGTGAATGTTTCTTCGTCGATAAAAGGTTTATTGTTTTTGCTTGTAAAATATTACAAACAGGCTCCAGTTTGGCACTATAGTGTGAAATAATGTGCAAACACACAATAAATTTAGGAGTGGAAATTGCGCATAACAACTGGTTGGATTTCGATAGTGTATCTCCATTTATTTCCATCGTATATGATAAATGTTTTGGGGCGTTTTATGTCCTCAAAATGTTCCGAAAATATTCTAATAGACTTATACTTGGCAGACCATCTAGTTTCACAAAATAAGGGAATTTTGGGTACATATTTTCTCCGATATGGACTTTCGCGGAAAAAGTTAATGACTTTTTTTATAGTAGCTACTGAATTTTGTACATCCTGGATTTTATTTAAGTCGTTGACCACCAAGTTAAGTCTGTGTGAAGCACAATGAAAAAAGAGAGCTTTGTTATATTTCTCACGAATTATTTTCTGCACTCCGTCTTTGAGGCCTGCCATTGCTGCACAACCATCGAACCCTAATCCTACTACCTTTTGCATACTTAAGCATAATTTTCGAAAGTTTGTAATATTGCTGATGATATACCTTCTGTATTCATGGAACTAAGTTCAGTAAATCCCAAGAATTCCTCACGTACTGAATTAGTATTTTTATCCACGAATCTTACTCCTATCGAGAGCTGCTCAACACCAGAAATATCAGCAGATTCATCAGCTAACAATGAAAAACCTTCACTGGCGTTCACTTCTGTAATAATTTCTTCTCGAATAATATCACCACAAATCTTAATTAATTCATTCTGAGTCTGGTGAGAAGTATATTTAGCATTTTTTGCAGAATTTTCCAAATTATCTTTTAATACTAAATCTCCGCTCTCGACTCTAAAATTTAGGAGATCATCAAAATTTCCAGTGGTTTTACCACGGAGAAGTAAATCGTGGGTACCACAAAAAATTACAGTGGAAATGATTGCCATAAGTTTTTCTCGATTAGACTTAACTTGTTTCCGTTCATAGCTACTGAGCTATTCAGTGACACAAGTACTTTTACCCTCCATAACATGTCGAAAGTTTACAGCTTTAATTGTCGATGAACGATGCCACTCCGAACACATATGTTCTTTTGCATTTTCATGGAATTCTTTGTAATTCTTGAAAGATTTTACAATGAAAGATCTTAAATTCGGTCGAAATGTAACACAAGTTTTACAAAGTCCACCCTTAAGTTTACTGGAATAAGCTAACCAATCGTAATTTTGTAACCATTCATGACGAAAAACTCTTTTTCCATCTGAGTCCCTTTTAAAATTGTAACTTGAATCAGGAACAAAATGTCGAGTCAATAACGCATATCTTGTTTCATCGGAAATAGAAGCATGCTTTTCAATAAAATCTCCTATATCTAAAGGAAGAATATGAACAGTACGATTTTCACCAACACCAGATAATGACGTTGTATTAGATTCATGATCAACGTCAGAATGTAATGACCCAAAACCTTCACTCACTACTGCTAAGCTAGTAACTATGTTAGTAGATGTACTAGGTTCTACTTCTAATGGTTCAAGAAGCTTCGATTTGTAATTACTGTCAGTTTTTTTCTTAAAAAAATTTCTTATATCCATGATTTCTAAAAATAAAATACCTATTGATATTTTGGTATGTCTAGCAGCAAAAATAAAATATGATTTCATAAAATAGGAAAAATCGTTAAGCAGAATAGTAGAAAACTCCTAGGTTTTATTTCACTCTAATCCTTTTCCAGAAAACAACAATTGAAAAATGAACTTAAAAAAATGATACATATCATCTACAATGAAATTCTACGTAATTAAACTACTGTAAATATTTTTCATTGTATTTTGAACAACAACACCTATTATCCATATTATTTAAAAGACGACTCTTACCTTATGTAAGCAACGTGTTGTGTCCATGTAAGAAAACCGCCAAGAACACAGAAACTTCCGAGCGGTATTTGAGAGACTCCGAGCGTTGAGCCTTTCAATGTGTAGAATTGCCCGCCTACGTGAATGGGGCAATATTCTTTTGCTGGGTTCCCATGCAGTGAGGATGTGATAAAAAATGCAGTTATAAGGAATGAAAACTTTTATGATTTTAAGGAATGAAAACATACGAAATCCGCACAAAGTCCCCTTGCTGACGCTGCACCTTCTATTGTTCAACTGTCCCATCGGGCACGTTTTGGACGTTACACCTTACAATTCAAATTTGTAGCGTAGCACTTATGAAATGTCTTAAAGGCCCGATCACACGTCAACGTGTACGCGTTTCAAATGCATCGGATTCAAGATTCCCTTTCGCGATGCAAAAACATTGTGTAGGGTTGCTTTTGAATCGCAAAAGCAAACGTCTGGCATTGGCGTTTAAACGCACTTGCGTACCTGAAATTGACGATTAATCGCTCCTGCGTATATGGAATGACGTTTATCGCGCTTGCGTTAACGAGTGTGAGGTTGCAATTTAGTATTCAGTTTTGTTAGGCTTTATGATTTTAAATGAAAATTCTAATATTTTACGAGCGCTAGCTAGGTAGAAACAAAAAATTCAATTTTCTAGGCCGGCGCCACTTCTTTTCTTTCTGGCGCCACTGAGTATAAAGTATCAACAATATTCTTTGCTGATTTTCAAAGTGAATTAGATCTTCCAGAGCTGTTCAAATTTATATTTTATTTACCTCTTCAAGGAATTTTTCAAAAATCAGAAGTTTCACTACCATTTAATTATCATTATAAAAATATTTTATACACTTTAATGAAAAATTCTTTCAAAAGCTATTTTAAGAACAAATTTTGAAAAATTTGCTTTAAAATGTAAAAAAATATTTTAAAACCTCAGTCTAAAATTTAAATTTCCTTTTACATTTAAAATAGACAAATGTGAATGTCAATAAGGTGGAGAGCAAATTAGATGATTATGCAGAACAAAGCGAAAGGAAACTTCAAGAAGCAATCGAGAATGTTTCTAAAAGTCATGTAACTACCAATAAAAAGCATTTACAGAACATTCAAACTCTATTCAGGTAATATAATTTTACACTTTTTTCTTTTCTAAAATTAAGTTATTTATTTAAAGACTGTGTTTTATAAATAGAATAGTCTATAATCACCCCAATAAAGAAAAATATTCAAATTCTTTAAACTGCTGAAAAATATGTCAAAATGATTCATACAAGTAGAGGAGAGATAAAACTGAAAAAAAAAAGTAAAACAACAGAAAAATTTTAATAACATGCACATAATAAACATAAAAACATGAAGCTCATTTTAAAACACATCAAGACTCTGTAAACATGAAAATTTTAATTTGTCTACTATAGGTCTTTATAATAAGTTATCTATTTTAAAAGATCAGTTTAAAATAAATTTAATTTTCTCTTTATGTTATGTGAAATAATGTTTTTGTGATGTTATAAAGAATAACTTTAATATTGTGCTTCATCATATTTAAAATCTCATTTCATTTACAATAAAATGGCCATTATTACATATTTGTAATGAAGTTATGCTAATTGCACCACAGAGAACTAAACCAAACTTTACAGATTGAAACAAAAACAGTAGTCTTGCACAAAGTTTTGAGATATGCAATTGCTAATTTTGAACTTAGCAAAGTTTTGGTATTTCTGCCTAGCTTTATTGATACTTTACTTAACTCTACAGGAAGCAGCAAACAAAGATTTCACTCTTAAGTAAAAGTTTTATGAGATTTACTAAATATTCAAATATGGCTTTATGTTCTTCAGGTTAAATAAATTCATTTCAGGAGGAAATATTTCACTACCATTTGGCAATACTCCATCTATGCAATTGCAGTAACATACTAAATAATTTTATACTTGATATTTAATCAAATTCCTTTACCCATTTAAACTAAGCCTTAGAAATGCCTCCGTGTACATTACAGCATCATGATCAGTCATATATACAATATGATCAGGCTTTTTAACAAGTTAATCTTCGGTGAAACAAATCTGACAAACTTGTACATAATGTAGTTTTTTAAAACTAAATACCATCACTTTTTTACAGAAATCGTCAGTGTACAATAAAAGTGACACTTCTCAAAAATCCTTATATGTCAGGAGAACGATTTTAAAACATTGTTTGTGGAGCAGCGAAGTGACACATGGTTTCTCTACTGAGTATTTTATGAACTATCTTTATGTCATGTTTTCTGATAAAAGTAGATTTTTTTGGAACATTTTATATTATTTAACTCAAAATGGAGAACTTTTTTAGATGTGTCACTTTTCATGTACACAGATGAAATGTTCAAATCTGCAAAAAAAAAGTATGTTCTAATGGATGGACTGAAAATTCCTTTAGCTTTTCAACAAGGACTGGTACATTACTATGAATAGCCAGTTTTATAGCTAAAATTACATTTAAAATCCCAAAATACATCACAGAATATTAAAGTATGTTCCATAATTTCTGAAAAAATATTTGGAAAGCTTGTCACAGAATGACATTTTTTCCCTGAATATGTATATATATATGTATATATATATATATATTTATATAATAAAAAAACAACCAAAATTTAGGCAAAACACTCAATGTAAGACAACATTTACATGCTAACTAACAATATAATTACCAACACATACTTGTTCATATTTGAATGATTTAATATAATCAATGATTTTTAAAAAATATATATTTTAATATGATATAATGCATACTAAATATCTGAGTACTACCCACATTTGTGTAATATTGTTTTTTACATACATGTGCTAAATTAAACAGGAATGAATATAAATACCTTAAATAAAATTAATGAACTGCATTTTAAACAAAAATTCATACCTCAGTTCTCAATTCTTTGTTCTCAAATCATAAAAAATAGAATCATTTCCTCAGTAAGAAAAGTTATAAATGATCAAAAAGCTAACAAATTTCCAATATAACCACTGTAAACTATATCAAGTGAACTACAACAATACAAATATTGTTGGCATTGTTATTGAAAACACAATGCAATCAAAATTATATTGTAAGATTGCCGTTAAATGTTTAATAAAATTTAATTATATTATATATATATATATATATATAAAACTTTACAATGAATAGATTTTTTTTCTTAAAAAAACAGTCCAAGTTTAGTAAGTTTAAAAGAATTAACACACTAATAAAACATATTACAGATAACTAACTCATATCTAAACGATTTCATTTAAAATTTGAATACAGAATGTAATTTTCTGCAATTATATGTATGATTTAGTAAATATTTACTGAAATAAACTTAATTTTTATTCAGTAAAGTAGATTACACTGTTGAAAAAATGGATAAAATTCTTTATACTTCTATAAAAGACATTAAGACAAGTTTTGAGAAGACGTTTGAGCAGATACAAAGCCCCAAAAATTATATACGCAACTCCATGTACCAACTGGTATGTATACTTTCAAAAAGATTTAAATTTGATATTTATATTATTTAACTTTTATAATTCATTGATTTGATTATGAGAAAATATTTTATAAATTCAATTTGTAGGAATATATTTAGTGAACAAAAAACCTGTTTCATAAAAATGTCATTTTATTCTCATTGATACAGGTTGTTTCTCCAGATACAGATGTCAGAAACTCAATGGTACAAGAAAAAACAAAATTTCCCCAACAAAGTCCATTTTTTTTACGAAATAATGTTTATACAAGATCAAATTATAAATGTCTTCCTATCACCACAAGAAACAGTAATGCAGATTTTAATAACCAAAATAACAGCATCATAAGGCAAAACGTTTCTCAGACAGTTCCCCAAAACTGCTTACAGCAAACTCCTCTGGCACAATATATAGATTCCCACGAAAAATCCAGTAGAAAAAATATTAACAGGAATTTCATAGCTATATCAAAGAGCAGACAAGAAAATCCAGAGTACAAGGATGGATCTTACTTCACAAACTTAAATATTAAAAGAAAGGTTTCAACCCCATTAGCAAAAGTAGTTAGTCCTTTCCAAGCAAAATCAAGGCAAACGAAGAATTCA
This sequence comes from Dolomedes plantarius, assembly GCA_907164885.2. Taxonomy (NCBI): domain Eukaryota; kingdom Metazoa; phylum Arthropoda; class Arachnida; order Araneae; family Dolomedidae; genus Dolomedes; species Dolomedes plantarius. The sequence goes on along the minus strand of OU015491.1, from coordinate 43,333,744 downwards.
TACCATGCACCCGTAATTAAGAGGAGAAGTAGCATAACAAACATAAGTTTTTTTGAAAACGAAGTTATTAACTTCTTACAAACTAATAAAGATAAACATAAGTGTAATGTATTGCAACAAAATATGGACTCATCTCCTGCTTTAAGTGTTTATCAAGCCGCTTCATTAGCAAAAGGATATGCAACACATTTAAGATGAAATAAAGCACAGCTTGAAATCAGCTGTATCAGTCTAAATAATTCAGAGCCAATCTCATTTAAGTGTTTCATTTTAAATAGCCTGAAAAAACTGAGGCTCACACTTTTATCAAAACATAATATATATATATAACTTTTTCATAACTATACTTATATTACTTAGTGACTATACAACAAAACTACATTTCTTAGGGACAAAAAACTTCCAGTGATAATGACAGATAAAATTATACAAAAAACTGACAAGAATTATAATAATCCTCAGTTTGGATTATTAAGAAAGGATATTCGGAACAAAATACTGGGAAGATATTATAAAATTTGATCTAAAGAGCAAATGTAACTGGATTGTTAAAAACTTGTATAAGTCTCAAATAAACTGTCATGTTATTACATGCTAGAGATTGAGGGAAAAAAATATGTATCAGTCACAAAAAATTAGTTCAGCACTACATGCAGTATCTAGATGTTACTGAACATCATAGCAAGAAAACTAAATAAATAGTTTCATTGTTTGGAATGGTTGTCCTTACTACTGATTTGTTTTCAGTTTTACAATGATATTGTTACATATCATGCATAAAAGAAGTCTATTTTATTATGGTAACAAAAATAAAATATAAAATGGAGAAAAGACAATTTTTTTTTTGTTAAAATTGGAGAAAAAGAAAATGAACATATTATGAATTTAAAAGACTGAACTCTGTTTCTTTAAAACTTTTCGAGCTTGAGGGAAAGTGTTATAGAATGACACAAATAAAAATTTTTAAACAATGTTTCATATTCTTAGATTTATCAACACAATTATGATATATCAGCATAATTGTTTTAAATTTCAGCTCAGTGAAATTTTCTCAGCTGTGATTATTCACAGGAAAACAACGAAAACGTAACTTAATGCAGATCCTTTATGGATTACATCAAATTTGTTTTTATTTTTTATAACCACAGAAAAATAATATAAAATAATAAGCAATAAAGCCTTTTATATCAAATTATAGGATGCTAAACACAATAATTCAACCTATAGAACTTTATAAAATTTCCTATTTATTGGATACATTACTTACAATGGTTACTTTATCATTTCCCAAACCTTTTGGTTCATTCTAAATTTAGTATATAATCTTGGAAATTATTTAGTAAGCATTTTTAACTAGTATTTCACGTACACACACAGCCACAAGTTTTCATTAACAAACCAATATCTAACACATTCATTAGTTCAATTTGCTTTACAATAAGTTTTGTTTCCTATATGTTCAACAAATTATTTTTAGATGCTCATGGACAAAAACATTTTTGAAAGAGTATAAACAAGATTCCATGATGCATTTACTCACCATTTTTGATCCATATTAACATACAAGTAATGAATAAATTCATAACAATTTATAAACATATTTAAAATTAATAAATTGATTTCATAATAGGAATATACCTAAAAACCCTTCTAGATATAAACAACAAAAGAGAATGGAGAAAAAAAGGTTTTGAAATATCTAGTTTAATAATTAAATTTCTTATAATATATACTTAATATAATATATTTTTCTATTACAAGCAAATTTCAACACCAGAGTTTACATACATATTACTCCCAATACTGTAAATTTGTCTTCATTGCATATTTTAAACTTACATTTAAATTATATTCACAAACTTACCCAAAATGCCATATATCAAATATAAATTTCAATGATATAAACATATGAAATCATGTATGTTTAATACTTAAAGTGTATAATAAAAGAAAATATTACTTTACTGAAATGAACTAATGAAGAATCAGAGGCTTTCAATCAAATGTCTCAATATAATGGTTACAAAATGATAAAGTTTGCATCAACTAGTGTTAATTCAATTGAAAATTAATGATGAAAAGTCTTGAAAAACATGGATTTTTATATGAATTCTTGCTAAATTAATATTAATGCTCAACTGAAAAGAAACGTAGCTACCTTTTTATAGAAAAACACTTGTTACACTTTTTTGATAAAGCACAAGGCTTGCCTATAAATGAAGAATGCTAATATTAAATCTTTTAATGCATCCATTCAGTTCTTCAGTGTTGTTTTACTTTGAAGTGTTTAACAATTTTGGTTATAACTAATGTTATGTTTTATAAAATCATGCAGTATCTTAAAAACTATATTCAAATTACTGTACCACATTAAGTCAACAAGTGACAAATAAGTTAAATTGGAAGGCATGTAAACATATCTGAGAGAGAACTTCATTTCATAAAACAAAAAAGTATATAATGTTTTTAAAACACTATATGACTAAAATAATGATATACTGTGTAAATAAATATGAACTAGTTTACAAACAATTAATTCAATACTTTATTTACAAAAGTAACTTATAATTAATAGAAGGATGACAAAAATAAGATCATCAAGGTATACATTAAAAATGTATGCATTTCAAAATGTATATAGTTCAGAGAGATGTCAATAAATATACATTTATCAAAAATAGGACGCAAACTGGAGGGAATTCAGAAATTGTATCCTACTTGATACTGTTATAGGGTAACACTGGTAATTTTTGATCTTGGACCTAAAAATTGAAATATGTTTAAAAAAAAAAAAATTATACATAGAATTTACAAATATTTTCAATCCAAATTTTTATAAAAAAAATTCTAGTATTTCATAAAATGTTTTATGTGGTCTACGGTTTTTTGTGCATTGATATGTACACTGAAGTGCTACTGAATTAGGGATAGCTACCTAGTAACGAGTTGGGCCTCCTCTGGCCTTGATAACGGCTGCCTAACGACGAGGCATAGATTCAACAAGTTTCTGGAAACGTTCCATGGGAATGGCTTGCCAAATATTGGCTAAAGCTGTCCATAATTCAGTAAGGTTCTTTGTGGCTATGTGATGGCCTTTCACACCTTGTTCCAAAACATCCCAAAGATGCTCAATAGGATTTAAGTCTGGGCTTCTAGGTGGCCAATTCATGACAGAGAAGTCAGAGGAATGCTCATCCAACCAACCAGTAGCCAACAGGGACTTGTGAGAGGTACAGTTGTCTTGCTGGAAAACTCCATTACCGTGCAGATAACAGAACAGCATAAACAGATGGAGGTGATCACCCAGCAACTCTACGTACCGAATTGCATTGAGGGAGGTTGGTACACGCACCAAAGATCCCAAACTGTGCCACGAAAAAACACCCCAAACCATGATTGAGCCACCATGCCCTTGTACAGTTCCAGCCAGGCATGCAGGATCCATGGCTTCATGAGCCTGATGCCATATTCTCAGCCTCCTGTCGGCGTTAAGTAGTCGGAATCAAGACTCATCACTCCATGCTACTCGTTTCCAGTCCTCTACACTCCAGTCTCTGTGCTCTCTTGCCCAGGCAAGACGTGCAGCCCGATGGCGAGTATAGAGCAATGGTACTCTCGTAGGTCGACGGCTCCCGAAACCCATACGGTGAAGCGAGAGTTGCACAGTCCGTTTACTGACTGTACGACTGGCACCATCATTAAACTGGGTGGTAATTTGAGCTAATGTTTGGCTTCGCTGGCTACGTACAATACGCCTGAGCCGTCTCTCACCACGCGCTGTCAAGGCGAATTGTCCTTTGCAGTTTGCCCGATCGCTAGTTTTTTTTCCACCATCCATGTATTCTTGGTATACTCTTGACACTGTCGACCTTGAAAATCCTAGCTGTCTGACGATTTCGGAAATTGAATGGCCCATGTGTCGCGCACCTACGATTTGTCCGCGATCGTAGGCGTCTAAATCAGGCAGTTTACCCATACTGGCAATTCCAACAACTAATTCAGAACAACCACAGTTCGCGCTATATATGCAGTTACCACAGCACCCTCACTTGCGCATACATGATGCGCAGCGCTACACAATTTGTATAGGCTTTGTTATCCCTAATTCAGTGGCATTTCAGTGTATATAAATATTAACATATTCAAAATTTATACAAATTTTACAAAATATCAGCATTTAGTAGTAGCATAAAGATTAAAATAGAAAATTGCTGCTCAGAATTTTTTATTTTTATTACAATGCATCCAACCTTAGTCTTAAGTGCATATGAAAGTTTCAATAAACAAAAAGTATATCCTCATGATGCATATTCATAAGCAACAACAGATGCTCTAATAGATATTACTAATATACACCATGATGTCATTTTGCATGACAAAATTTTCTCATACCCTGAAACTTGAATTTGAAGAGTTCTTGCCTGATCTCTTGTATTTGAAGAGCTTAATGAGGTAATAAAAAACTGTGTGTACTTTCTTGAATGTTTTTTATTACCTCATTTGGAAAGTGAGGTAATAAAAAATATCATAAATAATAAAATATCATCGTAGTAGCATGAATTTTAATCTTTATGCTACTACTAAATGCTGATATTTTGTAAAATTTGTATAATATACCTCCTATTAATGTTAAACAAAATTTCATCTGTCCAACTACATTGTATCTACATTAGAATTAAGAAAATATAATAAAATTTATTCAACAATTAAAAAGTTCAAAGACAATACTACATAGTTTACACAAGCACAAACATGGGAAAAAAAAGTGCACATGAAGAATTATTGCTATCAGTTAATTTTCTCTCCTTTCTCTTGGTATTTAAATACATCCTTTCCTGATTTTAAACATACAATGGCTCCCAAAAGTGTTCGTACACTTACGATTTTCAATGAAATAGGGGTCTATCCATTAATTAAAATGAATATTTCAGAATGGGTATTTAATAATATCTATAATCTACTATTCTTAACTAAACTACATGAAATATTTTAAAATCATAGTAAAACTTTATTTTTAAGAAACCAATAATCAAAAAGTAACAAAAACTTTATCTCACAATCACATAAATCTTAATCTTTATCACACTCCTGTTATTTAAACATGTCCTATAAATTAACAGGACATGTTTAATTGTATCACCTTTGCAATTAATAATGAATATAATGATCTGACAGACTTTTAACAAATATGTTTCTCCTTCAAAATTTGATGAATATTTCTACTTTAAATCAAGAATGAAAAATTCTCAATTCAGTTCAATCACTCAGGAAAAACTAATGCACACATATGAAGAAAACTAATTAGAGCATGTGTTGTAAACATGAGCGTGTCTGTACATTTTGATAAAACTTTTCTTTAAAGAAATACAAACCTTAAAATAAGCATACAATGATACACCAATAAGAGTAGTTAAAATTCCCAGAAACTGAATATGCTGGACTGGTTCAGAAAAAATAATGTAACCTCCTATTAATGTTAAACAAAATTTCATCTGTCCAACTACATTGTATCTACATTAGAATTAAGAAAATATAATAAAATTTATTCAACAATTAAAAAGTTCAAAGACAATACTACATAGTTTACACAAGCACAAACATGGAAAAAAAAAGTACACATGAAAAATTATTGCTATCAGTTAAAGGATGGATATGTAAAAGGCTCAGTATGAAGAAGACACAGTAATGCAATGCATAAATTTATTATAAATAAATCACACAAGTTATTCTATAGTTCATAAATTAAATTTACTTACAAATAGTGCCAAGGATTGTTCATTCATAGAGTACTTCATATATAACACATATAATTCTCCCAGAACAATAAATGATGCAGATGATTTAAAGCCACATCAAATACATATTGCAACAAAATTTTTACTAATCATATTAAATTAATATGCAAAAGTTTACAACAAGTGTTAATCATACAACATGGGAAATTTCCTAAAGGATACGTTACTGCTGAAGTATTTCCTATAATCCAATAAATTGATAAATTAACCAGAAAAGCAATGATACTAGACAAGAGGATTAAAACCTGAAAATAAGTAAACAATATTAGACTCTTTTAGTATCTAGCATGATTCATATTCAGCTCTACAACAGAGGATATTTTTACGAAATAATTTTTCACTTATTCATATCTATTAATTTCATAAATTATACTTGATAAAGAAAATTTTCTTTAAATTTAACAATAATTATTATTTATAGTCTAAAATGCAAAATTTAATACTGGCAAAAAGGAAATTACATATGTAAAAAAAAGACAAATATGTAACATTCAGAATAGTAAATGTTCCTGCAAAGTATTCTAACTATTTCTCTCCTTTCTCTTGGTATTTAAATACATCCTTTCCTGATTTTAAACATACAATGGCTCCCAAAAGTGTTCGTACACTTACAATTTTCAATGAAATAGGGGTCTATCCATTAATTAAAATGAATATTTCAGAATGGGTATTTAATAATATCTATAATCTACTATTCTTAACTAAACTACATGAAATATTTTAAAATCATAGTAAAACTTTATTTTTAAGAAACCAATAATCAAAAAGTAACAAAAACTTTATCTCACAAAAGTCATCGTACACTTGTAAAAAATCTCAACATATTAGTAAATATTCTAATTTTTCGTTAAATTAATATTTAGTAGGATATCCTTTAGCATCCAGAACAGCTTTTAAATGTCTAGGAATAGATTTCTTTAGTTCTTTTGTAATTTTTGCATCAATGTTCATCCATTCTTCCACCATAATTATTTTAGTTTGCTTTCGTGTGAATGTCGTGATTTCGTACTCAAACCTCCAGTTCTCTCCAAATACGTTCTATTGGGTTTAAATCTGGCGATTGAGGTGGTGTTTTTAAAACTTGTGGCCAATTATAGAGACACCAGAGGCGAACGTTGAGAGCCGTGTGCTTAGGATCGTTATCTTGATAAAAAACAAAGTTGTTTCCAATACCCAAATTTTGGGCTGATAATTTTAAATTGTCTCTTAAAATATTTATATAAACAGCATGATTCATTATGCTATCAATAAATATCAAATTACCTAGTCCTGATGCTGACATGCACCCCCACATAAGGACACCTCCACCGCCATGCTTAACTGTTCCTACTGAGTTCTTGGGATTAAGTACCTCATTTTTTCTTCTCCAAACAATTATATGCCCATCGGAACCAAAAATGTTAAACTTGCTTTAATCAGCAAATAAGACATTATTACAATACGTTTGGGGCTTATTTATCACTCATAGTGCAAAGGAAAGCCTAAGCTTTCTGTTTTTCTCACTTACAAGAAATTTTCTATGGGCAGAATGCCCATGTAATCCAGCTGCTCTGAGAACTCATCAAACAGTTTCAGGTGAAATTGAAGTAGAAAATATTTCATTAAATTCTGCAGAAACTTTTACAGCACTCAAATGTGGATTTTTCACAAATTTTCTAATTATAAATCTCTGATCACATTTTGTTAACTTTGCCAGACGACCTTTTACTACCTTGTTTTCGATCCGACTTTCTTCTTTAAAGCATTTTATCACATACTGCACAGTAGAATGGGATAAATTAAGTAATTTAGCAGGGGGCTGGGGGTGCCTTGAGTGGATTGCAGATCTGTACTGTATATCCGGTAGCCTACAGCCCCACAGCAATTGAAAATGCATCCGAACTTGAGAAATTAACCCTCTACTGTGTATTCAGGTTCTTGCTACGTAGTGACTGGTCATCAGGTGTTTCATGGCCGATACTCGAAAGACGAGGGGGCCGAGGTGGATTATATAGATTAAGTAATTTAGCAATATTCCGATCTGATTTACCACTACTATGATGAAAAATAATTAATTTTCAAATGCTGTTTGTTGTTTCTTTACAACTATGAGCCATTTTTAAATAATAAATAGAATATTATGGAGTAGGCAAGCAAAAATTAAAGCCAAACGATATTTTAAATGCCACAATTCAAAAATAAAAATAAAGTGCCAGACGATAATTTTAAATATGAATTTATCCGAAAATATTTCAGTGTATGATGACTTTTGTGAGAAAGTTTTTGTTACTTTTTGATTACTGGTTTCTTAAAAATAAAATTTTACTATGTTTTCAAATATTTCATGTAGTTTTGTTAAGAATAGATTATAGATCTTATTATTAAATACCCATTCTGAAATATTCATTTTAATTAATAGATAGACCCCTATTTCATTGAAAATCGTAAGTGTACGAACACTTTTGGGAGTCACTGTAGTTCAGATTATCTTTTGGCCGAAAAACAAAAGAAACTTAGTATTTTTCATTTGTACTTTTGTAGAAAAGAATAGTTTAGTTGTAATAAAATATAATTATATAATATTTTACACACACACATTTTAAATATCTACTGCTTCAGTAAGATTAATTTCATTTTTAAAAAAAATGGTAGGAAATAAATGATGCAAATGGTTTAAATGAGGAAGACAAACAGAGATCCATAACAAATGATGAAGTACACGTTTTCTGATGACATAAATTTGCATAATTTTGGTTCTAGAAGTGATTGAAAGCCTTATTCCAGATGTTAAAAAGTAAAAAAAAATAACATATAAGAATAAAACATTTAAATGTTTTGCACATACATTTTCATTTAGAAATAAGTACAGAATTCTACAGATATTAGAATGTAATCTAATTTTGAAACACAAATATTTACTTTGTTCATAAAATTCAAAATATATGGTAAACATAACTTACAATGTCAAAAATGTGCCATGTTTGATAAAAGAGTCCATTTTCAGACCAAGGAGGCTCAATTAGAGGAAGACACAAAAATAAGATCAAAGCAGAGAGTGGAGCTTGATAATAAAGTAGCTGCATGGAATTCACCTGAAACTCTTTTTGTCTCTCTCCTACCCACTATGAAAAATAATACATCAACTATAAATTTCACACCAACAGTTTGACAAGTAATATTTGATTCCCTTAAACTGTATATAATTTATAACAGAAGAAACAATGCTCTTAAGCTCCAAATTTTGAATGTCTTTAGTTTGCTTATTGCTGATCAGCTAATAATAAAAAGTCCTAAAGCTATAGTGTATCAGAACTGAACTATATATAAATATATATATGTGTGTGTGTGGGGGGGGGGCATGGCATGAGGGTTGGCATTACTTAGTCTCAATCGTAAAATAATTAACAACCATTGTAAAGAACAAATATTTGCAGTATATTTACATAGATAATAGAAAATAATATAGTCAGTCTACGATGAAATCCAAAGAGGGAGTCATAATTCTACCCCACTAGAACATGAAGGTGTCGTGATAATGTGTGCGCCAGTGGCACCCTCTTGTGACTGATATAAAACGGGTTGATAAATAAGTTTACTCAAGTTTGCAGTTCATAATTCAAAGTTCAGTTTGGTATTCTACACACACATATATATATACACAGGGCTTTTTTCTGGGGGTATGCGGGGATATAGCATATCCCCACCTTTTTCTTTTTTTAAGAATTATTTTGGCTTAACTTAACCGAAATTTTAAGAAACTTAGGAATTAATTGTTAATATATATAACAAAATGTATTTTTTTAAATTGCGAGTTTTTTATTCTCCTGTGACATGACGTGTGAAAACACTACTAAAAATAGACATCTTTATTTGAGAAAACACAGTATACCCACTTACTTTTTTAGATAAAAAACACTGCATATATATATATGTGACATTATAAGTTGAATCTCGTCTATTTCTATAATTCGGGTTCTCACATGTGTTAAGAGAGGCCCCTTTTCTCAGAATAGCCCACCCAACAGCAAGTGAACATCTGCAAGTTCCAGTAGGATAAACACCACAATAAATTCTTTTCAGTTGATAGAAATATAGAGCCGTGCTGCCACAGAAGGATTAACAAAAACCCTGTCTCTAGTCATCTAAACTGCAATTCACAATATCTCAGAGATAATGGCTGCAGGTGCCAGAGATAAAGTGATCAAAAGTGTCAAACAATACCAGAAAGATAAAACGCACCCATATGTTCTAAGAATTGCACCCGCCTACCACCCACGACAAATATCTATGTTGATGTAAACAGTCGCTGACTTTTTTAGTACAGCCCCTGGCTAAACGAGCCAGGCAGGCATTCTGTTATTGGCTCTGTATGTGAAAAGACATGTATGTGTTGCGTCATGCTAAAAGGACGCTCTGATATCCACTATCAACTCTTGCACAATAAAGAACTTCAACTTTAAAAGAACTCTGCCTCGTCTTTTAGGCATCTTGTGTGATATTATGGAAAGTCATGTGCTGAAATACGACAAGTCGACAGGATATTACTTTGTGAAGGAACACCTAATGGATTTTAATAAGAAGAAATCAATTATTAAATGAACTTGCAATAAAAGACTAGAAGGACAAACATGGTGGACGAACTTAGCTTTCCAATTCCCCACACCGAACTGAGGAGGGTGTCATGTTTGTCATGTTTCACCCGCGTTATGAATGAAGAGAGTGCTGTGATAGCTCACTGGTGATAGTGGAAAGTCATGTTGTGAAATGTGACATATATATATGCACCTCAAAATTAACAGTGCTTCTTTCTTTAAATGTATAAACCTCTTAAAAACACAAATACTTAGTATCTTGTGTTTAGCTTTAGGGTTATATCTCTTCTCCTAAAGTCTTATATATACTCTTGCCAATGCTTCAAAAATGTACCTTCTCTTGGTCAATCATGCATGCTGACTCTAATTATATGACTAATAGATTTACAATGGTGGTAAAGATGCTAAGAGTGTCTTCTACAATAGAGTATTGAGTTGTTTGTAGACCATAAACATTGAAGACGTACCAGTTGTTACCAATTAACAATTTTTTAATTACTTAGATTATTTTAAACAAGGTGAATGGAGAAATTTCCTGTTCAGGGATTCATATCGACACAAGGCAATGTCTAGGTTACAACTCAAGAATTTTTGTTTGTATGATATCAGACGCTGTCTAGCGCATGCGCTCAGACAAAGAGCTATATTAAAATTAGTTTCTATTTTATAGCTGCTTAAGAACTAAGTCATAAAAAGGACTAATTCTGAAAATGTTTCAAGGAATAAAGATAGAATATACATTTACTCTATTATTTTTTATTTGAAAGTCTAAAAAATTTTATTAATCATGCTCATTTATATATATATATATACACAGTGCTGTAACTAGCCATTCCTGTACCCTGGGCAAGAATTTGCATTTGGGCCCCTTAATTAATTAGGTTTTGGAAAATAATAAAACAAATACAGCATTTTGGGCCCCCTTCCAAGTGGGCCCTGGGCCTCTGTTGCCCCTGCCTAGTTACAGCACTGTATATGTATATATATATGTACTTTTCATTTGACTTTTATTGCATTATTATAATTCTGAAGTATCTTTTGAAGAAATTGATTTAAACTGAAACAGTATAATTTACATATGAATAAATCTAAATTAATGAAAACTTTTATACTGAAAAATATTATAATAATTTTTATGATATTTAAATTAACAATTTTTAGTATTAGGGGAAAAAATTGCACAGAAACAACTTTGCAGCTATTTAACATCAGTTTAAGAATAAATAATATACTTACAACTTGGTAAAATGATGTGACAATGACTCCAATAAGAGCAAACAATGTTCCAAGAACATTAAATTTTATGTCATATGCAGAATTTAAGAAAACACCAATAGATATAGGAATCTAAAACATGAATAAATCAATCTAAATTAATATCTTAAAACCAAAGGCATGTAGACAAAAAAATATTGAGTTAATAATTAATTAAAGGATTTAAACAAAAATCAATAAAAACCACATGTAAAATACACTGCTTAAATACATATATTTATATTTTAAACAGACATTTAATGAAGCATATAATATTTGAAAAGCTGTCAATGGTTATGTCTCAATGTATTACAATTTTTAGAAACTAATTAATGGGTTATGAACAATGTCATTACCTGATTCTGTTTCTAAAAGTTTATATTTCTAGGGGAAGGGAGGATGTTAGGGATACTAAAGATTGGCATCTGGATAACCTTTTTCAATTCAATTTTAACCAAAAAAGAGATGTATTTATGAAAATTTGTAAATTATCATGAATTTTAAAATAGACATTGGTCAATAGAAACACTATTGCAGTAAAGGAATTCAACCTATAAGAGAAATTACAACTTTTCCCAAAGTAAAAACTATTTAGGAAAAAAATAAATAAATAAAAAATTCATGTATGATTTTAATAATGTTAAAAACAACATTAATAGTAGATACTAAATTTGAGTGTAAAAATTATGAAGAAGAAAAAAAAAATTAAATTTTTTCTGTCAAAAATCATAATTCAAGTATATTTATACAGCAATAATAACAATACGAAGAAATTATTTCATTTATCTACTGTTCTGCATAGATCAATCATTATATTCTAGTAAGTTGCACAAGTTGATAACATCTGGGGTACAAAGCATTCTGTTGATGAAAATGAAGTCTTAACATTTTTTAGCCATTATAAAAGAATTCTTCTGAAATAGTGCTGACCAGAAGAATGATGCTAATTTGTGGTAATTCATTAATATAATGGTCATTTAAGTAAATTAGTGCTGAAATACAAATATCTAAATAGTTTAGCAATTAAATTTCTATTACTGAGTACCATAAAGAAAGGAAGAGCTGAAAAACAAGTAAATATAAAATTTGGGGCAACAAAAAGTTTTAAGTAACCAGTGGATTAAAATCATTAATTATGGATACATAACTATATCTTTGTAAAAGTATATTCTTCATACATTCTGAAACTGACAGTCCTCTGAAATTTAAAATGTCTACTTAGAAAGGAGTTAACCAACACTGACACAATCCATTCAACAATACATTACATGATATAACTATGAACAAAACATAGAAAATCCTCAAAAGTCAATTATAGATCTAAAGCATCTGTTATCTAGGAGATAATTCTATGTTTTCAGCCGGATTCCCAATTTTTACACACTGAATTTCATTTAAGAATTTTTTTTTAAAGATGATCATTGATATTTTTGAAATTCAGTTAGAATGAAAAAATAAAACAGAAAGTTTGGATCAAAATTTATACATATACAAATAAACAATTAAAAGGAATTAGCAGATATCAAACACAAAATTAAAGTTATACAACAAAGAATAAAAGTGTCCTACCAATGTAAATTTTATTTTCCCTGAAAAAGACTGACGATAACCAAATGTTTGAATTATCATTATTGTTGGCATAGTCAATGTTTTTAATATCTGATATGTTCCAACAGTGTTGAAACCCAGTGACAAGTTCGTGAAAACCACAAATCCACAAAATGAGAAAGCTAACGGTAAAATTTGCAATACTGGCAAATGTTTCACTTGAAAAATTCTCAGTCTTTCACATACGAGCAAACCTAGGTACGTGACAAAAAAATGCACAAATGTTAATGTAACATTTGGAAACCTAGTCCTCACATAAACAAGTTTGTTTACAATTACTATAGATACTGACAAAATGATGTTTCCCACAAGACATAGGGGCACCTTATTTTGAACACACATGTTTGCACATCAACAGAACACTATCATATTAAGATGCCTATCAAACAGATAATAAATTTCATAAATAAATGATCCACTCCCATCAAAACAAGAGATGTATTATGTTGCTTTCAATTTAGCAGACCGCAAAAATTTTGTAAAACTGTTGCCAAATTTTATAAAGAAAATAAGTAGGTAGCACTGTGCAATGTAGCTTTGGTATAATCGGTTCTCATGGAATAAATTCATTGGAGCATTCATCTATAACACAGCGGTCGATTTTTCTCGCTAATCCCCTCACTATGTTGCTAATTAAAATTCAATTGTAACATTTCAGGAAAAGAGCGATCGTATTACCCAGCAATTTGAAGTAGTCACTAAGTAAATATCGATCCATTTTCGCAGCGGACGTTAACATGTTGATGAATTGTTATTTTTTCTTAGCTCTTTTGTGTGAATAAATTAAAAGAGGTACAATTTTTATTCTGCTACGAATGTAAGATTTTTTTTTCTCATTTCAAATTAACAGATTAGAAAAACAACGCTAAAATCAAGTATGTAAAGAAAAAATATTAAAACACATATGCACTTATTTTTATTTCTCGAGAGAACAGAGAAAAGAGCACCGTCAAAATAAGATATGTAAGGAAATATATTAAAAAATTGATGCACATGTACATTCACATGTGTACTTATTACTAACGACCTGCTTATTATAACATTTATTTCATAACAGTATTTTTATTGTCATAAATTTGCATCAATATGAATTTTATAGTAATAAAAAACATGTATTAACCCATTTAGGACCGCTCCATGTTTCCTTTATTGGAAAAGCACCAAACAGTTTTTTAACACTTCTTAGAACATTAATTACACAAATAAGTTGCTTCCATAAAATTAAATTTATTTTCAAGAGAGTTACAAAATGTTGCGTTTTCGCAACATCAGTCCAAAGCGGTATAAAAATTTAAAATATATAAAAAGTTAAAATTATAAAATTTTTTTAAAAAAATTCAAAATATTTGAAACATTTCGCATGAAGAGGTACATTACACTTATTACATACAGTAATTGTTTGACTTTTGCAGTGTTTACATTTTTTTGTTTATTTTCACTATTTTTAGTAATAATATGGCCCATTTGGTCTTTCTGAGTTTCGTTGAGAATTAAATTTTGAATTCAAGATGGTCTTCCAATATGTGAAGTTTCAGGTAAAACAGAATTCATCTGCATTTCTTCAAGCCTTTTTATCAAAGATATGGCTCTCTCAAAGATATAGACCTCTGAAACTCTAATAAACTTATTTTAGAATTCATTACATCCATGTAGAGTATCCATTTTTCCCATACAATAAGCTCCTTTTTCTTACTATATTGCTTACTTTTACATTTAGGGCCTGTTCACATAGGAGTCCGTTGCGTTGCGTTAAGGAAAAGATGACGTTGAGACGAAAATAAACCAATCATATGCCACCAAACGATTAGCAATGAAATTTTTAGCGCCTATGATTGGTTTATTTTCGTCTCAACGTCATCTTTTCCTTAACGCAACGTCACGGACTCCTATGTGAACAGGCCCTTATTAGAAACAAAATGTCGATTTCACCTGCAATGTCTTTAGGTGATTCGACATTCTCACATAAAATATTATCATCAATAGCTTCTTCATCCGTCATATCATCCGGATCTGGAGGGATAATGACGAATTATGGTTCATCATTAGCTTCTGTTGAGGACGATTCTGAAATATCATCATCATCTAGCCCATGAAAATACTCCAATGTCTCTTCCAATGTCAAAAATCGCTTTTTTCTAGAGACAAACTTATCTGAAATGAAAAAAATACCAATCTACTGCATAAAAACTAGGTAGCACTAATAATACACATTGGAATTAAGTAATACACATTGGACTGATGTTGCGTTTTCGCAACATTTTAAAAAATATGAATTGAGAAACATAAAAACAAAAATTATGCCTTACCTGTTGAAGCCATTTTGTTCTTTAGTCTCTAGTAAACTCGGAACAAGCATCAAATCGGAAATTTAACATGTGCTGCTATCTAAGGTTATTATTTGAAATTAGTCATTTTTTTCCCATTCAAAACACCAGAAAAAAAAAACAATTTTTTGCAAGTGCTAAAAGCTGGCAAATGTGGAAAGAAAAAAATTATTATGATCAATTAAAGTATAGAGAATAAAATAAAAATGTTACTTCAGACGTACAAAACTTATAACATGCCTTTAAAAAATACAGAAATTAGTGTTGCGTTCTCGCAACGCCAGTCTTAAATGGGTTAATATGATACTAGCTGAGTGGCAACCCGATGTGTTGCTTTTTCAATTTAAAATGAAATAGTTTCATCTCTTAAAGATTAAAAACCGTTTAATCACGTTTAAAAATATATTAGAATTTTTAAAAAACGAAATAATAATTAAAAATTTTCTTTCTTAAATTTCGGTTTTTGGTTTTGAAATAATTCTTTCAAATCTCCGTTTTCAAATTTTGCTTTTTAGACAAAAAAGAAATTCATTCAATTAGAAAAAATTCAAAAGGTTTTAGCTTCTCATTTCCTAAAAATAAAATTATTTCTGGTACTTTAAAATTATTTCTGGATTTCAATTATTAAATGATTCGTTCTCAACTAATAATTTTTTCTTTTGGCAACTGAGCAGAATTTCTTTTGAAGAGTGGAGTTCCTGGGTCTATTGACTTTAACTCCTGTCGCAAAATGCTTATTATCAATGTATATGTGCTCAATAGAAAAAATTATTAAGTTAAATTAAATTTAAAGTTACCAGTTACATTAATATAAAAATTAAGTTTTAAACCTTCAAAAAGTAGAAGGGTAAGATAAATTTAAAAATTAGAAATATATTAAGATTAAATAAATTAAGATTAAAAGGAAGAATTAAAAAATTTAAAGAAAATAAGTTGAAACTAATTATAAAGTTACGGAAAAAATGGCCCTCAGCAAACAAGATGGAAAGTTCGCATAATAAAAGAAAAAAAGGCCCTGTACAGGGTCAAACAATTCGTAATAAGATGATTGCAGAGTTCCGCGGGGGGGGGGGGGAACAAAAAACACGAAGATAAGGAAAATTGGAAAACGCAGCACCACCTAGGACCGAACCCGTAACGTAGGGTTTACCTGGTCAGCACGATAGCACTGCGCCACGACATCACACAGGTAGTTGAAAAAGATGGCAGGTGTATCGCGGTAAGGCTGAATGTAAATATTAATCTCGGGTGGAAAAAGTGCTTAAAAAAATAGAAAGACAGTTCTAACGAATTCAAAATTGGTGGTGGAAGAATCCTATCAGTTGCTCGTTAATTAGAAACAAATTTCACGAACTTGCTGGAATTATTAGTGAGTAAAATAATAAGTCGAAAAATTGCGAACTCGGCATTCAGTTAAAAGTGAGTTTTGAAAGTATGCTCTTTTAGAATGAAAACTTTTTTTTATTGAATGTATTTGGTATATTTTGGAAGCTGAACATCTAGCAAATGCCGATAAATCGTTAAATTGACATTAATAGGTGCAAAAAAGCGAAATATTTGTCCATCAAAATTATCGATTTCGTGAAATTCGGAAAACTGCTTTGGGGCAAAAGCTTCGGTTGCAATGAAAAACATTTTTAAATTTATAAAAATGTGTATATCCTTAAAGATGAAGAGTTGTAAAACACATGGAAATAAAAAATTTGTCGATTGGAGGACGGAAAAGTTGAATTTTGCATGCATGAAAATAGTGGAAATTTGCGAAACGGAAAGGAGCTGGCTGTCATAGGGACATGACAGTAGTGTCACGGCCAGGGGCAGGAGCATTGAAAAGTACAGGACAAAGTAAAATAATTGTTAAATGCAAGAAAGAAACATGGCAAATGACGGGCAATAAAAGAGAAAGGAAGAAGCCAGCAATATACCGAAACGAAATTTAGAGATTGTGTCTGTAGCAAGAAATAGAAGATAAAAGTTGAAGAGAGTGAGTTGCACGAAGAGAAGAAAAGAACATTTATGATGGCTATATAACAGGCCACCTGCTTGAAGCCGAAGCATGTTAAATTTGATAAGTAAGTTAAATTTGAGGGAGAATTTTATAAATCCCGCCCTCGATGCGCATTGGTAAAAAGGGGATTGAGAAGAGGCAGCCACGGACGAATGGCGAGGGCATGGTAATAATATGACCAATGGAAATTATAAGAGGCGGAGTCAACATTAATAGGAAAATAATATGAAATGAGAAATAGTGAAGGCAGAGATAACCTAACAAGTCAGAGTTAGTCAGAAGTTTTTGAGATATAGAAGTGGTGTCAAGGCATATATACCTATGAGGAGGGTTAATTAGAAGTTTGGAGATAGAAGTTGGCGAGCGCCCAGTGTCCCGTGCCGAGGGTCTGCAAGGAGTGCCGGAGTTAGAGAACCGATGATGACAGTGCCCAAGTGTCCCGTGTAGAGTGCCTGCCATGAATGACGGAGCCTTATACCAGACAAGAAAGTGCCCTAGTTCCGTGCGATGATAAGACAACGAAGTTCGTCATTACGAGTGCCAGCTGCCCATAGTGATTCAATTGTCATCTTCCGAGGTACCGACTTTGCGTTTCCTTTTTATATTGCTATCATTGCTTCTCAGTGTGTAGCCATAATAATTAATATAGAGCGCGATGAGTATAGTGTTTGAATATAAGATGTTAATGAATTGACCGATAATTCGTACAAACAATTTAATATGATGTTATGCTTGTATATATGAATTAATTTAGTAGTAATGAAATTAAGAGTAATATGTGTAGATGCAGTACGAAAGATTGTCATAATAATTGGATGAAGTAAATATATGTGTCATAGTAATGAAGTTGAGAGTTGTAGATGAAGTACGAACGATTGTCATAATAATTGAATGAGTTAAATTTATGTGTCTTAGTAATGAAATTGAGAGTAATATGTGTAGATGAAGTACGAAGGAATGTAATGATAATTAAATGAATTAAATATAGGTGTTGTGGTGAATTAATTTAGTAGGAATGAAGTTGAGAGTAATAATATGTGTAGATGAAGGACGAAATATTGTCATAATAATTGAATGAGTTAAATATATGTGTCGTAAAGAATTAAGTTAGTAGTAAAGAAGTTGTGAATAATGTGTAAATGCCGGAGGAAATATTTAATAACTTGTAGCGTATTATTTATGTGTTAATAATCAATAAATTAATTTGTCAATATAAACCAGAGTTGTTTCCATTATTTGGGAATCACAATCAATCAATATAATAAGTCCCAATCTTTAATTAATTTTAAAACTTTCACTCCTACACTGGCCCACCCGGAATGTCAGCTGTTTCTGCTCTCCTCTTCTATTGAGTTCGGCTGTTTTAATTGAATAATTAAAAAAGTTTAAAGTTTTGAAAGTTGAGGATAGCATCAGTAAACGCGTCTCGGCCGTCGCGTACCAGTCGCGATATCCTGCTATGCTCGGTTCGCGAGATTAGCCCATCCCCGTGTCTGCTGACTGACAAACTAACATTTGTTTACCTTCAGCTTTTAATAGTAAGATTTACCACAGTAATTATCCTAAATTCTGCTAAAATTAATAATTTTTTTATTAATTTTGCCAATATTTTTTTAATTCTTAAAACCCATTGAAATGTATACAGAAGAACGTCAACTTAATTTTAAAAAAACTTTTAACCGTGTTCCAAACGCAATATTTAAAGGAAATTGAAAGGTTTCTTTGGAAATCGGCTGTTTTACGCTTTGGGCGCAAACATTTGGCACAGAGTTGGCTGATTTTCGCCAAGGGCGAATGCTTTTGTACATTCAGATTAATCTCTGATTTGGCGATAAATATCCCACCAGGGCAATAATTTTAGCATTTAATAAATGCTTTTGGAATAGAATGAGAAAATATAAAATGCATCTTTAACACTTTATTTAAAAAGAGTACTTCAATAAATATTAAAAAAATCTTTTAAGGATTTTCATACAATATGAAAAAATACGTAATCTTTAGGGATTTCTTAGAGATAAAAATAATAATCTAAAAGCAAAGATTAAAAAAATTAATAAACAAAATAAGGAGAATTTTCAAATTGTTTTTGGAGGCAACAACTTAATATTTAAACTACGATGCTCATATATTCTGATGATGTCCAGTATTCTGTTGAAGTTTAACTCTCAAATTCAGGTAATAAAACAGCACCAATGCTTAGTGAAAAAAAAGAAGATTTTTCGGTGTTTCTAGTGAAAAGAAATAAGGTCTATAATAGAAAAAAAACTCATATTTAATGGACAGTAATTGAAGAATCACTTGTGCTAAATAAAATCCCATTTTATTTCTTTTTTGATCACCCCAAAAGACACGTTTTCTTTCCTTTCTTTTTTTCTCTCTGTGTGTGTACGTCGTTTTATTTAATTAAAAACAAAAATTTAAATTTAAATTCTCTTAACTCAGCAATAATTATAGCTTAAAAACCTCTACTGACCAATTTCACGAGCACCCTTACTCAAATTAATCAGTCATCATTGGATAAGCCTTTCGACCAGGTACTCCGAAAAGAGCCTTAATGGTATTAGTGAGTTTAAAACTTTTAAATCATGTTTTATAATATCAAAACTTCAATTTTCACACTAAAATAAACTATCATTATCTATTTCGAAAGCCAACAAGGAAATTATTCAGAAGTAATCATAAGTGTAGGAATTTGATATGTTTCAGTTAAAAAAAGTCAGATTTATAGCTGAAATACTAGATAAATACTAGGGAATCAGAAGAGCATACAGTCGAACCTCCATATATCGTAGTAGCAAATTGCGCGAAAAAAATTCGATATACAGAAATTTCGATATATAGAATTGAGCTTAGTCTTATCATAATTCTCCTAAAAAAATTAAAGCAAATTTTCTTATATGGAACTCCATTTCTTATTTATATGCGAATCCCATTAAATGAAAGTTAATAACTAAAAAATTAATTAATATGAAAGATTTATTGATTTCTACATATCTTTAAAAAAAACAATAATGCATACAGTGGTTACAATGATCACAGTTACATTCTTAAAAAAAAAAAAAAACTACGAATATCTTGCTGAACAGTTAGTTTTGAGGAAAGTTCAAAGAAATGTTCGTATTTATTCAGTCCACTAAAAACTTCATCGGGGACATTTTCCGCGAATTGAAGTCCACGACGTATTGTTTCAAATGCCAAAAATTGGGAGATTTATTCTAAAGTGGAATAAAATCTTCCAATTTGTCTTGAAAAAAATTTCGATATATAGAGATTTTTTCGATATATAGAAACAATTTTTCTATGTAATGAACATGGAGATTTGCTAAGAGTTCGATATATAGAAAATTTCGATATAGGGAAGTTCGATATATGGAGGTTCGACTGTATATATATTTTAAACAGGCAAAAGGAGATTTGAGAAAAAAAAACACAAATTAAACTTACTTCAACGTCGTAAGTTTTATTTTTCATTGATGCATGAACACATGCACGTATAATCCCTCACGGGTCGTAATAAAACGACTCTAAGTGGGAAGACTTCGAAGCATCGTGCCCTCGTTTTATTAAATTTAAATTCCCTCTGAAAAAAGAGAAAAAAATATCGTAAGTTGTCATTGCACACGGCTAACAGACACCAGAAATGAATTAATATAAACAATCCCAAAATGATTTGGCCTCTTTGATTTAGAATGTTACCATACAACGATTATCATAATTTTCTATTTCAATACGCTTATCGTCTACTAGGCAATGTTTGGCAAAGTGAAATTTGAAAGTGAATAATATTTATTGTTTTTCTCATTAAAAATAGCGTGTCCAGGCGTAATTTTTATCAAAAATCGCAGATTTTAAATAAACTAAGGTTTACATAATAGGAATTTCTTTAAGTATGGGTCGGATGCTGTGCTCCGTCTGCTGCTTTTGGCAGTTACTGTCAAATACCGGTCTTCATTCGGCGTTGTAACTCGGGGGCGACCTGTACTGTAACGTCTACTGACAATTCCATCATCTTGGAATCGTTGCCAAAGCCTAGAGATGACACTTTAGGCAATTCCAAGTTCCTCGGATACTTTCATGTGAGTACGCCCACATTCCAGGCGGCCGATAATTTTACCACGTAAAAAATCATCCACATGCGTCCTCTGTGTCATAACTATTCGGTTATGGCACTGAGCGGCTTACAGAACGCTTGTGAACAATTTTACTTCTTTGCCACTATACCTTATATACCCCTCTCTTACACTCTCGTCATTGTGACGTACTATCGGCGTCATCTGGTGGCTTCCTGTAATTTGTATATTATTCTTGAAGATGTGTGTGATAATTCTACAGGTGAAAGTTTTACTTTAGAGTTCGATTTACTTTAGAGGTGATTCTAAATTATCCTTAATTTATGGACATGAGTGTATATACGATGCATACTTACATATTTACGATGTGGGAGATTTCCCCGAATAATTTTATGAAACATTTCAAATATTTAACTTATTGCTTATTGCCTTAAAAAAAATGTGACTTTTTTGCAAAAAAGAAAAAAAAACCCTCCAGTAATTCAACGCAATTAAGTCCAACCGCGTTGCTCGGTTAATTGGGTTCTAATCTGTACACTACTGACTGCTTACAGAGCTGACGTCATGGTTTGGAGCGCTACGGTCAATTTTTGCTACACGAGGGCTAATTAGACCAGGACCTACTGCTTAAAGCCGATTAAGAGCGGCTGCAAACATCCATGCCAGCAGTGGGATTCGAAGCAACAGGATCTGAACCGAATGCCAGCGCCCTAGTCATTCGGCTATCCCCTGGCTTGAAAAAAAAAAAGAAAGATGGGAACCACTGCTCTAGAGCAGGGGTGGGCATTAAGTCGATTGCGATCGACCGGTGGACCACCAAGACGTTTTGGGGTGACCGCCTTTACTAAGACCTAAGACGCGCATACTTAAAGAAACATATTTATGGAACACCAACGCGATTTGCTTTAAACGCGGATTTAAAAGAGTAAGTTTTTTTCTTGTAGCTATGTAGGTACGTACATATTCCATATTTATTATTAAGTTACAATAAATATTGTTGACCGTTTTTTTAAGCTTACCACTCCTACGTCACTGGGTGGACCGCAACACCTTGAAAAATTTAGAAGTAGCCCGTACCCAGGAAAAGTCTGCCCACCCCCTGCTCTAGAGTGTCAGGGGAATGAAAATGTCAGATCTGAATTTAGCTCTTTGACACAAAATTTCATAAGTGTATATACAGAAAATGCCTCTCACTCGAGACTGATCATTGCTATAATATATTACAAACAGTTCTGATTTTATTTTTCTGAGTAAGGGCCTGTTCACATAGGAGTCCGTTGCGTAGCGTTAAGGGAAAGATGACGTTGAGACGAAAATTAACCAATCATAGGCGTTAAAAATTTCATTGCTAATCGTTTGGAGGCCTATGATTGGGTTATTTTCGTCTCAACGGCATCTTTTCCTTAACGCAAAGCAACGGACTCCTATGTGAACAGGCCCTAATTGTTTTCTTTGAATTTGACCTACTTGGTCTCTAAATATTTCGATACTTCACAAGACCATGCATGCACTCACGAGGAAAATATTCCAGTGCAAACGACTCCTTTCATCCCATGTCTCACATTCCGTAGAGCCGTGCTCAACACTAGCTATAGAAAAAAAAATGCAGCTATGAATAAGTTTCACGTCTTCCATAGTGAAAAACGAAAAAAAAAACTAATTTACGAGAATCCTTCAGCTAAAAAATATAAAACTCTTCAATGAGAGGAATTCACAGTGCGGCAATACAACATATATTATCGGAAATAAGTACATTGAACTCCCAATTATTTGGTCATCCCAAAATATTAAGGTTTGGAATAAAATACAAACAGTCAGGAAGAACACCAATATGGATCGTTAACAAAGGAAAACAATAGACTTTTTTTAGCAGAAAAACTAAGAACCTATAAAAGCTTTATTATTATTATTATTATTATTATTATTATTATTTTAATTCAACCTTATTGTTTTCACTATATGTACTTAAAATAAAACTTCTGAAAAGTTCCTTTTTGTTATAACATACAAGACCATTTTTTGGATAATATTTTTTTTTTTTACGTATTTCCGTGGCAATCAACATATCTGTGTAAATTCGTCATCTGTGTCAAATTTAACTGATATATAAATAGCGGTTCAGAAAAATATAATTTCTCATAGACAGAATAACTGCAGAAATCAATGTTTTAAAGAAATACACAATGTTTACATTGTGTACAATGTTTACAATGTTTACATTGTGTACAATGTTTACAATGTTTACATTTTACAATGTTTTAAAGAAATACACAAATAAATGTGAATGGAGACCAAAAGTGTAGGACGTGGTTGTAAATTTCATGGGTACATTGTAAAAATGAGTCACATTAAAATACATAAAAATTGGCAAAAATACGATTTTCGATTTATGTTCTCTTCTACATGCGTGTGAACTAGGAACGAACTTGAAGGTGGTATGTTCATGTAATCATATTATCAATTCCGCCAAACATTATAAACACCGTACAGATCCTTGAAAAGTGGATGGAAAAGCTAATATATGCAGATGCAGTGTAAATTTTTACATCACCTTGTAGGCTATTATTATTATCATTAAAATGTCTAGATGAATGGATAGATACCAATTGAATTTAGCAACCATCCTTGAAGAAATGAGTCTGGACGTTTAACATGGAGAAGGACTTGACGCAATTTTGAAATAAGCCTGTTCGGGCACAGTGCCTAGAACAGTTTGCGTCAAGAAGCAACCCATTAAAAAAAGTACCAGTGTGCGGCCTTGCGTTGTCTCCACTGAATGTAGCGTTTAGGTCACTCAGAGGAATCCATTGGAAAATCTGGTCCTTGAGATCATAGGTTATGTTTTCTTCATGTGAGTCCTATACAATCACTGTGCAATTTGCAGCCTAAGCATTTCTTGTTTTTGCATTTACAAGAAAAGAAGTCTAGAAACACAGGGGTCTCAAGAGGTGATATCTGGATCCCTTTAAAATTTGAAATTAAAAATAAAGCTGTATTGACAGGGCCTTTTTATCGCATGGGCAAATCGGGACTTTGCCCAGGGCCCCCTGATGCTAAGGGGCCCCAAAACCCCTTTGGTGTATGCACCTATTACTTCTAATAGTATGTATAGCCGATGGATAGTTCATATTTTTATAAATGTTCGTTAGATGGGACCCCCAAATAGCATCTGCCCAGGGGCCCCCACCGTTCATAATCGGGCCCTGTGTATTGAACTGTAACAATTAACAATAATGTAACTAAATAGAGTGAAAGCCGTTCAGGGCACTGATCTCAGTAGGTCCCCTGGGTTGCGTTGCTCACTGTCGGTCTCTTGACAGCTGATATTTGACAGGACATTTTATCTTTTTTTTCAGATATTACCTCGTATTTTTATGGTGCATAGTTGCACTCTCTGTACTTAGCAATTCAAAAGTAAAATTGCAGTGCAATCTTTAGAATTCAGTTGACGTTAGTCTTTAAATAAATTTTCCGGTTTGATCATATACGCAATAGCCTAAGAAGAAGAAAAAATGGAAATATAATTTGAATATTTCTACCCGTGGCTGATTAAATTAGAATTTATCTAAACAATTTTTTATTTTTCTCCCCAGAGTTCAAAACATTTTTTAGAGTAAAATAATTTGTATATATATATATATATATATATATATATATGCATGTGTGTATAGTACTTTGTAAGTCATTCTTATTATAACTACTTTATTATTTTTTAATGGTTAAATTGCCTAATAATGTAATACTTTGAAGAATCCTTAACCGAACGTTAAATCATTACTTTCTGTGGTTGGTGGCTAATTAGATGTAATTAAGGAAAAGCGATAGAAATCCCAAAGCTTATAATTTTTATTTATATGAGCTTCTGTTATGTGATGAAGAACAGAGAAAAATTAGTTCTTTTACTCATGGATGAGATTTATATATCGTTGTCAAGTTTTTGAACTAAGAACATTAACTATATCTTTTATTTAAATAATAATTCAACAGATGGCAGCACCAAACATTTTCCTCTTTTCCGAATTTGTGTAAATGCTTATCGGACGTGTTTCGAAAGTTGTTCTATAAACTCGTCGGGGGTGTAGCTCAGTGGTAGAGCGTTCGCTTTGCATGTGAAAGGCCCGGGGTTCGATCCCCCGCACCTCCAGGAGTGCTTTCTTCCTTTTTAATTCGTCGGCATAAAATGTAAGAAGTATATTCTTGAAGATTTACACTTAGGGAGAAATAAACCGTTTATTCTAGTTTTCTTTTTCGGGGATGATTTTCTATTTTTCTTAGAGAAATCGTTTGAAGATAAAACCTGAGAATGATGAATAAAACAAAATGTTGCTTAAATAGTAAGTGCAATTGTTAAAGCATTACTTGCAATAGAAGTATTCGATGAAACCGAGCAAAGCAGATCTTCACCGAAAAATGTAAGCAAGAGATCAGAATTAAATTTTTCTTTTTATGTATTGTACTTGTAGAGTTCTTTTTGTTTATACATAAAGGAGTACTTTAAACAAATATTTGCTATTACGCAAGCCAAACATGAATTAAATATAATATATTGAAAGAGACTGACAGATACTGATGCCTATTAAATTTAATTTATTGAAAAAAAATTAAAATTTAATTATTTAATGAATTTAATTAGAAATTTTCATTATTTTAAGTGAATGTGGTAATTTTCTGTGAACAGGTGAGTGCAACTGAAGCTCACACTTTATCAGGGATGTTACTTACTCCTACTGGGATACGGTGCGCTAGTGTCAAGGAAATTCTGGCATCTTCAGGTTTGGCTTGGTTAAGAGCGCTACGGTCATTACACAAGGGCAAATTAGACCCGGACCTACAGATTAAAGCTGATTTCGAAAGGCTACAAACATCCATGCCAACAGTGGGGCTCGAACCCACAGATTCTGGTACCGAAATCCAGCGCCCTGGTCTTTCAGCCATCGTCTGGCTAGGGGTCTCTTTCAGAAAAATGAAAGGAAAAAAACCCGGGAAAATTAGAATAATTCTAGCCTTTTATATTAAAAATGGCTTGTACTAACAATTTCTGTGTCTATCTTAGCTTTATCAAGAAATGGAGCATTTACAGACAGCTTGATTTGTTCGTAGAAAACTTATGTATTTACTTATTTCTGACAAAGTACAAAGTAGCCTGCATTATAGTCACATCAGCGAGCGAAAACAATACAGCTTAGGAGGAGGCTATAATTTCTTAACATTTTGTGAATGCGACCTATAATGATATTCTGTATACTGAAATAACGTCAAATAGGGCTTGTAAGAATTCCCCCCCCCCAGATTTTTCAATATTAAACCAAGACAAATTTTATATCAGGAACATGTCAAATTTAAGTTCCTGTAAATACTTACTCCATTGATGATTTTATTTCTTTATTGATAGATACAAGTAACAAACACCAGAATAGATAATATTAGTACAATTTCAAAAACGGCCAAGGGATTTAATGTAGTATTACACTAGAGCAGCGATTCTCAACCTGTGGGGCGCCCCCCCCCCTAGGGGGGCGCGAGCACACTAAAGGGGGGGGGGCGAACATATCCAAGAGAAAACATTATTTAAAAAAAAATTGATTGACTGACGAAAGGAAAGCACACACACACACATACAAAACAAAATACATTTCGACATAATATTTAATAATTAACTTATTAAATTAAAACAACTTACTAAATCAAAACCTTCTTAATCAAAACTTACTAAATTAAAAACAAATTTAATAAGTATTAGTTACTTCCTTGGGCCTGTCTTGCAAAGCAAAGTTTTTCGAAGGAAGGCTTAGTATTAGAAATAGAGATTCTCAGTTCTTTTTCTATATTTAGCTGAGATCTATATTTTGTCTTCAAAGAAGCCACCGCAGAAAATCCAGTTTCACAAAGGTAGGATGTTGAAAATGGTAATAGAATGCGAAATGCCCTTGTTTTTAGTTGTACCAGAAAACTCATCATCTACTCCTGCCCAAAATTTATTACTAAATTGTCTTTTGGTTTCGTCACTTGTCGTGAAGTCTATGAAGGTTTCTTCCTCGGCAATTGAGAGCCCTTCGGGAATATTATGAAATGGATCCCTAACCCACTCGTAACTTGCTATGAGTTTGTCGTCAGCAAGAAAATACTTTTTAAAATTCTTTGCCAGCATGGCTAAATTATTTTCAATGGTTACAAAAAACAACTTTTACACGTTGTTCTTCAGCCTTGTAAGTTTTAACACAATCATCCATATTTGCAAACATTGTTAGGTTTTTTTTGCTTTAAATTTCTGCTCCACAATTCCAATTTTCTACAAAAAGCATTAACTTTATCACTCGTATCCAATATATGTGTATTTGATCCTTGGAGTTGAAGATTCAAGTTATTTAATTTCTCGAATATGTCGACCAAGTAGCTCAATTTCATCACAAATAAACCATCGCGAAAATTCTTGGCTTCCGGTCTGTTTTCCTCTTCTAGGAAAATGGCGATTTCTTCTCTTAATTCATAAACACGTTACAAAAATTTCCCACGTGATAACCATCTTGTCTCGCAATAAAATAGTAATGCTGAATGTACTGCACCCATGTCTTTACAAAGTGCGAAAAAGATTCTTGATTTCAGGGGTCTCATTTTTACATAATTTACTACGGTTACAACCGTAGTTAACACAATATTCAAACCAGGACTCATTTCTTTGGACGCCAGAGCTTCTCTGTGGATCATGCAATGTGTCCAGACGCACTGTGGCGATTTTTCTTTTACAAGTGCTTGTATACTTTGGAATCTTCCGGACATTGAACGAGCAACATCGGTGCATATTCCAGCGCAATTTTTCCATTCTATGTTTGTCTCGTACATAAAATCATTTAAGATAGAAAATAATGCGAGTGATGTTGCTTTGAGTTCTATTGGTTTGCAGAAAAATAATTCTTCTACTACTGACATATCATCACAAAATCGAACATAGGCAATGAAATGAGCATCTTTATTAATATTTGTTTCCTCATCAAACTGAATTGAAGACAATTTGTCACGCAACTTCGAGAAAAGCTGACACTGTACATCTTCAGCTATATCATCAATTCGACGGGCAACAGTATCATTTGAAAGAGGTATGGACTGCAATTGTTTTGCAAAATTATCTCCAAACATAGTTTCTACAATCTCAATTGCTGCTGGCAAAATAAGCTCTTCACCAATGGTGTGAGGCTTTTTACATCTGGCTATTTTATATGAAACGTTGTAAGAGACAATTAGAGCTTTTTCATCCACAAATTTTTTTTTTAAAATGATTTTTGCTTTTCATATGATTTTAATTTTAATTCGAAGAATTCTCTGGGTTTGTTGACGTACTCACTATGAAGCGTTTCCAAATGTCGTTTAAGTTTATTAGGTTTCATGCTGTCTGCCGCAAACATTTTTGAGCAAATGATACACAGGGGCCTTTCTTCTTCATTTACTTCAGTACTGGTAAACCTAAAATTTAAGTATTCTTGAGAATATTTTCTTGATTTTATTTTCGGAACCACGCTCGTCTGTGAACTTGTTGATGCTTGACTATCGTCTAATGCTCGCTTACGCCCGCTTAAAAATTTATCCATGATTCTGCATAAATTTTTTACCTTAAACACATTTACGATAGATTCGATAGCGATAGAAGGATCGACTAGAATAAGACTGGCTGGAATTGAAACTGGCGTTATCGAACATTCTCCTTCTCCCCATGAGAAAACATTTGCTCACATCTGCGCATGCTCGAGACGGCATCTTGTCGACATTCCAGAATCGTCGAGATAAATCGGAACTTCTCGCTAAACCGCGAAAAAGTCAGACATGGTAGACGCAAAAGCAATAAAAAGGCACCGGATTCTTGTTTTGTCAATGCTGAGGATCAGTATTGCCAAATGTCAATAAATTTCCGTATTCTTGGTAATTTGTAAGGTTTAAAATTAAGGTCGTAGTGTAGGTTTAGAGCCGAAAAACTCAAAATACATTATTATTGTATACATTTTATTGTATGCGGGGGGGGGGGGACGCGATGAAAATTATGATTGAAAATTGGGCCGCGAATCCTGAAAGGTTGAGAAACTCTGCACTAGAGGACTACAATAGAAATCACTAAGAACAGTTTTGCTTTATTAATGTGAGGCTGTTGTTGTTGTTACTAATCCTATCTGATCTAGCCGATAGGCTAGACCAGATCCATGAGACCGAAAACATTAAAAAAATCTATGACAAGGAGTGGACTCTGTGACAAATTCTTTTCAAGCCCCAAGCAAGACAGAAGATGGTCAGGGGAGGAATGATTGATGTTACATTTTCCACAAATAGGGAAGATCTTATTGCCTTGATCAAATTTAGGGCACTTCAGGTGATCACTTAGGAGTCTTGACAAAGCAGTCTGCTGAGCACGATTGCCCACAAAAGCCGTAGCTCCTCTCGACTGTCTGTCACATATGTGAGACTTGCGATGCGTACTTAGAGAACAAATGTTTGGTATCGACGTAATATTTATTTTCAGAGGGCCCTACTAATATTTTTCCGTTTATCGCCCCAAAATATTTAGGGACACCCCTAGCCGATTTCTCGGCACTCTAAAAGGGTCCCGAAACACCGGCACTGCCATAGCCTAACAGCAAGGGGATTTTTATGCACCCTTCAATGAGAAGTGTCCTTCTGCAGGTGTTTGACTTACATTTTAAACGCGATGTATTTTGTTGGTTGATGTAAGCTTGTTGAAAAAGTGTGTTGCTATGGTGGGATTGGGGGTTAAATTTTACCTTTGTTATCCTGGACTGTAGTTACGAATGATTTATCCTAAAGGTTTATTTTAACTGTTGTACTATATGCTTTCATTTCATGGAGAAATTAAAGGAATTTTTTATATCGAGGATCTTAAAAAAACGCCTTTAATTTTTCCATGAAATGGAAGCATCATTCCAAGTTCATTATTGCAAAATAGCAAAACCATTGGTGTGACATTTCATAACGAAAACTAGAATTTCGAGGTTTGGTGAGTAGTCAGTAGTGTTTTGATCGATACTAGCGTTATGTTTTGAGAACGATTTAGATCTTGTCATATCAAAAATTCTGTGATCAGCGATTTCAAATCAGACATTTGTTTGATTATATCTTAAAATATGTGGAATTTAAACCAATACGTTAAAGGTAAGTGTACTTCCTGTAACCAAGGTCATTTTTGCAGTAGTTATGAAGGTTAACTAACTCACATCAGGACAGGTCACTAAAAATCATTTGAACAAATTATTTATTTCATATCTTAGGGTGAATGGAATGTAAAAATATTCATAAGAAACGCTTAAACTACGTTTATATAAATTAAAAGAAATCACCACAGGAATCTGAAAAAAAATAGAGATTGATGTTGTAAGGACTTTGCCTAAATGAGACTGACAGCCTTTATAGAAAAATTAAATAACATATTTATTAATTTTCTCGGCTAAATACTACAAATGTACACTGTACAAAATAATATTAAATTTTCAAGGATAATTGGGTTCGTGATGTCATTTTTGATGAACCGGCTCCATTCGCGTTCTCTGGCGAGGCACGCGTCCGTGTCAGAAGATCGTCTAACACCTCCAAAGAAAAATCGACAGCTGACTCCTATCGCCCGGTTGCAGAGTCCATCAGCTTATTATTTCCTTCTGGGGGGGGGGATCTGTAGGTTACGCCCCTTTCGTTACCGCTTGCCGCTCCCACGTGCCTCGAAGCCTCTGACCAGCCGGCACCAGCCATTTATCTGGACTCCATTGTCAACGAGGGAAAAGATGTTATTTTACCAGAAGTATATGGAAGAGTCTCTACGTCGTGGCTTTTGTGGCACTAAACGGAAGGTCATCTTTCGGCACTGATGGAACAACTTAGTTTACAAAGAGGTGTTCCTTGGAATTTCCCCGTGGGACAGTCAAGTCATTACAATGTTTTCGGTCAAAATGTAGGAATTCTCGCTGTTCAAAAGTTTGATGAATCATGGAAATTTTTGTTTTTACGGCCAAAGGCGAAAAGGGAAAACAGAGATTAGCGTTAGTTTGTTAGAGAAAATGTAGCAGACTTGCTGCAGAGGGTATGCAGAGGTATTCTGGCTGAGGGGCCGCGCGCACGAACGACACGACGTCGTTTGCAGCACAGCTGGCCGTCCTCTAGGCGTCCATTGCTTCACTTACCTTTGACTTTAAATCACAGGTGTTTGCGTTTGCAATGGTGCACTGAACGGCCGAGATGGATATCCGAATAACATGAAATTGTGTAACATGAAATGGTATTTTAACCATAAATGCTTAAGGTAAATTCCGTATTCTGATGTATGGCTCTCTATCATTAATAACAGTGTCTATTCTATCTGTGACACAACTAGAGCTCGCCGGAACTTTCAAATTGCATTTGTAACTGCTCTAGAACACACGATTCTTGTCTAAACTTAACTAGGAACATAGCTGAAATACTTATAAATACTTATAACTCGGTAACTTGTAAATTGAAAAAAAACAACCAAAAATCTTATCCTTTAATTTCATGATTAATGTTTGTTATTGTATTAATGTTCATAGCAATTCTGAATGTCATAATTGCATCGCTGAATTGCTTGAAAATAGTAGTCAAGTCAACTCTAAAAAATATTTACTAGAAAAGAAAAATCGGGAAGGATTTTTTTTTTCTAAACGTGGGCGTGGCGAGGAACTTAAATTAAAACTAGAACTATCGTCAGTTAAGATGTTGCTAGTTTTACCGGTGTCAAAACCAGTTATTTTGAAAGTCTTGGTAGTTTTGGTATTAGAAACCGAAAAACCTAGTGTGGGTGTTGCAAATTGAAAAGATATATTGTTTTGGCGTACTGGTAGCGCCCCCTGGTTGTTTTGTGGTTTATTCGAAGCGTTTATTTGTAGTTAGTGTTACTCTTTAACAAATAAAAGCATGACGTTCGAAGCCTGATTCCTTTAATTGAAGTCTTGGTTATAATATATTATTGAATTTTCCATAGTGGGTGCTGCAATCGAACAAAAGCTTTTAGCGACCGACAGGTAGGTCGGAATCTATCGGATGACCACCTAAACTAAAAAAATTATAACTATCCCCAATCCTCCCCTTCAATATATATATATATATATATATATATATATATATATATATATAACGAAATATTGTAAAATATTCTTCTTTGTGCTGAATTCTGAAAGTAAATGATTCGGTTTTTAAAAGGCAGTTTTCTACCTTTAATGCGGAATGCACTCTTCCAGTGACGTAACTTTAACCTATCTGTTTGGGACGGTTTAATGAAAAAGAATAGAATTTTGAATGGCATTTACAGTTTCAATTTTTAAATTACTTTTTCTAATGGATGGCTTACTCCCTAGAGGAAAAAGTTTCATACCTCTCTGGACCCTTTACGTTTTTCTTCAGGCGTTACGTCACTTACTAGCATAGTGGCCCCTGGTTGTAAGAAATTTTCAGCTTAAGTGTATCTCTCCAGTCTCTGATGTTCCCTCCCCCCACAACCTCTCAAAACACCCTAACCGTGATGGGTCACTTTAACTAACTCCATAATATTTTGTAAAATTTTCAGGTTGTATGCATTGCGGCGATCTTCAGATCGAGAAATTGAAGTGGATTCTCGTTTTTACGAGCCTTCAGTTAAGAAACTCTTCCGCATTTTCGGACCAATTTCCTGAAACAGGATGGTATCCCATAGAATTAGTATTTTTTTTTACGACCCCTGATTAAATTGACCTGGTGACCCCGATTTAAATGATACTAGACAATGTTTGTTTTTTACGAACTTCCAATAATTATCGAACTCACTCGTATTTACGAACTAATTTGCTGAATCTGAATGATATCGCATAGAACTAATGTTAATTATTAACTGACGTTCATTTACGAAGCGTACGAGCTAAAATTGTCCATTCATTCTTTGCTACGAACTGCATTTTTCTATTTTTCCATCGGTGTTTTCCCACTGTCTGCCGAGGTGTCGCACGAGGTTGGTGGATACGTCTTGAAAACCAACCTGAAACAACGAGGTTTGCAATTCGGCGAATGGTTAAAGTTGAACCAGTATAATCTTTTCTTACCCGAGCACCGGCTGGACTGAAGCAACCTCGGATTGTTATATTTATTGAACAGGTGTTTCTTTACGTACTTTTTGTTCCCTCGTCTTGTGTATGAGAGGCTTTGTTTCACAAACAATGTCGCGTGAAAGATACGAGTTTGTTTATTTGTAGAACTATTTAAAAAACGATTTTGAGGGAAGCCAATGCAGATGTCTTGACTAGGGCAGAAGCTGGAAAAAAAAGAGAAAATTTCTCTATATATTAGAGCACGAGTATAGACTGGTACTGGTCACGATAAAGATGGGGCAATGTAGCATTTTCCCAAAAGTATTTCCATGAAGTAAAGTATTAAGAGTTGGAGGAGGTGCTTGTTACCTGGAACAGACAAAAACGAGGCAAGAAAATTCCTATCTCTGGTCACTAAAATGAGAGGTTTTTGTTTAAAAACTTGTTGTAATTAAAGGTTGTAGCAAATTGCATTTCTGAACATTTTAATCCTGTTAACATTTATGAACCTCCACTTTTATGAATTTACTTTTGCAACCCGTACTGGTTCGTAAAACCAGGAGCCTACTGCAAAAATATTTTGAAAAACACATCATCAACCTACATTGAGATCTAACGGTATGCAGCGGTTAGAGGTAATACTATTTTTCACGTTATATGAAAGCGGTAAAATATTGATCTGGAATCGCCTACTACTTAACAGTTAACGCTACATTTTAATAGCAGTGAAGACTTCCTAGACAGACAGGTCGGCGCATGCATCCATCTCATATCTGTGAATGAAACAAAAAGACGAGTTACTCTTAAACCGGTATGATGCTGAGAAATTGCCCTAATGAAGCAGAACTCTCTGGAAACCCGCCGTTTCTCACATGTTAGCCAGATAATCTCTGTCGCGCCCTTGACGTCCCGAAAACGATGCGGTCTGCACTATCACCCTCGACCTCCACGAGGCGAACCATATCTGCGAAATCTTAAAAAAATGAGCATAAAATATATATACCCCTTGAAAAAACATTGTCACCCTGATCTGCAGGACTTTCACGTTTTTATATAATCAGTGAGGTGGTCTCACCATTGTCAGGCTGCGGTGGGAAAAAAATAAGAACGGCCGCCCGAATATAGATCACGAGCGAGTCCTTTTAGCTGGTTTCTTTTTTGTTTCCCCAGCAAGAAATATGGGTACCCAAGATTTAGGTGTTTTTTTTTTTGCTTTTTGCTTTTGTGCCTTTGGTGCTCTTAGAGTGCATAGCGGAGGCCTGGCCTTGGTGTGGCTTGATAAGTTGCCACTGAGTGATCGGAGCACTTTTGACAGTCCTTTCCTCGTCCTTTATGAGACCTCTGAGGTTTTTATGACGAATTAAGGGCCCAGATAATGGCCGAGGCATCCGGAGACGACAGTTTCAATCTGAGCGTAAAAAGAGATTTACCGAGACATAAATTCATTTGTCTTGTGACGACCGCTGCGTCTCAAACAACCAAGGATTTTGGGAGAGCGAAAACAGTTCGGTTGAATACGCATTATGTAATGCACTGGGATAAAAAACGTTGGAAGATGGTCTTAATAACACTCGAAGTTGATAGTTTAACGGGAAATTACGATCGTTCAGTTCTCAGTCACGGCATACCGTTTGTTTGAAAATTGAAGCTAAGCATGCCAACTTTTTTGATTAAATACAGTGAATAACGTGTAATATAGGGGCATGGTAGTTGAGTTGTTTCAAATATCAACCATATATATAGAATATGGTGGGTTGATTCCTTTCCGGACGGCTGTAGTTCCTTTTTAAAGAAGCAAAAAAATCAGGACCGTAACCAGGGGACTTAGAGACCTTTTACAACTTCTAGATCCCCTTCATATATGACTAGCGGCCCGTCCCGACTTTGTTCGGGTTGAACAAAATATTATACCAATAAATTTCCAGTTGATAGCCAATAAATTGTAAATCTTTTTTTACCTTAATAATAACCTAAATAATACCTTAAATTAATTTTATGTTAGTTAACAATTAAAATAAATTTTTAAAAGAAAAAAGGCGTGCCGGAGAACGGCTAGGTTCGAACCGCTAGCTTCAGAACAGAAGCCCACCGCGATAGCACCACGCTAAGGATCGTTGAAACCTTCGGAACAAAAAGCGGTAGAAGATAGTAGCGGAAACAATGGAGATTGTTAGGATTAAGACCCTAACTTTATTTCTACTGATCAGATATACATAATATATAGCCTATGTCCATCTGGAATGATGTACCTTTCAAACAGTGAAAGAAGTTTTCAAATAGATGCAGTGGTTCTGGAGATTACCCTCCACGTACAAAATCGCTGTCTCTTTATATATAAGTATAGATTAAAAATACAAAATATAAAAATGAGATGAATGAAAATTTCTAAATTGCATCTTTATTCATCTTTTTCTCATAAAAAGTTCGTTGATAGTAAGCGAAATTGCCTATCATAAATTTTCTTTTAAATGGATCTCAACAATTTATGAATTAATTATTGTTTATTCAAAAATTTAAGTTTTCTTTAAGTGGAGCTGAATTTTAAAAATTCTTGAAATTGGAAAATTTTCCTCATTTAATAACTTTTATGTCAGTAAATTGTGATTCACACGTGGATGAGCGTGGATAAGTAAAAAAGCGTAATTTCTACTCCGTTTTCAAATTTTTTATGACGAAGAAACAAAATGAAAAATATTTCTCACAATAGTTTTTCCAATTTTCAAAACTATACTGTAGTTAAAAGGAATAGAATTTGGATGGAAACTGGAAGATGAAATAAATATGGGATAATAAAATCTTAAAATATTCAAGTAAATTAAATGAGAAATGAAATCTTAAAATATTCCCGTTGCGTTAATTGTTAGCACTAAGATGTTATTGTACCCCTTGAGTAACATATTTGAGTTTCTGCCTTGTTCATAATCGCCAAAAATTTCAATAAAACAAGTAATATAGCAATGCTCTTTTTTTTTTTAAAGAAAAGTAATGAATATAATCAATAACACCTTGATGCGTATTTGAAATCTTGAACTGAGATTTTTCTTTGTATATAATTTCATATACGACTGTATATTAACTTAAGTCTATATTCTCGAATTAACCCCAAACTATAGTTGTTAACGCAGAAATTACACATTTATTATTTTTCAAATTTCACACTTAGGATATTTCAAATTTCTCGATTACTGTTAACATCGTATTGAGACAGCATATGTTGTTCTTGTGTACTGCTATGCTTTACATTAAATCTTTTTCACTTGTTCATTTTTTTTTAGCTACGGGAATTTTAGTTAACTAGCAGCTGCGTGACCAGCATGGTCGCTTTTAGTTTTATATTTTCTTTTGCAAAACAACTCAACTGAAAGTAACAAATGTAGGGAACCTGTCATCATAACTGTACCATTACCTGTCATCATAAATATATGTCATTAAGGGGTAGTGTCAGCTCAGCCAAAAAATTCATAATGATTGCTAAATTCTCTATAAGGCTGATTCTAAAACATCGTGATTAAAAAATGTGAATTTCCATTACTTCAAAACAGAGGTAAAGATAAGACTGAGAAACCCAACACCAATTATTTTAAAAATGGCATCCCTCTCTGTATGTACTATATTTCAGAAATTGTTGGGGAAAATTTTTTTCACTTAAAAAAATGGAGTAAAAATTCAGCAAGTACTGAAAAAAGTGTAGAAATTTAACTATTACTGGCTGTCGATTGCTATGCTGACGACGGTTAAGCCTACCTCGCGATCAATTATGCTCTCTCTTAATGAATTATTTCTTCTTCGCTTTCTTTCTTGAGATTGTTCCCAATTTTCACTTGATCGTGCAGCTCGCTTTCGAGCATTCCTGATTTCAGTGCGTAAATCCAAGTTGACACGCGGTTGCAAATTGCGGACGGCCGCTATTGTTTACATCTGGTAGTTGCAGCTGTTGTCATTCGGAGTGTAGAAATACCGTCGATTTTTGTGCCGCATACCTACGTGTTTTATATATATATAGATATTTTATAGAAATTGGAGACTTGTAATATTTGGCCTGCTGGAATATTAAGAAACCCCAGCTTGCCTCCTTCCCTAGGACGTGCTTGTGCCCTAGGGACAGCATAATCAGGCAATTTTTCTTTCTTTTCTTTCTGGAGCTGCTAGAATGTAAGGTAGATCTAAACAACAATCAAGTTCGTAGCCAACTCGGGATTTCGACTGTGCACAAAAAGGAAGCAACAGAAAAAGTCAACAGGATGCTTCATATGTGTTTGAAAAATTGAAACTGGAATCCATGACACAAAGGTATCACCGGAAACAGTTCATCTTTGTTTAAAATAAACTGGTGGTAAGAAGAAGGAGGGAAGAGAACATATTGAGCTTCCAATCAAGCAATGAGACGTCTGTAAGTGTATCTAGACGTCCATTCCACATCAGGGAGGTAAAAAAAATTTAGGCGTTCCTTTCTTCGTACATAATACGAA
The DNA here is from genome assembly GCA_907164885.2 of Dolomedes plantarius. Classification (NCBI taxonomy): domain Eukaryota; kingdom Metazoa; phylum Arthropoda; class Arachnida; order Araneae; family Dolomedidae; genus Dolomedes; species Dolomedes plantarius. The sequence goes on along the minus strand of OU015491.1, from coordinate 43,295,586 downwards.
TAATTAGGTCCAGTAAACCTGCTTGCATATCATACATGAGGCATCTCTTTCGAGCAGAAATCGACTACGATCCCAGTCACATCGTATTTCTCGAATTACTGATTCGACTGATGATTAGAAAGTTACAGATCCTAGCAATAGAATGGAAGACCCTAAACCAGAGCAACTCTTTCTTTCTACGTTATCATTCGAGGAGTTGTGGTCTCCAAATACATTTAATTGCTTTATCATTTAAACTGCCGTCCCCTCCAACACTCAATACATGAAATGTCAAAACACGTTATAAGCTACTTTGTAATGAGCAAATAGAGAACGATTTTGATTTATCACTCGCAAGACTTGAAAGATATCTGTATTTTTCACCTTTTTCGTAAAATTAAGAAATTCCTTAAATGTTTGTAAAATGTTTCCTTAAATATTTGTTACTTTAATATTGTTCCCAAGTTTGTAATGTTTCTAGGTCACATAATGTGACCTTAGAAAAGAAATATTCCCATATTTGTATCGCGTAAAATGCAGATAGGAATGTTAAAAAAACAATACACTGTGTTTTAATAAATTATGAGTTAATCAGTTTTTTTTGTAGTATTTTAACAATAACGTTAAAAATTTTACGAAATTTACTATGACAACTATTCTTTTACAACAGGGCTTTAGATTTTTCCATATTACTGTTGACTTTCAGTTCCACAGATAGTTACTGAGAATCAAATGTAATATGCTTTGAAAAAAAAAAGATATTGTATCAACAGGCTAATCCCAAGCGCTGTAGACAAAAGAAGCTGAAATGAAACGTATCGGTTTTCTATGATGATGTTTTTCACTCTTCAGTGGTCTACTTCATTTCAGAAAGGGGAAAAAATGTTGCATTCTTTATTTAGGAAGAAAAAAACTATGCCCCCGAGCAGTGAAATGGTGACTAGAACTTTAACCTTCAGAGCCAAGGGAGAAAAAATTTCTCGTCTATGTCAAGATCAAATTCCTTTCCTCGCGTTGCCAAAATGTCTACTTTTGTTTACGTAATGGATTAGTATTTATTTTCTGTTAATGGCTTTACAGAGGGATGGGTGCAAAAATTCATTTATGGAAGCTATTATTCATCCATTTTAACGTCAGGGAATCTTTTGTTTGGGCTAGAGCTTTTCTTCCAAGACCCTTTTGATCTTTTCTCTTCCTTCCCCAATGAGCCACGTGTCAACTACAACAAAACATCATCGCCAGTATCAGCCTTATTTGCATTTTCTTTCCACGACAGTAGATTAGGGTAGAAGGGTACTTCCTTCCAATCGGCTGTTAATTCGTAGTCGGTGTTACCAGCAAGTATTTTTGTACAGAAGCTACAGAGGTTCAAGATCAACTGCTCTCGGCGAGGAACACCTGCAAAAATGTTCCGAGTTTTTTCTTAATGAGGTCCTTAGCCCCTGTCACTCGGAAATCTGAATGGAATTTTGCTTGGTTTTCATACGGGGGAACACTGATGGATGGTCCTCCCACGACCCCCCGCGACGGCGGATTAGTCTCCCTTCAGCTCGAGGAGACGTTTTCAATGTCAAGGGCAAGAGTTCGTTGGATCTCGTGGACATTTGCATGCGAGTCGAGTCTCGGGGAGTGCTATCCGCAGCATCGATGAGCTGAAATTCTTCTGCAGCTCAAGTTTTGCAAGTAATTTCTAGAGAAGGCTTTTCTTTTATGAGTCTTCTATGAATAAGGTTATGATCCAGTTTCTTTAAGTGCCCAAAGACGAGACCGGATCTGAAATTTTAATGTACCCGAAGTTAATTAAAATAGATACTTCATGGAAAAACTTTAAAGGACCTTGTGCAAGTAAGTTGAAATAAAGTATAAAAAGATCAACTTGTGTTGAAATTCTCATTCGCCTTTTTTTTCTTTTTTAGAGGTGGTTGTGGGTGATGTGTGTGTGTGTGTGTGTGTTTGTGTGTGTGGGAGGGAGGTTCTCTTTCTATTTTAACTGATATTGGAACTTCCATTACCACGGCTTTGGTTCTGATCTGTACACTACTGACTGCTTATAGACCTGACGTCATGGAGGTTTATCAGAAGAAAACGCTCACGGATAATCAAAACGCATTCATATTCGCATCGTATTTTTGCCCTGCTATCCATTAACCTTTAAAAGAACTTTGTATAAACTTTAACCCTTCTCAATTTTCACAGTTTCTATTTATATATTCTTTCTTTTCACATATTTTTTTTTATCAGAGATGTAAAATTCGCAGAGGTCACAGGCTATGACCACACAATCTCCAAAAATCACTAACGCTAAAAGGCGTTTCTTGATGATTGGAATTTTCAGCGGCAAAATAAAACTATTAAGAAAAATACGAAATAAAACTTGATACAAGTGTTATGGTTCGTTAAAACACAGCACTTGCCTCTGATCAGACAAAATCAAAAGAGTTACTTAATCCGAAAATTTTTCTGTTCTTCGTACCAGATTCTGAGAATTCAAGTTCAACTATTAGCAAAGATGCTGTAGCCATTTGAACGTGCTTTTACACCATAAGTTTTGGTCTGTTCAGCCCTCCTGTCTCAAAAGAGGACCGTAGGCTCAACAAACCTATCTATCTATCTCCCTCAGAATTTTCACTGGACATCCGAAAAGAAGATAATGCTAAGGTTTCTAACGATGGTCCAAATACACAAAAATGTGCAGTGTTCTTGAAACAAAATATCTAGTTAACTTTCTGATAAGTATTCTACAATTTTAATGTTAAATTTAACGACATTTTAATCATGAAATCCTGCTACATCAATCAAAAAAGATCCCTTTTTAATATTTCAGACTCGGCGAATATTCAAATATTCCGCCTCGTTTTGTGTTTCTGAAATAAATCTGAAAAACAGGCGCCAGAGAGATAGACAGCAGTGTTGTCAGCGCTGACGTCTTTAACATCGCTTGCTCGTTTTCAGTTGAAAAGAGTCATAAGGGATTTTTTCAAGTACTTTTTCCACAGTCTCCGATACAGTACTGAATACTCAAAACTATCTTCTGTTTTCTATCTTCTATTTTCTGTTTTATCCACCACAGATTCCCACAGAAGGATTCCCTGTTCTGTCAGAAATCCAGATTTACTAGGACTATGGTACCGGAAAAAAGTAGGATTCCACCATTAGACTCACTACCAGGAAAAATCCCCGACGTCCCGGGTATGATACTGAACTTTGTGACTGGATTCTTTGCGAGAACTCTACACAAAAGCTAGCGGCTGCTCCGATACCCAGAAATGATTTGCCATGTTAGTTCCGACTCCCCAAGAACTTCAAGGAAACGATTCGAATGAGAATTCGAGATAGAAAAGGGAAGCTTAAAACAATTCAGATGATAATGGCACTCTTTGTTATTGAGAAGTATTAGCATACTCGATTGGATGACTCTGTCGATTCTCTCTCGACTGATGACACATCATCTGGTAGGCGATCTCCCGTAACTGTAGGAAGCACACATCTCAACTTTTGATGCTCCAAATGAGATGGCTGGTGTCAACGTAGAAAAGGATGAAAGAATCGCTAGCAGTCTTCGAAGTCACATCAAGACGTTACAAACGTGGAAGCTTGTCTATTATCACTCTTATTGTTAATTTAAAACTCATATTCCATTTCCGCTCTATTCATGGTCTAACTAAAGGATGTAATATCAGACAAAAGTTTTCAGGTGTTCGGACCAATAAGTTTCCCTTTTTTCAGTTTTGTTTGAGATAAAATTGGGAACTCTCGAGCACACTTATTTGAATAATTCGCAGTCTTTAATGAGAGATTTAAAGAACTGCTTTATGAGCGCTAATTTTATATGAAGGGTGGTAAAACAGTCTTGTTACGACGAACCAAATTTAACCCGAATAACGACTTTTTTCACCATGTCTGAAAGTGTCACGAAGTTACCAGGGCCCGACTTAGCCTAATTGGGGCCCGGGGCAAAAACTTCTTTGGGGGCCCCCCTCTGCTTCACTACTTTAGTAATGAAGAACTTAATACTTAATACTAAACTTTCTATTCCATTTGGGGGCCCCCTCTGATGTAGGGGCCCGGGGCAACTGCCCCGTATGCCCCTGCCTTAGTCAGGCTCTGGAAGTTACCATTCTGTTTTATTCTAGTGAGATCCTCTGTCAAGGCTCTAAGCAAAGGAAACAGGGGTATTTTGTGCAACCTGATTGCTGACTTAATACAATTATCAATACTTCCAACAAGCACACGACGGGCCCGACCTCACAAGAGCCCAAATGGGATAATCCCGATGGTGCAACAATTATCAATACTTTGATATTCCCACATATTAACCTCTTTTAGATACTATAACGGATTTTCTCAATAACCAAGGCAAAACATTCATAAATTTCCTTCATGTTAACAGAATGACCAACCGGACTGATGCGTATCTATTTCCACGTCCTAGCAATACTGCTTTTAGGTTCCTTTTAGAAGAATCAATCAACAGTTGCCAATTCGACGAATCTTGCTACACATCAAATTGTTTCACATATAACTGCAGTAGATCAGATTCCCCTGCTGTGGGAAAAATGGAACAAACTGACTGTACTATGAAAAATCTGTACCATTTAATAAAAAATAAGGGAAACGTGCAAATATATCTTATCTGAACCGGAAATGATCCAGCGTAAACAGGTTTTCAGCTGCATCCTTTTCCGCATTTCTAAGGAATCTGGAAGGGGAACGGAAATGATTTCCAAGGAAGATATCTAACTTTTACAATGGCAAAGGGCTTGTTTTATTTATTAATTTATTATTTCTTTATTCATGCAATACATTTCACAAAAACACGTCTCAATTTTAGATTTTTCAATGAAAATTATGTACATTTTATCGAGAAAAAAACTTGATAAAACCCTCCCATAGTGATTAATAAATTGAATATTTTGAAAAACTCTGTTGTGATAGGATTTAAAAAATATTTTCCCCTCGTTTAGCGTTCAGAAATCTATATAAGTCAAGATAAAGCGTAAGCTCAGTATTTCAGTACTGATGGATGTGTTATCGTCCACCAATTTTCTCTCTTGCATCAAGAGCTACGGAACTGTCCTAGTTCGTCTTCTAGATTAATTTTGAATCTTACATATCATGACTAGATGGGGTTTTACGGCCCAAGCAATCCCTTCTACACTAGCTGCTACAAGTTGTAGAGTTCATACATAAAGAATATGTGAATGATTGTGTGGCCTGGAAACGCTTTTATGTAAAGTACAAAAATAAAATATGGCATATTGGCTGAATTTGCAACGAGGAATACAGAGTATTTTACCCCAGCGGGCTCTTGTATGATATAAAAATATAGATTTGTCACATTCCCGTCCCCCCATCTGAAAAAAAATGATGTCTTGTGACTATCAGATCAAATACTGCGCGTGAAGAAAGCATTTTTCCCATTTTTTTTCTCGTTTTGAGTCCTGTTTAAGTTTTTGGAATAGTAAACAAATTCTAGTTCATCTCATGTAATTTATTATGTTTTTTAAATTGTGTTTATGTTATCATCACTTATATAAGTGTATACACACATATATCTGTATGTATACACACACACACACACATATATATATATATATATATATATATATATATATATATATATATATATATATTGAAAAATATATGAGTACATACTTTCAATTCTGTATAAGTTAAGGAAAAATCTTAGGTGCAATATAAGAAAACACATTTTTTTATGCCCAAGAAGAAATTGCATAGCATTTTGTCTTTATTCTGAGCTAAGATTAAGTTAAGTAGAGCCGTCTTCTTTTTATAAGTATGTGTACTACGGTTTAAGAAATAATTACGCATATTTTGAATTAGCTTCCCGAAATATTTTTACTGATATCAAGTTTTCCATGCATTTTGATACGCATTTGTGGTTAAAACGTTATTCAAAGATGAGAGATTATTTGAAATTTTTTCTTTTTTCAGAAATATCCTACTAAACAAATCTTAATATTTTCATTCCGGGGTGCGTGTAAGAGGGGTGTATAGTGGTAGTATATTTATAAATCCGGGGTGAACTTTACCTTTACGAGAATTCAGTGTTGTACATCCCAACACTCTCTCCCCCAACCGTTTATAGCTTTAACGGTTGGGGAAGAAAACACATTTAACTCTTTTTGTCTCCCAATTTACAGAGATAAGGTGTCTCCTCTTTATAGAAGAGGAGACACCTTATCTCTGTAAATTGGGTGGCACAACTGCCTTTTGATTCTTAATGGACTTCGTGTGAAGGAGAAATATTCTGTTGTCATTGAGGAGGGTGTCAACCTGGATGCACGCAGCAGACTAAAGGCCTGTTCACATTGCATCCTCAGCGCTGCGTTGCGTTACTACTTTGGCTCCTATATGGTTTATGTGACCTGTGATTGGTTTGCCGCGTCATGAGCTCTGGGATTGGTTCAAATTTTTAAAGCTGACGCTACGTGATGCTCTGGATTCAGTGTGAATTGGCTGTTAGACTTATTTCCGGACTCAATCTTCGGTGGAGAGAGGAAGAAATTAATTTGAGAACTCTTGGAGCCATATTTTGCAGCATTGGATTACCGAGCCATCTCCACAATATAAGTCATTATTCATATTCTGCACAGTACTTTAGTTCTATTGTACCGTTCTCTCTCAATGGGTCTTGATTGTTAAAAGCTGGTATATGCTGTATTTACAGTAAAATATTGATATTCTGTTTACATGTCTTTATGCCAGCTACTCCAGTTAGTCATTTGTTTAACCGGTTTTGTTCTTAGGCCAAGTATTGGCGTTAACTTTTACTCCGTGGAGATTTTTCCTTTTGTTTACTAAGCCTATGATATCTCACTTGTTCTAATTGTGCCACTGAGGCTTTTGGTCAATTTAAACGCTTGTTTGTTGATACTTTTAGTATTTTATTACCATTTAGCTGTGCCACTAAATGGCGGGTCTTGTGCCTACCATTTAGTGGTTTGGTGGCATGGCATTGAGGTTCCTCTCATGCGAAGTCTCTATTTGCTTTTTCGGTCTTTTTTTTTAAAAAAGATATTTGACGTTTACGTATTGGTGATCTCCCTGTGAATGTTTTTCGTTAGGCAGGGACGAGATCATACTCAATCTATCTCCTCTAGACAAAGTTAGCTCTAATATGATGGTTTTTGGAGCGATACTGCAACATCTTAGTACTGTAATTTTTAATATTCTGTAAATGTATTAGAGTTAAAATGGTTTTCTTGCTTTCTCCCCAAATTGACAGGATATATTGCTCGACATTATAATGGGTTTTCCATATACATGGACTTTCCTGTACAGTATGAGGTCGGTACACTCAACGGTATAGATTCTATAACAATATCAGGTGCAGAATCATAGTTTTCTTTACTTTGACATTATGCTAATTTTTATAATAGCTTCCTGTTGGTTGGGAAGAAACTTTTCATTCCCTCCAGATCCCACATCCTTTTAAGGGGCCCCAAGTCAAAATTTAGCGTGCGTTCTTACAGTAGCGAGTCATCGATACTATTAGTGGTTTACAAAATGGGAGATGCCGTGTGATATCATCGGAAATCACGGATTAGTTAAATCTCACCTGTCGTTAAATTCTGTCGTGAAAAGTCTTTTGTCCTGGCAAAACACGTGGAGAAAAAATGAAAAACGGCATTAAAAGAAAAAAAACTTCTATTAACCGCAACCGATTGGCTCAGACAGCATGGCTACCGAAAGCTTGGGTAAAAAAAAGAGAATATTGTGCTATGTTTTAGAGATTTTTTGCACCTTATCTCACCCTCTTCCCATGCTGGAATCAAGCTGATCTTGACAGCAGTGTGCCCTTCACCTTTTATCCATTCATAAGCCTCTCGAATTAGTGTAGAGCATTCGAAATGAGGGAGGTGTAATTTTTTTTGAAACTCCTTTCGATCGCAGGCGACATGACAGAAGTGAAAAACCGCCACGTCCAGCACTTTTTTCTTCCTTCGACATGTGCACGTAGTACATGCGGTAATCTCTTTCGCGTTTCTTTCACAAGACTTCTGGAAAAGGCATGGAGTCACGTGTTGTATCTTATTTAGCAGAGACCACAGATAACAGCCGCGATAAACCGTGACTCTTCAAAGAGACAGAGCGTTATACCTTTTTCATTTCGCATGGCAGTCACCAAACCAGCTCAAGAGAAAAAACAACTATTTTGTCAAAATCCTGTCCCAAAGCGGAACTCCGGTCCAGAGAGGAGGGTGGCTCAAAGAAGATTCTCGGAAAATATCAGTAATTGATATAACTAGTTCGAAAGCCAAAATTAGACCTATTTCAGCAGCTTAGTGAAAAAAAAATTTCGTTGATGTTTTCTTTACAGAGCGTGCAATCTTTGTAACTCTTAAACTCATTTTTTATTTACGTGTTACTGAATACTGCAAAAACGATGTAAAATGGAACCATTCGTTTAAAAATACATTGCTCCTAATATGAGAACTAATAGAATAGTGTTTGTGTGTTACATATGGCTTTATTCCGAACAATAATCCATACAGATCAGGCAGTCCACAACATTACAAAGGATTAGGAAACAAAACAAAACAGCAATATAGACTAGAAACCAACAATAAAAACTAGAAACAAAATAAACTAGAAAAATATACACAATCAAAAAATTCAGTCCCAAAGAGAGTTCATGCTGGTCCTTGCATCCCAATACAATTTGCTGATGTTTCCGTTTCTCTGGAAGATTCTGTTATGTCCATGGCAAGTTAGGAAATGATCCGAATTCATAACGCCTGCCCTGCAGATCGGACAAACGTTGGTTGGAAATATACCCATTTTGAACAGATGTTCTGCCAAGCAGTCGTGTCCAGTCTGTAGCCTGAAATTTGCTACTGCTTCCTTGCGGGGTTTGTGGCCATACGATTTCCAACAGTCCTGAATGTTCTTCCAGGGTTTACCTTTCAATTTTTCCACCATATCGGAGTTACTTACCTCTCTAAATTTTTCAAAAACGTGTCTTTTGAGTGTATCCGGTGTAACAGGTATAATATCTTGCTGAATGCGGATTCCTTTTTTTGCAAGCAAATCTGCCTGTTCATTGTCTTCAGTACCGACATGTGATGGAATCCACCGAAAAACAATAATATAACAGAATAGAAGAAGTTTCATTTTGTTCTACTCTGTTAGTCTTCAGTCGGGACAACAGCTGCCGAGGGTTACAATAAAACTACACAGAGGGATTGCCGAATGGATAGGGAGCTGGCATTCGGTAACGCAGTCTGTGGGTTCGAGTCACACTAGTAGGTATGGATGTATGTAGCCTTTCACAATCGACTTCAAACAGAAGGTCCCCGTCTGATTAATCCTCATAAGGTAAAAAATAACCGTAGTGATCTCAACCAATAAAACTACGATTGTTCGAAAAGGAACCTCAACTTCTTAGCATTGAAGCCAACATCTTGACCATCAGACTTTCCGACTACCCGAAGAAAATCTTTTTATAAAGATAATCCATTCCTGCCAACTCTTAGAAAGCTTAAATAGCATTAAAAATGAGAATTGTTTGCAGAGGTGTCATACAAGTAAAGAAAATAGAAAATGTTTTATCGTAAAAATCATGAAATATAAGATCAATAAAAAATAATACTTACCGATTAATTTGTGGCACCCTAAATATTTGTTGATTACGTTAATATTTTAATAGCTTATATGTTTTTCATTTCTATAAAAGTTAGCTTTTGTATATTATTAGATGTTTAGAAAAGCGAAAAGGTTTTTTCTTCTGTCCACGCTATAGAACAGGAACTTTATTAAGGAAATCTTCATAGCATGCTTATTATTTCTAACAAAATATTATATTGTTATACGAAAATGCTTTCGTGCTATGTGGGGTTAATTTGCTAATAAATGTCATTAATTGTCAAAATGTTCAGTAGAATTTGTTTTAAAATAGAATATCTTGTTAAATGAAAATCAAGTCTTGAATGAAGTTGGATAAATTTTTACTATTTACGGAGCAAATTAAGTAGTTAGAAAAAACTATATCAATGTATCGATTCTTTAAAATAGTAGGTCAAAGATCAGAGTTTGCCGTCAAGCTACTTACAGGAAACTTGAAGAATACGCTAAACAAACAACGATGCTTCCTGAAATTCACATTGGAAATTCAAAATGGAAACTATTTTAGAAGTAGCAGAGTTCTTCATGAGGCCAAGGAGCGTTTGGTGTGATTCAAACTCTCTACGGCCAATTCACGAATTCGAAGATATTTAATCTGTCTGACATGAGTAGGGGAGAATAGATAGAATTTAGCAGTGGATCATTTCAAAGGGGACTTGAAAGTCCACCATTCCTTGTTTTATCTTTATTCGATATTTTTCACTTTTATTTCCTCCCCATTTTGCTTTGTGTCTTTTTTTTCCCACCGTTTCGGGCGAGTCTGTTTTCACTGGCTGCAGATTAAAAATTTTTACTCCCCATTTCCCTGATAGACGAATGTTTTCCAAGTCCGCCCTTCTGTTTACTAACCATGAATTTTTTTTCTGGAAAATTTTGTTTATTCCCCGATTTAAATCTGTGAGTGTAAGGATTATAGCATTTGTGAATTGTAAATAGAGGCTATCACCCCCAACGCTCCCCGGCCTTATGAAGATTTATTAGTTCAAAAGTAGTTGCCAATTTGAGTTCCACTGTGGATTTTAAGAAGCTGTATGTTTCCGTGAAGTTCATTTGGTCGAAAAAGCAGGAACTTATCTAACACTAGGTCGTCTTTTAGTGTATACTAATCTCATCTTTTCTGCATACGAGAGGTTTTCTTAAAAAGTAAGTAGGGGAAACTGTTGTACCCCAAACCTATTTTAATTTTTTTATTTTTTTTATCCATGTAGTACTTAAAAATGAATCAATGCTGCATTTTCATACTTCAGAATGTAAGTGTTAACCTGTAATTTTATTAACTTTTTTATTGACATGGATTAGTTTTTCCTACTGATTTTTATTCTTATTACTCAATTTTAAAGCATGTTTCACCCTAATCCAAACCTGAATTAGAAGTCTAAGCGAAAATAAGGTCAGTATATAAATTAAACTTTATTATAAACACAATAAACAAACCACAGTTAAATATAAGAATTAAACATCAGTTGTTCGAATAAAAGTTGTAGCTCTGGGCAAGCTTGAGGCCTCCAGTTTTCTGAAAATTATGTCTTTCTCAAATTTTTTCGAAACTTTCGAAGCCGAAATTCACCCGCCATTTGATTTCTATCCCAGGATTTATCATATTTTTAATTGCTTGCCTTTGTAAATTGCAAGGCTAACTGGAGAACTTGTTTTAAAGTTTACCCCAAATGAAGTTGACTAGCTCTTAGGATGTATTTGATTGACAATAGTTTCTCTTCATTAGTAAAAACTTGTTTCGCATTGTTATTTTGGGAATATGAAAATGTACTCCTTCCTGATTCTAAAAATGTTTTCACTTGCCTAATTAAAGTAGTTTTAGATAGATTGAAATGTTTAGCAGCTCTATGAATTGTCATTCCTTTCTTGAGAACTAAATCAGCAGCTTTATCTATCTCTTCTTTTTCTGTAGCCTTCCTCTTAGCAGCGAAGGCACTCCGAGGCATGATTCTCGACAGGAGAACCAGTAAAAGAGAAATACAGTGGACGCTTGTTAATTCGAACTTTCGGTTAATTCGAACTAATCCAAAGGCCCCCAAAAACTTGTATTGGAGTTAATGTTAAAAATATCTCATTAATTCGAACTAAATTTTTATCACTTCGGTTAATTCGAACTAAAAATTTGACAAAAAAAATTCTTTTTCCTCGTTTAATAGAGAAAATACACACTGTATTTATTATTTTGTGTGTCAAAATTTCTTTTCTGTGTAAAGAGGCCCATGTCTGCATTCCTAGACTATTGCATGTCCGCTAAACGTTAGCAGCTATTGTCCTTCATTAGTGCTAAACGGAAAAAGCAATTTTCCTTTATTCGGATTGATTTTCTTAGAATTTCAGAAAAACTAGTCTTTACTATAGATTCTAGGGAGCTGCGTCAGTTATAACTACAGTGCAGACAAGTTAGTGTGGTCTAGTTTTTCTTCCTCATTGTGTGGTGTGGACGTGTAAAAATTCAGGATGTCTACACGTGGAAAGTACAAAACCCTAACTTTGAAGACAAAGGTAGAAATTTTAAAGAAAGTAGAGAATGGCGAATGTAAAACAAAGTTAGAAGCTGACTATAGAATTTAAAAAAATGCCTTCTCAACTAATTTGAAAAACAAGGAGTCAATTTTAGATTCATGGGAAAAATCAAAATTTGCTAGAGAAAGGAAACGCATGGGAAATGCGTCCCAAGAAGTTCTAGAAAAAGCTCTACTGCTATGGTTCCAGGATGTTAGATCTCGAAATTTTCCGATAAATGGACCCCTAGTGCTGACGAAGGCTGATGAATAGGCAATTCGAATGGGTATTGAAGATTTTAAATGCAGTGATGGATGGCTTTCTCGATTTAAGTCAAGGCACATTATTTCTTATCTCTGTATGTGGCCAAAGCTCTGATGTAATCGAAGACGTATGCACTGATTTCGGTAGGAAACTGCCAGGGCTTTTCTCTACTTACCTGCCGAAAGATATTTCTAATGCTGCCATAAAGGTCAAAGCCATAATGGACTCTATTAAAACTCTGAAAGCATTTATTTAGATGGAACCTTCCTCTGAAAATGAATTGAAATGTTTACTTCAAATCGAAAAGCTGGCTGAACAATGTAGGCATCATAAACAGAACCAAACATCCACTTTACAGTTTTTCCCCAAAGTGTAATTCATATATTTAATAAAAGTTTACTTTATACTGCATATCTTCTGCTTCATTTTATGATTAATGTAAGTCTGTATTGCTTTTTAATATGTTTAACTTTAGATAACATAGTATAATATATTTTCTGGGGTTATACATACTAGGAGAGTTTCTTCTTCACTGATACACATTTAAAGTTATATATATTCTCTTAACATCGGATAATTCGAACTTCGGATAATTCGAACTTTTTTCTGAGAACCTTCGAGTTCGAATTAACGAGCGTCCACTGTACTAATAAAATGGGAATTAACCAGCATGAGATTGTACCTTGGACCTAGGTAAAAAAGAATTCCCAATCCGAGGTACAACAAATTCTCGCTCCAAAGAATTGCTCGTTTCTCCAACCTGGATGTTACGTTAAAGTCATGATTTAGTGACTGATATGTTTCTAATGTCGTTGTTAAATGAAATACATTTAAGAATGACATTCGTTTTGAAATAAAATGCTGTTAAGATAAAAAAAAAGAAATTAAAACATCAAAATACTTACCTGATTTCAAGCCCACGAGACAAAGATGCGGTTAACAGGTAAACTGAAATGAGAAGGTCTTTATAATAGGCACATTAAGGAGCTCTAGTGGCACATACACGAATTTCGCTTACCACGGGCGCGGTGGTCCAGTTAGCAAGAGCAGCGGGTCAGTGATCTGAACATCCCTGGTTCGATGTTTGTCGCTGCAAATTCACCGCCGTGTTCACAATGGTGGCCGGGGCACGTAAAATAGGTCGTGGCTGCAATGTACTCCAAGTTCTCAAATTTACCTCTGGAGGTGCGGGGTCAAGTGTTCCGGTCTCGTCACTTGACTCGGTTCAAAATTACGGGATCAGTCATTTAGCCAAGTCGGACTCCAGCCCTTGAGGTGCTAATTCAAAACAGGAGCCTCCCCTTTCAGCCCAATAGTCTATTACGACCTGGTGACTGGAACCTCCAACCAGGGGGCATTAGCAACAACAACAACGTTTACCACTAAGCAAATAACTAAGTACATAGAGCTTGCCGCGGCATAGCACCGAGGTACATCCAGTCCAAGGTACAACGGGTTCCCCTAAATCATGCAATCTCTGATCTCAGTTACTTACATATCTTTTACAATGAAAAGAATTTGATTTTTTTAGCCATTTTATTTAAATCTCGATACGGATATGTAAAACTTTGTTTTTTTTCCAAAGTACATTCTGCAGAAAATAACCCTACCAGTCACATGATTTAGATGACAAAAAAAAAAACAACCAACGAAATTTGCTTATTTAAATCTCGATTATGTTTTTATTTCACTTCTTTCTGTTTTTTATTAGCATAATACTGTTTCACCAGATATCGACCTCGTTGAAAAAGAAAAATGAGAAACCCAGACGAAATGAACTGCTTTTTCTTCTCTTGTCACTTTATCATGAGTGTGCCACGCAGTCTGCAGTGAAGATCTCCCGCGGATTCTCTGCTAATACCCTCTGATGTTGAATAAATGTCCCTCATAAATAAATCTTGAGAAGACACTTAATGGAAAAGAAAAGAAACGTTTCGTGTAGTTTTCTTCCAGTGCGATTTACATCTGAAGATGGCTAATGAGAAGTCAGGGCGATGTATCATACATACAGAAGATTGGTGGTATGATTTTACAAGGCCACTGGGTTAAAAAAAGAAAAAAAAAAGTTAAAGGTATTTTCTGTGCACTTAGTACGGTTTTAGATGTCCGCTTTGTTTCGTAACATCGGTTCTCAAATTTTTTGTTTTCCTCGAGAATGCGATAATACTGTATACGGCAACTAGAAATTTGTGTCAAATTAGCAATGAATGCACCTTTGATTCATCAATAAGCTATTCAGTGGTTTTCGCGATATTTTTACGGGTTGTTACCGAACTGAAATGTCCTCCAAAATTCTGGTAACGTCTAACCAAATGGGACACATCATGCGTATGTACGAGTGACAGTCGCATTGAGTTGTCACAAAAGACCTAAGAAGGTATTTAGTAAACAGGAGGCAATATGACTAAAAATGTATTTTGAGGTAAATATAACGATTTATTATTATAAGCAGTTGAATTGAAAAAGAAATATTTTGAATGTACAATAGTAAACATGGCACAGACAGGTCAATTGAGATTGCTCAAGACAGGTTGGACAGCATGTTGTTGTTTCTTTTACAATTCGTCTTGCCACTCTTCATACTAGGAAACGTTTTTCATTTGCAAAACATCATGTAAATGCACGTCGAATGGTTTTTCAGAGAGAATCTTTTCTGACAACAATATTGTCGAGATAACTTGATGAATCAGGAGGAAGTTATCAGGAGGACATCCTTATTAGTTCTAAAGTCAATTGTTTTCTAAAGCACCTGATCTTCATGTTCTCGCTTTCCCTTAGTTTGAAAACAGCCAGGGCATTTGAAACTAGAATACTAGTATAAGTTGTATCCCAAGATTCTGGTACAATTTTATTCCTTCTTATGTACTGTGGAGTGAAGCAACAACTGGTCTGAATGATACGTGCAACATTTATCAGTACTGCCTATCCAAACAGATAATGGTTTCAATATTTAAGAGACGATCCATGACTAGAAGAAATGTTAGCAGTAGGAATATCCTTCGCTTAGTATGAATATTGCAGTAGAAATATTGATACTTAACATGAGAATGTTCTGCGGGCGTAATTATTATATATTCAATTTCGGGTAAATAAAAAACGGCTCTACAATTTCCTTTATTTGAATACATTTGACATACATTGGAACTGATTTTGATTGTTCAATTGTTCTGGCAAGGGTAAGATTGATAGTATTTTCCAAAAACGTATTGTGGTAGCTAGCGTTTAAACGACCGAGGAAAAATCGTCGAAGTGATGTTAATTTACTCCTTTATCGTCAGGATATTTTTGTTGATTTGTTTGTGACAAAATCTAAATTATGGAGCTTCCATAGACATATCTCATATGTGGAAGTGTAAGTATTTGAAATTCGGAGTAATATGGATGAATCCGAATAAGGGATGGGGAAAATGGGAATATAAGGAAATCAAATTGATATGAAATGAATTCAAAATTATGTAACTGGTAAAAAAGGATTCAGTCATTTTGCTATTTCTACAAGACAGTCTCAGAAAAAACTAGTTTTCAACAAGTACATGAGAAATGAAATTCAATGAAACTTCTCTATGGCGGCCAGTCATAGTTCCGAAAACAGTGGCCGTTTTAAAGGGTGGCCGTCGAATAGGAGTGGATTTCTGTATGGCGACCAGTGATGGTTCCAAAAAAAAAGTGGCCGTTTTGAGAGGTGGCCTTCGAAAAATCGTATCTGGCTAAAGAAGTTTCACTATACATTTATAGGAAATTTGAAACAATCCCAATTACTGAATTTTCAATGGGCCAGGATAAATTTAGTTTATTTAAAGTTAAGACACAAGTTACGATACCTTATTTTTTGACGCTCAAGAAAGTCCTCACTGTAGGACGTATTTTGAATAGGAATTTGGGATGCATATGTTACAGCAGAATACACATACTTATGTGTGTTGTGGCTTATGCTTCTTGACCGACAGTAAATCAGATCAAGTCCATAAAGGCTATTGGGCAGAAAGTTGGAGCTCTGGTTTTGAATAGCATTACAAGAGTCGGAGTCCGACTTTGCTAAAGGACCGGTCCCATAATTTTGAACCGAGTCAAGTGACGAGACCGGTACACTTGACCCCGCACCTCCAGAGGTAAATTTTGAGAACTTAGAGGACTTTGCAGATCCGACAGATTTTTCGTGCACCAGTCGCCATCAGCGTACACGGCGGTGGGATTTGTCAGCGACCGGCATCGAACCAGGGACATTCAGATCACTGGCTCCCCCCCTTTGCCAATTGAGCCACCGCACTCATACATAAAATTATATTACAGATGTTGATATAGGTTTTATATATCTATGTTCATACATTTTAGTTCTATCTTTTGTTTTTGTACATTAAAAGGTATTTAAAGCCGAATCCTCATTCTTGGTATCCGTGTGCCAATTTTAGTTGACTTATTTAAGTAAAACTTCGAGTCTTAAAATAGCGATGCAAGTCTATTTCCCCAGCAATGACGTAAATCGGCAATAATCACAGTAGGGAGTCCAATATGACAAAATCTTTCCCAGAAGCCATTCCTCACGTTTTTTCCGATTATCTGTCGAGAAGATTCGTTCGGCGCTGAGCTCGCATTCTTTTGCCCATCTGGCTAATCGGTGGAACAAACTATCTGACCTTCGGAGACCCTCAAAACGGTTATTAAAATTATAGTAGACACTGCATGATGGATTAGATATCAACAGGGTGTTGCAAGGGCTCGAAGTTCTCTGCAAATCGTCCAAAGAAAAGTGATATATTTTCTCTCAAAACAAATCTGTTGCCTCAAGGTTACAGTTAACATTAAGCTTTCAATCGATTGATTTGTTTTCGATGCATGTAAATAAGAAAATTCTCCAGTATGTTATTTACTTGATAATTCTTTACTTTTTTTTATTTTTGGCAATAGAGATTACTTAACAGTACGTTATTCTCTGACTCACATTAAAAGTTTTGTTACCTAGTGTTAAGAAAGGAATATTTTAGAATACTCATAAGTTATAATATTAAATTTCAGACTCTCTTATCAGAAATTTTCTAATAATCAACTGGGATCAAATTAAAATCTCTAATGTCAAAGGTTGACTGTATTTCTAAAATGGACCTTCATATGTTTTTTTTTTAAATAATGAAGTCTAAATCAGGTAATATTCAATATGACCTTACAGGACCTCTTTTTTGCGTCTTACATATTAAGATTTCTTGAAGGTCTATTTTTCAATAAATCTTCAAAAAATATGGTTTAGTGCCAAATAAAACAATAAACATCATGCTGTGTTAGATGAATAAGAACACAGCTGGGAAACACATAGAAGTAATTTTAAAATCCTAATCGATGTTTATAAATCCTTCAGGTGAAAATTTGTTATTTTGATAGGAAAAATATACTGTAATGTCTAGAAAAATCATTTACTACACATTTTGCTCCTTTTATTTCGTGGTATACATCTGTTTTTTTTTTAAATTTCTCCCTTTCCCTCTTTTTTTTTTTACATATTTCATTCTACTACTAAAACCATATCCCTAATTTTAAAAGGTTTGAGCATAGTAATACAAATACTATTATACGAGCATTACTTTGCTGAAAAAAATTGCCAAAAGTCTACATGCTGAACGTGGGAAAAATCTTTTGTACCTATAATCAAATAATTCATTATCAATGAGCCTTAAGGCTTCTGTGTACTAACCCTATTGGGTTCACTTACCTCAATGTTGACTTATGGGGAAAATGTGTCCAAGGATTGCCGACTTGGATTTTTTTAAAAATTGTTCTCCGTAATAGAGACAAAAATTTTACACCTTGGCGCATTTTTCGCTTTTTTTTTAAAATTCAAATAATATTTCAAAATTTAAATTATTCTGTGAAAATCTTTGGTATAATGTGCTTTAAACGCTTATAAATTCCTTTGGTGGACGAAATTTATAAAATGAATCCTGTTACAAAGTGCAGAAAAGTTCAGGCTATCTGAAAATACCATTTTTATTGGATTTTCAGCATCTACGTAGGTGAAAATAGTAGGCACATTTTCTCCATAGGTTAACATTGAGGTGATCGAATCAATAGGGCTAGTACATAACAGCCTTAATGGAGGTTCTGTTGGTCTCAGATCAAGATTCAGTAGGGGAAAAAAAAACTTTCTTCTTCGGATCGGGGAATTCGATCGATCTAGCCGTTAGATTGATGTTAATATCCAAAGAAATAATTAACGACGTATCTAATAGTTCCAAGAGTTGTTCATCGATATACGGGATGGTCACATCAACAGTCTAAGATAAGAAGCACGGTCATGTCAACGAACATCTTAGCCCAATGATCGTCTGACGATGTCGCTTTAAAACAAGACTAATAACGAGTGTAAAGGAACTCATTTACCGTCTCGTGACCAGAGGCTTGTCTACAAGAATAACTCACCGAGTGAAGGGATTGCAGAATAGAACAAGCAATCAGAGCAACATTGGCGGTTTTCTCAAAACCCAAAGACGCAGCCAAATGACACAGAATATTGCTGAATGTGGTATAACTTTTTTTTTTTTTAAGAACGCATATATCCAATGAACGAGTGACTTCATATTGTGATGACAGAAGGTTTTTAAACAAGCAGAATATATTAATTACTATGTAGTTCCTCAAAATTAATTTTTTTACAATGCGGCAGGCACTTTTTAGCTAGAGGACTTTTGCCCATACATATGGTGAAGTTGATGGATTTCTTTTTTAAGAGCGAGCCCAACAGGTGAACTAGTTACTTCCTATGAAAGGGAAATACAAGAATTTCCATGTATTAGCGGTGACCATATAGTCGCAGCTATAATGCATTATCCAATGCGAGGTAGTATGTTGTTGTTGCTTATGCCACTTGACCGACAGCAACATCAGATCAAGTCCCGAAGGCTATGGGAGATAAAGGTGCGGCTCCTGTTTTGACTGGCACAAGGGTCGAAGTCCGACTTGGCCAAAGGACCAGTCCCGTAATTTTGAACCGAGTCAAGTGACGAGACCAGATAACCTATACTAATACATCATACAATTGGGGAGGTCTCAGCATTAGGATAAAGACATTTTATTTACTGGATCTCTCAGCCTCACATCAAAATTTATTATGTTTATTGAGAAATCCTGTTATTTCTCTATAATTTCCAAAATAGAAAGCTTGAATGTTATTAGAACGACATAGAATTTGAAATAAATTGGCCTGTATAGTTACCTCAGTAACTTAAGAACATGAAACTTAATGAGTGGCATAATAGCAGGATCCTCTTAAATGGTCTTCATTTTTTTCAAGGAATCATTTATTTCTCTCCGATGAGATTTTTAGCAATCACTGCCTTCAACCCCTAATTTCCTTAAAAAATATTTTACTTTGACTAGTCTTTGTTTCTTCGAAGTGAAGGTTTACTGACACATTTCGAATGCACGGGCAATGCGCCATAAATAAATCCCACGCTTTGCAGCCTGAGTAGTGTCTTTTGAAACCCAGTACATTCCTGAGTATAAAATGTGTGTTGCCATCTCTGATTTCACTATGATAGATAAAGACATTAAGCCAATGGACTACAGCCAGGTTTGAATGTTCAATGAGAAGCATGTCATACCACCTGCTGAGGATGGATGAGCAGGATCTTTTGTCTACCTAACTTCGACGAAGGAATATTTATCGATAACAGTGTCTGATTATGAGGTCTGCCCTCAGTTCCTGGAAGTCAACGTAAATCAGTAGATTTGTTCCGAGGTTATAAATGAATCCCTCTGCAAAAAAATTAGAAGAATGATTATTTCCAATATGTCTAAGTATATTTAGTCATTGCCTTTCTTCCTCAACAAATATATACGTCGGCACTTATAACATATTTTAGACTTTGGTAACAAGATAGACTAAAAATAAAAGTAAGAAATACTGTCTCACAGCATGCTGAATTTCAAATTGTACATGAAAGGAAATCATACTCTAGAAAAAGATAATATTTCATGTAAGAAGTTAACGATCTTGGCACATGACCTTTGCAGCTAAAATTTATGCGGTGCCCATGGATTCTTAACTACACCATTCATTTTTATCCCCGAAGCGTCTTAATGTCAAACAGACTTGAAGAAAATAAGTTTTTAGTTTTTAGTTTTATATTAGCGTTTACAATATTGAATAAATAAGGCTAATTTAAAAATTTAATTGGTTTATGAATACAATTATTATTGATTATCGATGCTAGATATAACTGAGAACGCAAAACTTCTCAGAATGTAATTTGTGATTAGAAAAAAAAAACCTTTCATGAAATCTACAGAAATAGAACCCCTGTTAATTGTGATGTTTTTTATTACATGAATTTAGTAAAGATGTCAAATCACAGAGCACCTTCATAGACTAACTTATAGATAATTTTCCTGAGAATTTGGGAAGAAGTTTACCAACTTGAAAATTGTTGACTATGCTAACACTGTTTCTGAATTAAATTTTCTAGAAAACTGAGCTATCTACACTACTTTTTAAGTTTTATGCACCGACCTGTCAACTTTACTTTTATCAGCTACATCTAAAATAGTGCACTTTTAAATGTACCTAAAATATTTTACTTTTCTGTTTTATTCTAATTATTTCATCATATTCCTTTATTTCTTTATTCCACTTCACAATTTCGTTCTCGCTGTTCCATTTTCCTCACCCCAATATCCTGCTTTATTTATATCTTCTTGAGGTGTGTCCCTTTGCGGTCGGCTTGATCTCATAAAATTTTTCTGACTGTCACTTTGATAGACGAACCCCTTTCATCTTTCCGCTTTAGCCGTCGACTCCTTCTAAGCTCTGGAAAATTCTGTGGTTTCTCCTATTTATATCAAAGAGTTTAGTAACCTACGCATTGTTGAATTCTCTATAGAAACAATCCCACCTTGATGCTCTCCGTCATAATGAAGAACTATATTAATAAGTTCCTAACTAGTTCTAAATTTTTACTGAGAATATAAGAAGCTGTGTGTTCCAATAATGCGTACTCCTCAAGTATGATGCAAGAAACGGTCCAGTTCTTGGTATTACTGCGGAATGGTTTTAGCATAAAGAGTCTAGTTTCCGCTTCTGGAACATTCTCTCTGTGACTCCAAGAAAGCAGGATTTTCCATCCAACTGGTCTTGACTTACACGTGGAGCCTAAATTTTGTATTTTGAAAAAGAGATCCATGCGTCTTCGGCTCTAGGTCATACCGGAATTGTTCAACTTGATAGCGATTTCATAAATAAAATGTAATGGGAATAGGAGCGTAATCCGCTATTTATCAATGGATTCACCCTTGCCACTTCGCCTTTCCTGGATAGAAATTCGCATTTCCAGACTTGGGAAGAACTGCAAAATAAATCTTCGGAGAGGATAAGGAGGTGGTGTGAATGCTGTGGAAGGAGATCGCCGAAGTCTTCTGGGTTCATTTGCATGTGAAAGGTGTTAATGAGGAACCGGCGGGACTTTTCTCTGCTCTGCACAGTAGGGGCCAGTTTTCAAGGTCAGGATGTCAGTGTGAACAAAGAAAGAAAACAGTTGTCGTCATGTGTAGGAGGTATAACGCCCCAATTCAAGGTTTTGAATTACGGAGAGCTTCCAACGCCGAACTCGTGTTTTATGACGAAGTCTTTTTGAACTATGGGAATATAACACTTTATTTGTCTTTTTTATCGCTCTCATCTATTCTTCGTTTGGCCGATATTTCAATATTTATATTCGCTGGAAAAAGACTAGATATAAAAAAAATATCACGATGTGGGTATAAACATGTCGTGATGGCTAATGTTTCCTTTAACTGTCTCAGACATCTGCTTTTATGTATCACATTAACATTCCTATTAAGGTTTCTCAATGTATGTTCCACGAAGCCCTAAAAATTCTTGTGTGCTATATTATAGTGAGTTGGGCAATATTAATAGTGAGGGTTCCATAAGGAATTCAAATGGGATGTAGAGTTTCATATCCATATGCTATTACTGATCATTTTTGCAAATTATTAGAATTTCTCTCTGAATATTTTCCAACTTTGAAGGAAAAAGATTTTAAGCGGGTACAAAATCCAATTAAAGTTGTAGAAAATACAACAGGTTTTCAGGCAGTGCATTATGAAAACTCGTCTGAAATTACAAAGACTATTTTTGCAGGCGTTCCAGCCCTAGTTTTCTTGCGAGATGAATTTGACAAATATTCGGATACACCAAATGTCCTATTCGAGATCTGTTTACCTTTTACAACAACATACTTCCGCGACTCCGAATTTTCGAAATATAATCCAAAATCTTAAAGTCCTATGAGGCTAGCGAATTATGAAATATTAAACAATAGTTTTAAAAAAGATATTTAAAAGTTAAGAGGGAGGGTATATAAATCTTTTTTATTATAAGTATTTTAGCAAGGATACAAATATATGGCCATTAGTTATTTGTTATTGTTCTGTTTCCTTTATTACATTTCTTTCATTAAGAATAAATTCTCTATCGCTAATAATTTTTTTAAAATTTTATTACCCATTAAAATTAGAAAGGTATGGATCGTCCGTAAAGAATGAGTTCCGCGGCGAACTGATCTACAGCAATGCTTCGAAAATGTTTCCTTTGATATTTAAAAAGCTCTGACTTTTATATCCATTTGATATAACTGAAGCGAAAAAATATTAATTTTATCGAATGATAATACCAAGACTATAATAGTTTTAATCAAATAAAAGGCATGATCCGAGAAAAATGTCTCTTTAGATCAGGGATTGCCAGCCTTTTTACTTTTGCAGCACCCTTCGGAAAACGATTTGAAACTTGGGGCACCCTTGTTAGAATTTTAGATTTTTCAGCTTTTTAAATATGGAATCTATTAAGAATGGAAATTTTAATAAGGAGAATGTACATCAGGAACATGCGAAATTTAAATGCTTACTCCATTGCTGATTTTATTCATTTATTGAAAGATATCTGTAACAAACACTAGAATAGCAGATATTAATATAGTCAGGCCCTGATTTTTCATTAGGCCCTGTAGGCCCGGGCCTAGGGGCCCCCCAAAATTTTTATTTTAAAAGAAAAACAATTCCCAATTCAATTTTTTTTATTTTACCTTCTTAAATAGCAATTTTTTTTATATATTCTTACAAATTTGATTGATAGGTTCTACATATGTATAGTTATATGTATAGTTCATCATATGTATGTTATAGTGTATATAAGGGATTAATAAGGTTTTCTGGTTGCATTGTATTGGTGTTTTAATGAAGAAGTTAATATGTTATATTGCTTTTTGTTATTTGATAATGCTCTAGGCTTCTACGCTTCAAATAGCCAATTCTTGGTAAAATGGTACTTTCACAATGATTCATGAGTATTCTTTTGTGTGTCAATTTTGAGAAAATCTACACCCGCATCAGTGTTAGGGGGTCTCCCATTCCGAGTTGTGTCTATAGTCAAGAATTTTCTAAATCTGGCCCTGAATACAGTTTCAAAAATCGCCATGGGATTCAGTTCGGTAATACACCAGAGGACTACAATGGAAATCTCTAAAAAGTTTTGTTTTATTAAATGTGAAACTTGAGACTACTGCTTAGAGCGCAAATGTTTAATATCAGGCCTAACAATTGTGGGTAAGAGAGTAGCTAATGCATCCTCATGAACGGATATCGATCTGTTTCACAATCTGTCGTGCATGAGAACAATTCAATTTAATATTTAATTTTAAGTGGGTACCCACTAATATTTTCGTGTTTATCCTCTCAAAGAATTTCACCGCACCCTTGGTCGATCTCACGGCACACCAGTTGGGAATTACTAGGGATACGTAAATTTCGCATAAAAATATCGAAATTTCGCAACAAAAAAAAAAAATACAATATACAAAATTTCGCATTTATTTGCAAAAAGAAATATATATATATATATATATATAAAGTAAAAAATTTCGCATTTATTGAAAAAAAAATACAATTTTACTTACTTGGATAGGTAAGTATCAAAACTCTTAGGGCCTGTTCACATAGGAGTCCGTTGCTTTGCGTTAAGGAAAAGATGACGTTGAGACAAAAATAAACCAATCATAGGCGTTAAAAATTTCATTGCTAATCGTTTGGAGGCCTATGATTGGTTTATTTTCGTCTCAACGTCATCTTTTCCTTAACGCTACGCAACGGACTCCTATGTGAACAGGCCCTTAGTCAAAAGCTAACATTGTAGTAGTGTGGCCATTTGCCTGAACAGTCACAAAAGAACCGAGACCTGTTGACTTCAGGGAGAAAGTAAACAAGATCCCGACAGTAAAAAAATTAAACCCAGGTGACATTTTAACTAATTTAATGAAACCATAACAATTATTTACAGAACTACACAATTTTAAGAGGTTTACAGGCATACACGAAAATATGCTGCTACCAGCTAGGGAAACATTGGACCGACTGACAAACATCGTTTCTCAGCAAGCCGTGTTCAAAGGGTGTCGGCACGAACGCTAACGGTTGTTTCCGTCCACGGAGTCTTAGTTTTAGGGATTGCTTCTTGCGATCCCGGCGGCTGTTCGCGAGGCCGCTTTAGGGCCTGCTCACATAGGAGTCCGTTGCGTTGCGTTAAGGAAAAGATGACGTTGAGACGAAAATAAACCAATCATATCCACCAAACGATTAGGAATGAAGTTTTTAACGCCTATGATTGGTTTATTTTCGTCTCAACGCCATCTTTTCCTTAACGCAACGCAGCGTACTTCTATGTGAACAGGCCCTTACTCTGTTAGGGCATCATGAGAGTTTATACGTAATGATACTCTGTTTAAACCAGTTGGTTATAATCTCCATCTGAGTTTATACGTAATGATGCCCTGTTTAAACCACTTGGTTGCAGTAGTCTCTACATTATGTTTCTTAAGTCTTTGCCTTCTGTCATTAATTACTATGTTGTACATACTAAAATATCTCAGCATTTATTCTGTTAACGGGACTATAGAGACTAGCTTTGTATACCTGCCTTTGCAAAGTTAAGGTAGCAGCATTTTGTTGCAATTAAAATCTGTGTAACATCAACAGGAGTCTCTTGGTTGACTACTGTAAGTAGCTGAAATACCCTTTGGCGCTCAAGAGACGTTCTTAAATCTACTAAATTGATCCACAAAATTTGATGGTTGATTTTTACAGTTAGATTTTTAGGTGCGACTCCGGTACGGACAAACTGTCAGGGTGAAATTCGGAGCAAATCCGAAGGAGAGGGAGATTTCTCAGCTAAAACCGCGGATGGTCTTAGTTAAGCAATTGTGGTTATAAATTATTAATATTATTATAATAGAGTTTTAATATTAATATAAATTATTCTCTATTATAATAAGCAATTATGTTAATAAATTGTTACTATTCTTACCTAATTTAGCTTAAAAAGCCGTTTATCACCGAGTTTTCGCCGAGTAGTAAAAAAATAATTTTCCCATTTGTTCGTATCTTTTTCGTAAATACGAAAATTACGTGTCCTTAGGAATCACTCATTGTTTTATGAGTCACGTAATGCTTCCGTTCTTTCCGATAAACAGCCCATTTCTCTTTTTCTCTTTTACGAAATAATCAGAGAGCAAGCAGTTCAAAAGTTTCCCCGAGTGATGAGTTAATAACACATAAAAATGGATCATTTCTCGTCGCTACATTCTCAGTTCTGAGCGTTAATACGTATTTGACAGGGATACTTTGAGGAAACACGAAACCATATCACAAATTAATGTATTTAACCAAAATTCGGAGAAATGCCTTAGATCGGCGATTCCCAAACGTAATTTGTCATAGAGTCTCAATAAGTTTCTTAAAATGAGCAAAACCCTTCTGACGGATATTTTACGGGCGAAACCCTCCTCTCTAATTTCAGCAAAACATAAAATGAAACAAAAATTATTTTACTCAGAAAATCGTGACCTGCGGGCTGATACTCATATTCTTCTTGTCATCTCACCATCCTTTTTTTTATCTGGGAAAGTCAAACAATGGGAAATTTGCGAAATTTGGTTATGTTTTTAAAGACAAAATCGTACTTTATAAATAACGAAATTATGATCATTCATTATACTAAAAGGGTACAAAAAATTTTCAGAAATGCGCTTAAAACTTTTTTTTTCTTTGTAGGAAATTAATTGAGGCAAAAAAAGAAACACTAAAATTGTAATATTTTTAAGTCCGTTTTGCTTTGTGGGCAGTAAATTAAGATAATAAAATTTTGCGACGCAACGTCGCGTTTTAAAACATTTACAGCAGAGTATAATGAAGCTAAATTAATAACAACCTGTACTACCTGTTTCTAAGAAGTCAGAGGTCTTAAGACAAAGTAGAAGTTTGTACGATTCTTTGTAAAGACTCATTAAAAATCATAAAGACTTGTTTACGTTCAGCAGTAATCGTATGCAAATACGTTCTGAGCAGCAAGTTCCGTTTAAGTCGTTTGTAATAATTCTAAAGTGTTTCGAAAATGACTCTTTATTGCTAGCTAATATATGCGATTATGAAAATTTCAATGCTGAATATCAGTTTAGAATATAGTTTCAGTTGTTAAAAACAATCTACCGTATTTAGTCGAAAGTAAAGCAGTCCTGAACTAAATATGTATTTTTCTACTCCATGTCTGGGTTCATTGTCTAAACTCACATCTTAAACGTATCATCAGTACTTTGTTTAAGTACGCATGTGGTTATATTACATTATTTGTCCGTAAAGAGATTGTAGTAAATTCAATAAGCTGTGTTTTGTTGTAAATTTTTTCAAGTATATATATATATATATATATATATATATATATATATATATATGTGCGTGTGTGTGCGTGTAACGTCTCTAGAACCAGAAGGATACATTACAGTGGGCTGTCTCAAATAGTAGTCTTCGGGCTTGAGCAAAAGATGCAATGCAGAATATGTTATCCAAATTTAAAATTGTAATAAGTGCAAGATAATACGTCGTTCCACCTCTCGGTATGCGGCTACGTAGTACCTGATGATTCTATCGTCTACGGGCGAGATGCAATCCCACCTCGCACAGAGTAGCACAGGTACGTATTGATTTAGGACTAACGGATCAACAGGAGCTACCACCATGTGGCGAAAGTCGAGGCTCCAACGTCCATGGTCACTCTAAGGCCGTCTGCACACGGAGCAACTCAAAAGAAACTGATAATTGACTCAAATCACTCCATTCAATTACATAGGTTACTACTCATCACGGACTGGTTTGTGATTTGAGTTAGTTATCAGTTTCTTTTGAGTTGCTCCGTGTGCAGACGGCCTTAGCCTGGGCCATCGCTCGGTTTCCAGACGAGTCTGCTTGGAAGTGGTGACAACCGAAGCTTTGAGGGGGATACAGTGACTCCCTCAGAGGATCCCACTCCCCCAGGAGACTCACAGTCGCTCTCTCCGTTACCAAACACCGAGGTCCTCACAACGGACCCCAATGCCCTAGGAGCAAGCCCCACCAACCTAACTCCAGCCCCTCGGCCTAACGTAATTTTGGTTTTGAGCACATAAACCTGCCCCCCCCCCGAAAAAAAAGAAGCAAATAACTACTCGCAGTCCACGAAAACCTTTTCTAAATCACCTTTCTTGGTGGTCCACATTATGCCATTGATGCAAGCTGACAAATTCATATACGTAATCCTTGAAACGATACTCCCTGGATAAGGAATCTTCACCGTAGAGAGAGTCATCTAGCAGTTGAGCTGAGTGAGGGTAGGTTTTGCATTCTATAAATATAAAATCTGGACCAAGCTTCTGGAGAAACCAGCAAAAGGATCCAATATCTTGCCGCTGGGCATCTGAACATTCAGATATAGTATTCTGAAAGATCATTCAACATGTTTGCCTAGACTTCGACTCCAATTATAAACTACGTTTCTTTCTTTGAAGTCATTTGGTATAGAAAAAGAATAATTCCTCTTCGAATTGATCAGTCAATAATCAGCCTGAAAATTGAATTTTGACCTACTTAGCAACAAAGCTATTAAGCTATTGCATAAAACTATTAAGCGACAAATTGTTTCTCTGATTCAGAGTAAGTTTCGAGGCTCTTAACTTCAGTTTAATCTGACCCTCCATTTTATAGAGTGAGCGGACGCAAAATATTGGACATCTGAAACCAAGGTTTCCTGCCTGAGTCTCGGGTACAGTTCGTATATGACATGGGCAGTACTGTAAATAAACAACCTAAACAGATTCTCTGAGCATAGTTGAATGGGACAACATAGATCTGTAGTTAGAATCTGCCTTTGGCATTAGACATTTGTTCTCCTATTAGTTGTTCCATCCAATGTCGTGATAGACAACCCACACGACTATTAAATTTCGTTAATTTTTTAGTTCAAAATTTCAATCTAAGTTGTTAATAAATCATCAATCACCTATTAACAAATTTAATGCTTATTCAGTATGAGAGAGTAAGCTAAAGCAATCAGTATTTAGCATGATATTATAGAAAAGCAAATAAAAAAATACAGTATCCCCCTAGATCTCATTGTCCAATTAGAAAGCGAGCAACTTTTGCTAAATGGCCAAACTCAACCGCTTTTATATTTTGTCAAACTGGGACGTAGCATCCCATTCCTTATTGAAATTGTTGCCCTTGAGGCGTCTGTAAGCTGTACAGACGCCTCAGTAAGCCAGCATGACATCATTTTCTGAAAGTTGAAATACTGTTAATGACAATGGGTTATGACCCTTACTTGTACAACCTTGAACTGACCGTCGGTTAAACGGTACATTTTGCTATTTCCCCTACAGCCTTAAGATGATACTTTGTAGCCCATTCAGTATTCTGAACTGCTCAGCTCGAGATTGTCCTACATCAAGCTCTCCGATTGTGGTAACTTGTTAATAAGGGAGAACACTGCTACATGCTAAATTACAGAGCACTTTCGACAAGGAAATAAAACCTCACAAGGGGATTGCAATTAAACTGAATAATACGTTCAATAAAACTTTTTACCGAATTGCGACCTATTTACACGTATGACGCCATCTGGTGATACACTCACTCACACAAAGATTAGGGTTGTGCAACTATTCTGAGTAGAATTTTCTGTTCTTTTTTTTAAACTGAGCCTGGAAAAAGTATTATAGTATTTGCTGCATCTGGTGGTCCTGAATTACTTTCATGTGTAAAAGATTACGCTTAAAACTTCGAGGCCTTACATTAATAAATATCTCCCAAAAGAGCAGCAGCCAGGTGATGGACGAATGGCTAGGGCGCTGGCTTTCGGTTCAGATCCTGTGGGTTCGAGTCCCACTGTTGGCATGGATGTTTGTAGCCGTTCGGAATCGGCTTTAAACTATAGGTACCGGTCTAATTAACCCTCGTGTAGCAAAAAGGTGACCGTAGCGCTCCAAACCAAGCCCAAAAGAGCAGCTTTTTCTCATTTTCAGAAAATATATTCAACGCCAAATGACAGCTGAAAGTTCCCTATATATGGAAAACTGCAAGACCGCAATACGTTTGAAAAGTCTAGCAGTAAAAGTCCAATGCGGACTGCCTCTTCAGTAACAGTCCGCACTGAAAGGTCTCTCAGAGCCAATGAAACCTAATGAAAAAAATTTCTAAGCTAGAAAATGTGCTATGAATACCTGAATGAACTGGTGAAAATAAAGCAAGAGTTATTTCGAAATTGCAACGCGTTGTAGAAAGTAAAAATTCTTGGTAGTCGTTTGTATTACAACTTGTATATGATACTTTACGAACTGGAATCGCTACATCCAGAAAAAATGAGTTATGTATTCCAGTGAACAAATGTCGATCGTATTCTGTAGATGCCCTTTGGCCTGAGATATAAATTCTTTAAAGATGTTTAAACTGGGAACGTCAAAGGATCGGTCAGTTCCCTAGGTTGGTACACGATTGTTTTATGAAAATGATTGAAAACATCCTGTTTTGTTTGTAATATTCAATTACGGATCCATTCCTTGCAGAATGAAACGCCCTTTAAACAGGACACGTGCCTTGCCATGTCGTTACGAAAAATACACTACATGATGGGTTGCAAAAAGAATGTTTATGCAAATATTTTTCACTTGAAAACAAATTTGTCGATCTTTGAGACAACTACTTCAGTTCAAACCTTTTCAAGCTGATTTTATGGTTTCACAGTGGTAATTGGGGAAAACAAAAAGGTATCGATAGAATGCATTTAATTTTTTTGTTATTTTAATCTTTTCGTATAAGTTCAAGCGTGCTTGGAATTATGGGGAGATGATTTGCTAGAAAAGTAAAAAAAAACCCCGGCTGACATGTTTCTTGAGGGAATAAGCGTAAAATTTAAGTTTCGAACTAAGAAAAGACAGAAAATGTATAAAATGTCAACGTTCATCTAAATTAAAACGTCGAGTAAGGGCCTGTTCACATAGGAGTCCGTTGCTTAGCGTTAAGAGACAGATGGCGTTGAGACGAAAATCAACCAATCATAGGCATTCAAAATTTCATTGCTAATCGTTTGGAGGTTTGTCATTGGTTAAATATATTTCAATAATTTAACGCACCGTAACGGACTCCTATGTGAACAGGCCCTTACTATTTCAGAAATCACACTGAATTCATAACACTTAAGTCACAAGTTCTCAACTTGACTCGGGTTCGATCCCCGACAAAGGCATGGACATTCTTATGATGTCCCCTCATTGGAGTGATATTTATTCATCTGTATGGTGTTCCCATTATGAAGAAGCCAACAAATTTGTGGTGTGGACGAATGTCAAAAAGAAAAGTACCTGGTGCGTTAGAAAAAAAATCTTTGGAATGTGGTTTGTTTCATAAAAAAAAATTATTCATTGAATCAGTTCTAGTGGGCAAATAATCAGTCATGTTCAAATTTTATCGCATTTGATTTTCAGTCTTTACTTTGCCTTGCACATCTCTGTGAAAATGAACTTTTAACGTGTCATTGTATTAAAACAAGGAGAAATCCTACTTGAATGTTGGGGTGACACGTGATTAGCTTAAACACCACTCAGACGTGAAATCTGAAGATGGTATCAGGGATACCAGTCCTCGCATTAAACTGGAATCCTATTCTGAAATTTTTGGTGAGTTTTAATTTATCTCGTTAAAGGTGTGCTCTTTTAATGAAAACTGAGCGAGGTTTATTTACTTGGCTGTATGAAAACAGGTCGTGGCGTGAAAAAGGGTTGGACACTCCGACTTAAAATGTTAAACTATAGATGGTATATGCTTGCACATACCATGCATTAAACATATTTTCTATCAATGTGTTTTTCGATTTGACCACATTTACTAAAGAAGTAAATTATCTGTGATTTGAAAAGATACGCGACAAATTTCTAACCTGGTAAAACAAAAAATAGGTTAGAAAATATTCATATTTTAGCTATAACCTAAAACCTATTCCTATCTAAAGACCTTAAAATGCTTATATATATATTATTCGGAATGTCCTTGCTGGGTAAATTAATATTGTCTGAAATTTGGCATTGGAGTGTTATGTCTGATTCTTTCGAAAACATTTTAACCCTCCTCTCTTTTCTCAGTTTTAAAACATCATATTTATCATAAAATAACACGACCATGCTATTAAGAAATATGTTATTAATTTTCCGTGTTCTCTTGTCTGATGCAATAGGGTACCGAGGTTCATTCTGCCTCGAGCCAAATATCTCTAAAGGGGAGGGAGTAATTTACGACACCCGAGCGGGTTGTTTCTCGTAATATCACGCAATTTTTTCCGAGACCTTGAATAATGATGTTGTCCGATCATTCCGAGACTGCTTGGAGCCCACCTGGGGAGAAACTGACTTCTGGAGTTTTTTTTTCTTCCACTAGTTCATGCCTTCTGTTGATCTTGCAGACTGACTTCTCATTAGACATTTTAAGAAACATTTTCTCGACATTAAATTCAAGCGTATGACTTAATTTAATAGAGAACTCTTCTGAAACTCAAATTTACTCGAATATTTAATAGTTATTTCAATGTTTAAAAATCTTTCTTAACTCCCTCAGTGTTTCCCTGTGGTAGGGCAATCTGGATTTTAAACCGGACACGCAATCTTTCAGATTCTCCGAACCACTTTAACGTACTAGTAGTTAGACAGGCATTTTGAAACCAATGGAATACTTTCTAAAAATAAACAATTGAGTTTAGGAGTGAAAACGAAAGAGAAATTTTTGTCATGGCAAATGTAAGCCATTATTTAAAGGAAGTTGGACAACCTCAAAATCCTGTTGAGATGACTCTCCTTCACAAAGGATTCATGTTAAAAACAAAAGTGATGTATGTAATTTTTGATTTGATGGTTGCAGTCGCTTTTTACGCGTGGTCTTGAGAGTACCTTATCACGTCTCTCTGAGCAATCTCGTAGTTTTTTACTTTCCGGAGGGTGCTGTTACCATTGGGTATATCCACGTTTCGTCGCCCAGTGGCTAAGTGGTTAAGGCCTCAGCCTGCCACGCGGGGGGGGGGGGGGTCAATTCCCGCATAAGACTTGGTTGTATTCTGGGGAACTCGTCAGTCTTCCGCCTGCAAAAAGGAGCCCCCGTCTAGAAAGGGGAACTGTAATTCATCGTCCATCGCCGGTGTTATCGTTTGTTAACAAAAACATTCTTCTGTGATTGTGTGATTTATGTTTCTATTTCCTTGTATTCATATGTACGCGGGAATGGGGTATGACGACTGTCACACCCCAGGGACCTTAGCCATACACACACATCCACGTTACCGCTGATCAGGCTTGAAAGTTTTAAAGATTTGTGTCACTGTGGACATGACGTCTCCGTGAGTTCGATCAGCTTGTGTTTATCTAGTAAAAAAACATTCACTATGTTATTAGATGCTTAAGGATTAAATTACAGTTTAAATCGATGTTTTGAGCTAAAAATACTAACGAAGAAAATAAGGCCTTTTTCGACGTTGCTTTGGATATCCAATAAGAGAGTCAATATTGTATGCCAAAGTAGATTTAAAACCACTTACGTCTTTTGCTGTCTTGTCTTTGCCCCTTTCAGCCTTTTTCCCGTCGGATCAACTGTGCGGTTGATCGGATGTGACGTTTCCGATTCATGCGTTCGCGACCGTAAAAATATTTAGTTTCTGTAAAGCAGAACAGATGTTTCACCATTATGGTTGGTGCATTGTCGATTGCAGGCTTGTCGCTTAGTCCGATCAGGCTGGCTCTTCTTTACTCGTCTTTATCTCCGATTCCAAAGACAGAGGCATAGAGATTCTTTACGGTTTCTAGGCGTTCAGCGATCCGCTTCTCCTAGGTTTACAACACTTGACAGTTCGTTAATTAGTGCCTTCTAAAGGAAGCGACTTTTTACTCATTGACTATAACTATGATTTCATTTTACTTGAGCATGGGAAGAACATTTTATTACTTTTAGTTATGCATAACAATGATTTTTGAATAAGAATAATTATTTTGAAAATGGCAAAGACTCGTATGGACGAATTAAACACTGCACTCACTTATACGTAAACATATATTTATTTTGTAGGAGAAAATGTCTGGCCTAACTGCAAACCAATTTTGATTCTTTTTTGTATGAATCTTATTCTAGAAATAATTTTAAGCTCTTACAAATAACTTATACATATTTTTACGGTTATTATGTGTCTATCGAATATTAAGTTCATATCATTTATGTCAATAAACAATGTCTGTTAGATCTTACAGTTATGCGATTAAATTTTTAAAAAAAAATTTCTTTTTTTAAAAGAAATCTCGTTCCCAAGACTTTAAACACCCATTAAGAAGGTTGAAGTGTCGAACACATTGTAAATCTTCTATCCATTTTTCTTATACATTCAAACTTTTATCCAGTTGATCAAATAATGTTTTATCCTGTCGATCTGGACTGGATAAAAGATTAATGGATATGGTTGACTGGATCAAGAAAATCCTATTGATCATATACAGACATATAGTTTATTTATTATCTACATTCAGTTTCATGTGTATCTCTTTCAATCTATCAAATCAAGTTCCTTTGTCTCTATAAATCCCTCTTTTTGTAGACATTATCATAGGAAATAATTTTTCAGATCCGAGTGAGATTTTAGGTTGTTGAAAAAGGCGATGATGGAAAACACTTTCACAATAGCTATTTATCGTTAAAAAACAGATAAATTATTTACAATTTACCTAGACAATTTATTACTGTAGATTAAAAAGACATTTTATAAGGATAGTAAAAATTTAAGTCTAAAACTTTTGCATCAGTTTCTGAACTTAATAAATATTTTGCTCCGCTTTGTTCTAGTATCAAGAAATGCTGGTTTAAGGCTGATGTTTAGACATAAAATGACAACTGATGAAAATTTTCATTACAATTACCATTTTGTCAACCGATTTTTAAGCCTCGAAGGGGTGCTCCAATTCCCATACGGATTTACGAAGGACGCCCAAAACCTTTAATACTTCTTAAGGTTTGATTTGATTTGGTTGAGAGAGCTACGGTTATGTTTGGATATTCGAGGCATAATTAGACTGGGACCTACAGTTTAATGTCGATTCCGAACGGCTGCCAAGAATGGGACTCGAATCCACACACTCGAAACAGAACACAATTATTTCATAATATTCTATCTCTAGTATTTCCTGCAATACAGAGTGCGGAAGAAAGGACGTTCTGATTTGGAATGTCTATAACAAAAATAAAGCAAGATAGAGAAAGAAATCTTTTATACCTGAGAATTTTTATTTATTTATTATTAATTATTATTTTATTATTATTATTATTTTATTTATTATTAATTTATTTATTTATACCCTCGGAACGTTCTTTCTGCCACACCCTGTATTTACATTAATTGTTTTTCAACGTGTTTATATTTATAACTCACATTCTTCTCCCAAAGATGGCGTTACTTCCTGGGCATTCTCGTTTGCCTTTTAAATAAGTAATAACTTAAAAGCGGAATATTATTAAAAAGTTTCATTTCTTTTAAGTATAAACAAACAAATTTAAAAAATAGAAAAAAAGATAAGGTGTGTTAAAGTATTTAGCTTGTATATCATAGTATTGCGTTGTCCGAAAACTACTTTCGATTTGAACTGAGATTGATGATGACAAATTAAAAGCATTGGTACGAAACTGCCAGCGCCCTAGTCCTTCAGCCATTTTTTTTTTCTAAAGGACTTTTATATATTTGCGCATATTTCATTGAACTGATTGTACACTGCTAAAGGAATCAAAATTTTGCACCCTGGCCTTGAAATAACAAAGTGAGTGTAAAGAAAAATAAATTTTCCGTTCTTCACCATGCTTCACTATCGACGACCAGACAGTCAGAGTTGTCGTCCGATCTATCATGAGTATTTTTTTTCCTCCTTTCGCAAAATGGACGCAAAAGCGCATTTCAAAGGTCGACGACGAAGCTGCCCAGTCGGGTAACAAGCGAGATTCACAGGTGCATCCGAATGATGCGTGTATGAAATATTCCAGAGGAGTGAAGAATGGATTCTTGGAACATTTCTGTCATCTCGGGTCTTACCCCCGCTGAGATCGGAGAAGGATTGCGTCATTCTTGGAAAATGGTAAAGACAAACGCTTTATTTAGGTCCCAGGATCGTGCGAAAAGGTCTCATCGGCGAGAATGTATCGACGCTTTATTATGTTCAAAGTATGATGCATATCTGACAACACATAAGTACTGACACGGCAAAGAGAGATTTCAGAAAAAGCCGTATATTTAGGAACTAATAGTGCAAAGAGAGAGAAAAGGTAAATATCGATGGTGATTAAAATCCCGGAGTGCTCACGCGGTGTTTGAGTGATGCCCGACATTTTAATTTTAAAAATACCGTAAGACGAGGTTACTGTGACTGCAGGGGTAACTTTGTAACTCATAGTACTTTTTTCGTATTTCGGATCTTCCGCTGCGGCCGTGATATCGGGTAGGCAAAGAACAGCGTCAACAGCTTGTCCGACATACAGAGACACCTAGTGGCCAGTTTCCGTAGCTTCTGCGCGCCATTTGTCTTCGCTGGTCAGTGAATTGTTCAAACCAGTTGTCAAGCTATTGACTAAAACTTCGGAAACTTTGTGTGCTGAAGGCTAACACCTTATACAACCAACTACCACATGAAATTATTTTTTATTGTCCATATGTTGGTTAGATTGTGGAGCAATATAACTTTTGTGCAGTGATATTTCTGAAAGATATGAGAACATACTAAATATCGAAAACCTAAATATCGAAAGGTGACGGGGTTTGTGACACATTGATACTGTCACAAAATAACTCACAAAGACGACCCACCTCCTTCAGTCATTCGATGTTGCATTTTTCCGTCCTCTAAAATACCACCGGAGAGAAAGAAGTATTGACTATCTGCAAAAAACTACCCGAAGGAGCAGAATGTGCCGAAAAGCGAATTTCCTCATCTTCGCAAAGAACTGATGGCTGCCCTGGGCAGTCGAGGTCTCTTTGTTGTCAAAGATATAGATAAAGATATCCAATACTTGTAATTGGTATTGTGGAATTTCAGCCTCACGGCTAGGAAAACCATTAGATAAAAAGAGGAGAGGAGACTTTAAAACCGCGAACCCGTTCGAACGGGTTCACCACTCAGGAATTTCCGCCCCTGCAGGGGTCGTGCAAGTACAATCAAACAGCTGATCGACCAGCGGCTGGACGGAGAGAGGGACAATGCCTGGCTCCTGACTGTCTCCGAGTTTGACCTTATAAGATAAAAGGAACTCCGCCCCCCGATGAAGTCGATTGAGGATATTCCAATAGTGTATCGATATGTAAATGATCGTCGTGTAGCACCCGTGTCCCCAGGAGAGCCATTGAGAAAACCGATTCAGGAGCGCGGAGTTTAAAATGTTCCGCTAAGGGAAAAACTGATAAAAGAGGATGTAAGAGATTTTTGAGGGGTCTCGCTGAGCGTCTTCGTTTTTTGTAGGAGCTCTTCTACTTTCTGCTAAAGAGTATCCAGGTTTCTTTCTAAGAGAGTGAGCAGAGATTGCTCTTCGTCGATTTTCTTGGAGTTTTGAGCTTTGATCTTGATACAGTGCGTGAGGCAAGCCGCCTGCTGCTCTGTGGTGATCTTTAGGGTTTAAAAATTAGATACCCGGTTGAGTAAGGAGACAGATTATCCTCTCAGACATCAAGAGACATCGGTCCTAAGTAGCAGAGCCTGCGCTTAGATAACCAGAGAGCTAATAGCTCTATTTCCGGATTGTTCAGTCCGAGGCACGAACGTTACTCGATTCGTCTGACTTCAACGAACGGAAAGTTTTTCCGGACAGGAGTTCCAGCATTCGAGCCAGAATCCCCGAGGACGAACTACAGTGGAGGTGCATCGAGACTTCTGCGAGGACTATTCCTAAATAGCGTGTGTGTGCGAACTCAAGTGACGTCCATCTGTGTACATTTTAAGATTCCTACGATCACGACCTAATCGTGTGCATATAATCAAGAACACTCCAATAAAGTTAAATATCAATTTAATTCTATGCTGAGTTAGTTGGCTGTTGAATTCTTTCACGTAACCTGTGATACGCTACCTAGAGTGTCGGCTTAGGCACCAAGTCACAGGCAAACGTTACAGTATATATAATTGTGAACGTTACAGTAAGTATTCTGCTCCTTCACGGCCCCCCACGCGTTCTAACGCGTATCAGCCAAAAAATCCAACTCCTGACACTAGTCGCCATGAAGGCAACCCGCTCGACCTAGGCTCCACAAGTCCTTTCACAGGCCCAAGTCCCGGGCCGTAGCACCGAGCACTTCACTCCCCAAACTTCTAGTCAGTGCCACATAACACCGATCACATCCATATCGTCTTACAAGCAGATCATCCAGTAGTTAGAGCCATCCAAAATATAATTAATTTTCCTTTTTAAGCACGCAGCCACCACTCTGCCAAATATATCATTCAACCTAGTTTTATTATTTTTAATATAAAATACAAAGGCATGCACCACCCGTGCAGCCAACCAAGCAAACACAGTTTGAAAAACAATAACATAAAACTTGCTCCACACGAGCACAAAAGTCGTTTATAAGCAGAAAAATCGAGTAAATCAACAAACAATTCAACAAAGCACCCCTTGTGCAAAAGCCGACATCAACTCGAAGATAGGTCCTTTAATGTTGAACAGCCGGGGCTTTTCTGCCGATCCGTCCTGATCTTTTCCAATAGTCTATAAAACTCTTCATCATCCGTGTCGCTCGAAGCCGCATCTTCCTCTTTCGACCCAAAGTCGGTCCTCTCCATCAATCGTTCTTCTTCCAATATAAGTCTACCCCACTGACTATCCGTTGGTAGATGCGCCATGTCAATTTTCTTTCCCGTTCTTTTATGGTGATTTTCACAATTAGTGCAAACCTGCCCTCTTTTGTATGGCTCTTGGCCATGCTCTTTTTCTGCACATTTCTTGCAAATTTTTAAGTTGTGACAGTCTCTACCAAAATGACCGAATCTCCAACAGTCAAAACAAATCGTAGGTTTATTGTACAGCTTCCAGCTGTGACACATCCAGCCTAATTTTATTCTCTTTAGCTGTTTTATCTTCTGATATGTCTCTCCCTTGATTCGTAACATCCAATTCCAGCCCCTCTTTGACTTGAAAGACGTGATAACCTCCACGTTCTTGAACTCCTCATTCTGCTGCAAGATCGTCTCTTGTACCTTATCCTTTGTTAACTCACCTTGCACATCGTAAACAATTATTCTACGGTCTCTTTTACTTGGAGTTTGTATCTTATAAGCCGTTTTAAGTTCATCTATTTTGCCAAACTCCTCTATTATCTTATCAACATCTTTCATTTCCGTCCTTATTAATAAGCCTCCTTTACCAATATTCCTACATCTTTCAACTCCAATCCCCAATTTCTCAGGCTTTATCTTATCCTTTACCGCTTTCTTAGTCACTTCTGACTCTTGCTCCCTATTCGGGATAATCTTAACTTCATAAACAACTTCCTCCTTCACCTTCTTTAAAAACTTCCTCTTGCCAAAATCCTTCATTTTTGTCACCTCAGCGAAGCTTTTTGCTCCCTGATTTTTAAGTATATCTAATTGTCCCTTATAATAGTGTATCAACTTTTGTTGATCATTAATGGAGTCCACCAGATCCATCAAGTCCTTATTTACATTTCGCTTAATATCTACAGTCAACTTAGCCGTGCTGATAACACCTGTTATCTGCCTAACTTTAAGTTTCAGCATGTCTTCTGTCAGGATTCTCAGATCCTCCATGACCTTCTTTGCTCCCATTGTTCAGCTGCGAACTTTAACTCAAAACGCTTCAAACCCACGCTCCTCCGACGTTGGCGAACTACCCTATTGTAGTCCCCCAGGGCCCACCACGTGGAGGTGTCGGAGGCAAATTTAGAATACTCTAAAACAAGTAAAAGCGCAAAATCCTCAATGCCCAATACCGGCTTAATAATTTCACTAATAAACGCAATAATAGCCAATAAACTTTTAACTTTCAGCGTGGGGTGGACCCCTGAAAGTTACAGTATACATATAATTGCCCACTCGGCGGGGCAACTTTGTGACACATTTTAACTTTAATTTCTCAATGGTAATTAAAGATACGGGTTAGCGCAATACATTACTACGTAAGAAAAGGATGTACCAATGTTTTGCCATTGTTTTGGGCCACTTTTAAAACTGACCAGCTGGCACAGGAAATAACTTAAAATCCGTCACAAAGTAACCCCATCTTACGGTAACAATATTTCCGCTCATGTCTTTGAGATATTTTTTTTTATCTTCCTATCTATCCTGTATATACTCAGTAAGCATACAATACAGCTCAGATCTTTTTCCATTTGTTTGCGCATTTTTTGTTCCGTTTTGTTTCCATTTGTTTGGCAACCTTTTTTACTAGGAGGGCATATTTCAGAAATGCGGGAGTTCGGTGGACACCACTGGAAGAAAAGGAGAGGTGTTAATATTTAAACATGAAAGTATTAATGCGACATAAATTTTTAATTCATAAATTCAAAATTCAATTTAAACAAAATAATCTTAAAATTGATAATTAATGCAATATTTCGCATTGCAAATCTCCGGCCA
Source organism: Dolomedes plantarius (assembly GCA_907164885.2). NCBI lineage: Eukaryota > Metazoa > Arthropoda > Arachnida > Araneae > Dolomedidae > Dolomedes > Dolomedes plantarius. The sequence continues at coordinate 43,255,210 of OU015491.1, read as the reverse complement.
ACTCGTTGTAATGTGGCACCTAGGTCGAATTCCAAGTTCTCCGGCATTGGTCCAAATGAGTGTCAGTGAGGCTTGATCGGCACTTTGATTTGAAGTATTTCATATTGGAAAACAAAGATTCACAAGTATTTGTTGACGCGCAAAGGAAGTTCAATTTCAAAGCACATTTTCTCAACAATGTGAAGCGATTTCCATTCACTAAATTCCAGAATTTTTCTTCGTTATGATGTAACTTTAATTCAATATCATTTCCCATATTTATAATTTCCAATTCTCAGGCCTCCGTATTGGAAATATCAAAATATGTTTCGATTTTATGAGTCACATCGTCCTCTGTATGAAAGAGAGGATTAATGGAAAAAAACGTCAAGAATGCCTCCAATTCGTAGAATTCTTCAAATCTGGTATTAAATTTTTCCAATAAGGAATCAAAATGTTTTGAAAACTGATATGTGGTAGCATTTTGATCGTAGTAATTTTCTATCGCCATTTTTAAGTTTGGGAAATGTGATACATTATCTTTCTCCATATGCGATTTAAAGCGTGCCAATTTAGCTTTAAATGCATTTATCGTCTTGTCATAGAAGCAATATGATGATTTCTACCCCGCGGTTTCAAATTTAGTTCCTTCAATTTTACAGTTAAATCAGTTAGAAAGCGTAGCTCAATCAACCAAGGTTTTTGCTCTAATTCTAAACAAATTTCTTTCACCTGTGATAATAAATTTAAAAATCGTTCAAGTAACTTTCTTCTACTGATCTCTCTCAATTAAATATCTAAACCCCAAATAATAAAAAATATCTAAAATCAAATACCTAAAATTTAGATATTTGAACGGCGGGCACTTTAAAATTGTTTCGCGGGCACCACGTTGCCGACCCCTGCACAATTGGATCTTAGTTGGAATGGGTTTCCACATCCTCCATATAGCCCTGACGTTGCACCATCAGACTACCATTTGTTTCGTACTCTGCAAAACTCCATGTCAGGTAAAACCTTCATTTTAGATGTTTCAAATCCTACTAGGAATTTTTCTTGTAGAGAAAGATAAGTTCTTCTAAAGGGGAATCACGAAACTGCCTGGAAGATGGCAAATGGTTATTGAACAAAATGGTCAATACATTACTGACTAAAGTTGTTTCGTTCTGTAAAAAGTTGTTTTTATTTTAATGAAAGAAAACCGAAAGTAGTGTCCATAGGCGTAACGTGCTTCTAACTTTTTTTTTTTTTTTGGGGGGGGGGGACGAATTGAAATCAGTTAGGGCCCTCCTCAGCGCATTGACTGGCGGAGGATCCTTAAAATATGAAATATTATGGTTTTTTTAAAAATTGAATAACAATATAATTGATGATTGAGTATTATGCAAAAGTTAAACAATGAGAAAAATAAATATAATATAAATAAATATAGCATCGAATTTTTGTTGTGGATCATATTACTGTTAAAAACTATGTTAATGCTAACGACATAATCGCAATCTTCAGTTTCACAGTTTGAAAAAGCGAAAAAAACCAACTTCCTTAAAAGTTTTCTACAATTTTCCGATTTTAACTGAGCTTCTATTAACGTTTTAATTTATTTCAAGTTAAGTTGCCCCCCCCCCCCCCACGCTACGCCTATGGTAGTGTCTGAACAACTCAATACATAATCGTTATGAGGTAGCACTACGTTCCAATTAGAAAAGTTAATAATTTTAATTTCCTTTTAATATTTGTTTGAAACTTTATAGCCTGAAAAATGAAGTTAACCTGAGGAATTTAAGTCTTGGTACATACAACAATTCTTCTTTTTTTTTATTTTTCTGTTTAATGCAATAATGTATAGGTGAAGCTCAACTGGTTCATATTAATCGTTTCCTCTATTTCGTGGGGTGTTTTTTTTTGGTCTGAAAAAAGTCACAAAATGTTAATAGGCTAGCGTTGACTGGAACATACATAACCTGGAGAAAAAAATAATCTTTCGTTTTTTCACTGTTTCGGAGATCATTCCTCTTCTTATCTGCTTGTAGTGTTCGACCGAACAGCCAGAAAAGCATCATTTGTTTCAGAGAAACACGGTGACGGTTGTTCAAGGCTGAATAGATTTTGGACAGTTCTTTTGTTTGGACTGATGACTTCATCTGTTTACAATGTCATAGATCATTTCCCCCAAGAGTTTTTAACAGAGTCCGCAAGAAAAGTTTACTCACAGAACATGTTTTCTGTTCGCTGGTTTTCGCCGGATGTGAAGCGCATTTTGCCGCGAAGGAAGAGGCTTGAACATAACTCTCCTGGACTTAAGATGTCTGTCAAGTGCGGTTAAGGAACTTGTGCAAAAGTCGTGAATTATAGGGGGGACATTACACGGCAAAAAAACAGTGAATGCAAATCATGTAACATGTGACAGATACATACAGTGAATATACGTCATCTGACAGATACATGCTATATTTCTCGGCGGACCTGGACCACCCTGCTTTCGACCACGAACCTCAATCGATCATATACATCACGATGAATTTTAACTTTAAAAATTAAAGTTTTTAGCAAGAAATTTTATATGCAGCCTATGTTTTATTACCGAATAATTAAATCATTGCAAAATAATAATGCATGTCAAGCTTAATATGAATTTAGACATCGTTCTAATATGTTTTATGAATTTTCACAAACATATCAAATAATCCAAAAATCAAACATTTTTTAATAAATGACGTAGAAGTTTTTCCTTAATTTTTTTCCACCCGTCTCTTAAATTTTACAGTATATGTAAGACAATTAATTCTCTTGAACATTTAAAGCCAGACCAAAGCTTGTTTCGTTAGAACTACCTCAGAAACAACACATAACATGAAAGTTGATGAAAAAATTCATAGAATAATGCCTTACATATTTTTAACATGATTTAAACTGCACAAGAAGAATCGAAACATCGTGATTATTACTGGAAGTTTCCCTTATATTATACACACACACACATATCCGGGTGAGCCAAAATTTGTAAAAACTTTAAAAATTCATAAAAAAGAAGAAATTATGATAAAGAAGTGCAGTTTGCAAGAAAGGGCTTACAAGGAAGTCGGATTTTTTTAGCAGCCTCCCCCCCCCAAAAAAAAAAAAAAAATTAAAATTTAAGAAGTCACTGGGGTCACTGGTCCACCCTTGGGAGCATTGCTACTCCCCGTGTACGATTCCGCCAACATATTATTCATAACGGTTTCCGCCGCAGTAATGCAGCCCTCCTCCAACGATGGTCTTTCACTTCGTGGCCGATCCCCCAAATCCTCGTATATCACGGTCTTGATTGATTTGCATAATTCTGCTGAATCTCTCGCATGTCTGCGCCATCTACCGGTGACTTTTAAAACTTTTTAACATTTTTAACTTTTAAAACTTTTTTAAAAACTTTTAAAACTTCTTTGGCTACTAAAAGAAATCCGACTTCCTTGTGAGCTCTTTCTTGAAAACTGCACTTCTTTATCATGATTTCTCCCTGTTCCATGAATTTTTAAAGTTTTTACGAACTTCTGGCTCACTTTCTCTCTCTCTCTCTCTCTCTCTCTATATATATATATATATATATATATATATATATATATATAAATATATATATATATATATATATATATATATATATATATATATATATATATATATAAATATATATATATATATATATATATATAAATAAATATAAATATATATATATATATATATATATATATATATATATATATATATATATATATATATAAGGTAGATATATACAGAGATTTAAAATTTGTCCTAATAAGATGAGTTTTTTTAACTTTCTTTTTTATCCAGTTGGTTGCAAGAAAAAAAATGTATTTTCCAAACCCTCTAGTTTTATTAAACTAAGTATTCTCGTAGTTATATATATATATATATATATATATATATATATATATATATATATATATGTATATATACATACATATGTATGTATGTATACTCATATCCCTTGGTTCAAATCCCGAATAAGGCCTGTTCGTTTCTATGTCGTCCCCCTCATAGGGAGCAATGCTGGCTCACTTAAATGATGCTCCCATAATAAAGTAACCAGTAAATAGCGGTGAATAACAAAAGGTGAATGTCTGATGACAAAAAAAAACCCACATTAAACACACACACACACACACACACACACATATATATATATATATATATATATATATACACTGAAGTGCCACTGAATTAGAGATAGCAAAGCCTATGCAAATTGTGTAGCGCTGCGCATCATGTATGCGCAAGTGAGGTCGCTGTGGTAACTGCATATATAGCGCGTACTGTGGTTGTTCTGAATTACTTGTTGGAATTGCCAGTATGGGTAAACTGCCTGATTTAGACGCCTTCGATCGCGGACAAATCGTAGGTGCGCGACGCATGGGCCATTCAATTTCCGAAATCGTCAGACAGCTAGGATTTTCAAGGTCGACAGTGTCAAGTGTATACCAAGAATACATGGATGGTGGAAAAAAAACTAGCGATCGGGCAAACTGCAAAGGACAATTTGCCTTGACAGTGCGTGGTGAGAGACGGCTCAGGCGTATTGTACATAGCCAGCGAAGCCAAACATTAGCTCAAATTACCACCCAGTTTAATGACGGCGCCAGTCGTATAGTCAGTAAACGGACTGTGCAACGCTCGCTTCACCGTATGGGTTTCGGGAGTCGTCGACCTACGAGAGTACCATTGCTCTATACTCGCCATCGGGCTGCACGTCTTGCCTGGGCAAGAGAGCACAGACACTGGAGTGTAGAGGACTGGAAACGAGTAGCATGGAGTGATTAGTCTCGATTCCGACTACTTAACGCCGACGGGAGGCTGAGAATATGGCGTCAGGCTCATGAATGCCAGCCAGCTCAGCCAGCCATGAATCCTGCATGCCTGGCTGGAATTGTACAAGGGCATGGTGGCTCAATCATGGTCTGGGGTGTTTTTTCGTGGCACAGTTTGGGATCTTTGGTGCGTGTACCAATCTCCCTCAATGCAATTCAGTACGTAGAGTTGCTGGGTGATCACCTCCATCTGTTTATGCTGTTCTGTTATCCTCACGGTAATGGAGTTTTCCAGCAAGACAACTGTACCTCTCACAAGTCCCGGTTGGCTACTGGCTGGTTGGATGAGCATTCCTCTGATTTCTCTGTCATGAATTGGCCACCTAGAAGCCCAGAATTAAATCCTATTGAGCATCTTTGGGATGTTTTGGAGCAAGGCGTGAAAGGCCATCACACAGCACCAAAGAACCTTACTGAATTATGGACAGCTTTAGCCAATATTTGGCAAGCCATTCCCGTGGAACGTTTCCAGAAACTTGTTGAATCTATGCCTCGTCGTGTGGTAGCCGTTATCAAGGCCAGAGGAGGCCCAACTCGTTACTAGGTAGGTATCCCTAATTCAGTGGCACTTCAGTGTATATATATATATAAATATATATATATATATATATATATATATATATATATATATATATATATATATATATATATATATATATATATATATGTAACGCCTATCGTAGCTGGTGAATATTTGGGTTCTTGCGTAGGAGTGGAATATGGTCTGGAGGCCGATAATGATAAGGCATCTTTTACAGCTAATTATATTATTTAACTTCAACTCTAACAGGATATCAGCTCAAGACACAATTATTTTGCCATTTTGTGCGACTCTTAGCCCGCGAAATACACCCTTTCGGCAACGCGTTTCCAGGCTCTCTGCTCTACTTTCAAAATCTCCTTAGCATTAGCAAAGCTGAAGGGCAATCCAGTGTTATATAACCACTACAGTGGTCTGAATGGTGTTGCCATCTGTTTAACTTGTCGTTAGCAATTTGTTCCTAATTGCGTTAACTTTTAGGTCGTATCATATATATATATATATATATATATATATATATAATAGTTCCGTAACTGACTGACTGATTGACTGACTGACATACAACGCACAGATCAAACTGCTGGACCTAAAAGGCTGAAATTTTGCATGACGATTCTTCTTGTAGTGTAAGGGTGCACTAAGAAAGATTTTTGAAAAATGCTTCTTAGATTTTTTAAAATTAAATTTTTAAGCTTTTTTAGTAACTTCTTTTAAGTTTGCATTTAAAATGATAATCTGAGGGTTATGAAATTTATATCACGAGAAAGATCATAAAAATTCCTTTAAAATGAAATCATTTTGGAATCTTTACCTCCATTTCACTGATTTTTGGTGAATTTTTAACGATTAATTTTTAGAATTTAATTTATTAAATGCTAATTACGTAATTTCTTTTTCTGGTACTTTAAATAAATTTATCTTCACGTGCATAACAACGTAATAGACAAAAAATATTTTTTTTCTTGCTAATACGGCAAACGATTGGATATTATCCAGAAAAATATTAAAATACAGTAAAAGATATGTTCTTTGAACTTTATCATATTAACTGTACTATATTCTTTAGTATGTCCTATTAGATTTAATTTGAATATTTTCCCTTACATTATTTTGTCTATAAAAATATCCCTCACGGTTTTTTTTATAAATATATAATTTTTTTTACATGAATTGTATACATTGATTGTCGTATTATATATATATATATATATATATATATATATATATATATATATATATATATATATATATATATATATATATATATTTATTTATTTATTTACTTTGAATTGCATACATTGACCGTTGTATTTCATTTGAATGTACTCCGTAGCGAAGTGCGGGTTTTCAGCTAGTATATACACTGCTCAAAACAATTAGGAGAGCACATGGTTTTAACGAAATTACGCAAATACACCGATAAGTAACATAAAATAAATCATCCATAATTTAAAGCCTAGCAGGAAACAGAAGAAGAAAACTTCATATGTAAATCAAAGTTCATGACGTCAAAAACAAGAAAAAGAACATAAGGGCGGAAATCGGGATGTTGCAGAAACGTCTGTTTCACTGCCTTAACTGTGAAATTCGATTGCTCAGTTATTCTTTTTGAGAAAAGGTGACTTGAAAATGTCTCAACAACGTGATTTACCGGAATCCACGGCATGGCGTATTATAGGCAGACTTGAATCCGGGCAAACACAACGTAGTGTCGCGGACGCTGTTGGAGTCGCCAAAAGTGTAGTTGCAAGGCTGTGGAATCGATTCCAAGAAACAGGGAATGTTAGACGTCGACCAGGGCAAGGTCGGCCACGCGCCACTACAGCAACTGATGACCGGTATATATACTGTTAACAGCTCGTCGAAACAGAACAGACAATGCTACTCAGCTGCAAAGACAGTTGCTCTTGGCAACAGGACGAAGGGTGTCCAGCCAAAGGGTGTCCAGTCCTATGCACGTAGGCCAATGGTCTGTCTTCCGTTGACCTCACGCCACCGTGCGGCCTGAAGAAGATGGGCTGCTGAACATCGAGATTGGGAGCAACATGATTGGAGCCAAGTGTTGTTTATAGACGAGTCCCGATTCAGTCTGGAGTGTGACACCCGACGTGTTTTGGTATGGAGGGAAAGGGACACTCGAAATAACCGAACATTCGTTCGTGAAAGGTCACAATACAGACGAGCTGGTTTTATGGTATGGGGTGGAATCAGCATAGGTGGACGTACTGACCTGCATATCATTCGGAATGGTACTTTGACGGCCCGAAGGTATGCAGACGAGATACTGAGACCTCATGTCATACCTTACGCTGCAGCCATTGGAGATTCCTTTGTTTTCCAGCATGATAATGCCAGACCGCATACAATTCGTCTTGTGGAGAACATTCTTGAAGCTGAAACAATACAGCGTATGGAATGGCCAGCGTGCTCTCCTGACCTGAATCCGATCGAGCATATTTGGGGCATGCTCGGACGACGCATTGCTGTGAGACCAAGGCCTCCTTTTACTCTCCGAGACTTGGAGATTGCACTTCTTGAGGAGTGGAACAGTATTCCCCAAATTCTTATCGATAACATTATCGCATCCATGGAAAACAGGTGTGCAGCAGTCTTAGCTTTTCGAGGAGACCACACGCCATATTAAAAATCTTGCATTATTTCTAAACAATACTTTTTTTTATTGTTTACATTAAACCAAATTGTTGCCCTAAATCATCTTTTCACGTTTTTTCCATATTTTTAAAGAATTAAAGCTTAATTACAAATTTTTTTACGTCTTTTTTTCTGTATTGCTCATTGATACGCGTGTACTATCCATTATGCCAATACGTGGCTGTCTCGCAGGGTTATCTTAACTTCTTTACTTGCTCCCCTAATTTTTTTTTGAGCAATGTATATATAATAACTAGTTCAAATCTGACACGTTTTCCTGTTACGCTTTAAAAGAAGGTTTCATTTTTTCACTAACCTTTCATTTTTTTGTCTCATATGCATAACAAATGAATAGATAGATAGGAGAGTGATCGACCAATGGTGGATGGGCCGCACCTCCTAGCACGATCTTATGTATATAAATATATGTAAAATATTGACAATTTAGTTCCCGAGTCAAATATGAACGTCATAGAATAGTTCATAATGAGGGTGTAAGTTATGGGTGCTCAACCATTGAGCCTGTCTGGGCCGCATACAAAATATATAATATAGTTAATGTACTTAGGTAATAAAACATCCTTTTGTATATTTTATTATGACATTAAAATAAAATAGGGCAACATAAGCGTAAAACTAATGGGATTTTTGACCTTGTTGGAGTGAAACTAATGCTCAAATGTTTGGTTTGATGAATGTGGTTGGAATTTATATTGAGCTCTTAAGGTACTCATCAGAGATCTAAATTTACTCTTCGTAGGCTTCATCTTTGAAAACGGTTTTTCATAGATAAACGTAGGGTCGAAAGGCGATGTCATGAATAGGGTGGGACTGTTCAGCGAGAGATATTTTTCTGATAGGTCTTATGAAGTGTACGATCATGTGGAGCTGCATTATTAGTTGTCAGGGGCCACACAAGGCCCGCGGGTGTGTGTTAGATACGACTGGATTAAGGTATTTCTTCTCGATGATTAACCCTTCAGAGGACGTGCCAATTTTTGGAACACCAGCAGGCGCGCGTGGCACAAAGTGCAACGTCTCTTTTAACTTTGATTATTCTTTTTGTAATAAACCTTTTTTTTTTCAATTTGAAAATAATAATTCTGCGTTTTATGACAAGATATAAAATGTTGATAATATTGAGATATATTTATAATTAAAGGCCAAAGAATGCAGATACAATCGCCTTATTTCAAAACTATCCGGTTTATTGGATTTAAGGACAACTTATGAAGTGATTCTTATTATGTCCAAAAACCTAATAAACAATGAGATTGTCCATCTCCGTGATATGCGGGATACCGTGTAATAGGTGAACATTTGATCGACTGCATCAACTCCCGCTTTTGTCGTATTGTAATCCAGTATAATCGCTGATTTACCACGATTAAATCACAACTAATAATGAATAGAAGGAATACAAGGGTAAAAAAATCAGACTTGCATTAGAAAGGGTGTAGCTATAAATAGAAACTGCTTAGAACATCCAAACTTAAATGTAAAAACAAACCATTCAAAATTACGAAAATGTTGCACTTTGTACACGGGCGCGCCCGCTAAAGGTAAACATAGTCAAGGGTGCACAACGAAAGATTTTTGAAAAATTCTGCTTAGATTTTTTTAAATTAAATTTTTAAGCTGTTTTTGTAACCTTTTTTAAGTTTGCATTTAAAATAATTATTTGAGGGTTATAAAATTTATATCACGAGAAAGATCATAAAAATTCCTTTAAAATGAAATCTTTTTGGAATCTTTGCCAGGATTTTCTGATTTTTGGTGAATTTTTAAAGATTAAGATTAATTTTTAGAATTTAATTTATTAAATGCTGATCACGTGATTTCTTTTTCTGGTACTTTAAATAAATTTATCGTCACGTGCATAACAACTAAATAGACAAAAAAAAAATTTTTTTTTCTTTCTAATGCGGCAGACGATTAAATATCATAAAAAAAATATCCCTTACGATTTTTTTATAAATAAATAAATAAATAAATAAATAAATAAATAAATAAATATATATATATATATATATATATATATATATATATATATATATATATATATATATATATATATATATATTACATCAATTGTATACATCGATCGTCGTATTTATTATAAATATATATATTTATTTTTTTTGGCATTAATTGCATACATTGACCGTTGTATTTAATTTGAATGTACTCCGTAGTGAAGTACGGGTTTTTAGCTAGTCGAGTATAAATATTTAATAGAAAATAAATTTCATGTTGAACTCATAAAGGGGAGATACTGATTTCAAGGGAGATTTACTCGTAGAAGTCGGTAACATTTTGGAGTAAGGCACGATGGAGGGAGCCTTAAACGTTTCACTACACGCTTTAAAGATATAAAACGTTTAATATTTCCGTATAATCTACTTTTTCCCGAATGAATGGGGAATTATGTTGACTTTTCCACGACATGTTTGAAGAGTGCATGTTCTTTTGTTGGTTCATCATAGGTTGGAATTTTGTCATGACAATAAGTTGTTAAGGGATATAAACAAAAAGTATAATTCGTCTTCCCGATGTCCTTAATTTCTGAATGTGTCCAGAAAACTAGGTCTCCATCCTTTATCATATTAGAATATCACTCTGACCACCTATATATTCTATCATTAAATGCGTAGAAAGCACATCTACATTATTTGATACATTTTAAAATCTTGTGATCGCCCTCGGACGCGTATGGAAGAAACAGTTGAAAGATATGACGAGATCATAAATGGGAATTTCAAGACATAGGAAGAGGAAAATGCCCTTCGCTGATGAGATGAGCAGAGACCATGATGAGCAAGTTGGATGAGTTTAATGATATACATTAAAGCTCACTTGTGTGAGCTCCTAGAATACGAGTTATTTTGATGAAATTAGTAAACTCATATTGCCTTGATTAATTGTTTTGCATTAAGTTATTTCTGTTTTACTCATGCCCAAACAACATTGGAAGATTTCCCTAAATTAATTAGTTAAATAATGACTTTACAATCTTATTCAGAAAATATATGTAATATATATAATAAAATATTCATTTTATTTTAATATTACATTCGGACCATAAGAGGCACCCGAATTTTAAGTCGATTTTCTTAATGTAAATAGGTGCGTCTTGCGGTTCGAAAAGTCCGACAGTTTGAAAAATTAGAGATACAAAAATAAATTTTGTTTACGAAAGTATCTAACTTAAATAATAATTTTATGAATATGGTTCACCTGATAGACTGTCATATAAATGAAAGAGACTTAATTAAAGCGACATTTCTTTAGATTAGCTAATTATTTTTATGCTATGTAAAAATATTTTAGATGCTATGAGAAAAAAAAGAAACCATTTCAATTAGTAGCTTTCAATTGGTTTCTGATATTTAAAAATATGCAGCGTTTTGTGCTTACATCTTTAAATATTAGAGTTGAAATAATTCAAATTTTAAGATATTTACTTATTAGTCTAATCACACGCGCGCACAAACATTGCTTTTCCTTGTTTTCCACATTCCTCAGTATTCAAAGTTTCAAAAGCTTTGCCCCTTCGCAAGGGCGTAAAAGAAAAATCTTCCTCGACACAGCAAGAAAGTTTTCTTTTCAATTCACGTAAAAATGACGCCTTTTATTTTAATTCAATTTTCAATGCAGGGAGTATTTTTTTTAAAAAGAATTACTATACGATTAAACCGACTAATATGTTTATCACTTAATTACACCTTATTGTTGTCATTAAATTACCTTTCGCTTAAAATTTTAATGTCATGGCCAAAAAAGGCGAGTTATTTATCGTTTGAGACAGCAGCTCTGGAAAAATGCACAATAGCCCACTTTGATGGACGGAATGAATATCCCAACTTGAAGTGTTCCTGCGACTGACATTAATGCTAGTAGTTAAAATAATAACGTGCTTCTTTGAATGATAAAATACCCATATTAAAATCCTCGTTTGCAGGTGAGTGGGCTGAAAAATGAATACAAGAGGAACCCCGGGAAAGGCAAATATGGCGATGACTCTTCAGCTGTATATGTAATAAAACCACAAGTTAGGGCAGTTATCTTATCGGTATCATGGAAAGTTGATGTCATGAACTTGATAACTTCATTTCTTAATATCTCTTCATCAAACTAAAAAAAATGATAAAGAATTTATGTACTTAATTGTTTAGAATAAGGCGAAATGTTTCCTTTATTACCGAACTATTTTAAATACACGGATTACGCTCTGCTCAGAATTTAAGAGGCACTAACTTAATTTTGCAAATGAAAGTATTTCAGTTAGGGTTATAAGATAAAGTTGGTGACCCATTTAATTGAAACTTATCTCAATAATACAAGTTTCAATTACATGGGTCATAACATTTGGCCTTACCCTATTTATAATGACACAAATATGACTATATTACTAAAAAGATAATGTCTACAAGAATTGTAATATATATATATATATATATATATATATATATATATATATATATATATATATATATATATATATATATGTACTAGCTGAATACCCGTGCTTCGCTACGGAGTACATTCAAATTAAATACAACAGTCAATGTATGCAGTTAATGCCAAAAAACAAAAAAAATATTTATAATAAATACAACGGTCAATATATGCAATTAATGCCAAAAAAAATAGGGAGTTATTACTATTCTAAAAAAAAGTAACTGCTGCCGCTGCTTCAGCGGCAGCAGCCGCTGTCAAAAGCTTGTCACGCTATCTCCTCCGAAACCGCTGGGGGTATGGGGTCGAAACCGATACCAATAGATGCAGAAAAATGTGGGAAACAAAGTAAGACATGTCTCATCTTCAACGGACTTTAAGTTTTTTTATTATTTTTATGTTTTGTGGGAAAATATTGACTTTTTCATCTTCAAATTACGATAACTCGCCAAAAAAATGATCGTAGAATTTTGATCTTTTTACAATCTAAGACTACAGACATTTCTCTTTCAAACTAGACCTCATTTGTTTAAAAATATTTTAAAACAGACTAATATTTTCATCAAAAAATGAAACACAGTTTTTCAAGAAATATTGTCCCCTATGTGGATGTAATATCGATGCTCCTCGAGTTTTTATCTTACAAAGAAAATGTTTACATGATCTGGAATCGGAAAGCTTTCTTATTCATATAAACCTCATTTCAAATCTATATCTTAAATTTTCGATTTTTAATTGAATTTTAAAGCTGATAATTCAACAGTGTTGAAACGCCCTTCGCATTAAAGATGACAACAGTAAATGGATGGAAGCTGTTACATTGCCCGAGAATCACCCCTATGTATCTCGCTATTTGCCATAACAGAGGAGCGAGCGTAGCGAGCCTAGGGGCGAAGCCCCTAGTTTATGAAAAAATCGTAATGGATATTTTTATAGGCAAAATAATGTAGAAGAAAATACTGAAATTAAATCTAATAGAACATACTAAAGAATATAGTACAGTTAATATATTACAGTTTGAGGAACATATCTTTTACTGTATTTTAATACTTTTTTGGATAATGTCCAATCGTCTGCTGCATTAGCAAGAAAAAGAAAATATTTTTTTGTCTATTTAGTTGTTATGCACGTGACGATAAATTTATTTAAAGTACCAGAAAAAGAAATCCCGTGATCAGAATTTAATAAATTAAATTCTAAAAATTAATCTTTAAAAATTCACCAAAAAACAGAAAATGGAGGTAAAGATTTCATTTTAAAGTAATTTTTAGGATCTTTCTCGTGATATAAATTTCATAACCCTCAAATTATTATTTTAATTGAAAACTTTAAAAAAGTTACTAAAACAACTTAAAAATTTAATTAAAAAAATCTAAGAAGAATTTTTGAAAAATATTTCTTAGTGCACCCCTACATTATAAAAAGAATCGCCATGCAAAATTTCAGCCCTTTAAGTCCAGCGGTTTGGTCTGTGCGTTGTATGTTAGTCAGTCAGTCAGTCAGTTACGGAGCTGTTTTATATATATACTAGCTGAAAACCCGCGCTTCGCTACGGAGTACATTCAAAGTAAAAACATCGGTCAATGTATGCAATTAATGCCATCTGTAGCTTCATAATGCCAATATATATATATATAATAAATACGATGATCAATGTATATACTTGATGTAAAATATATATATATATTTATTTATAAAAAAATCGTAAGGGATATTTTTATAGACAAAATAATGTAGAAGAAGATATTCAAATTAAATCTAATATAAAGAATACTAAAGAATATAGTACAGTTAATATAGTACAGTTTCTAGAACATTTCTTTTACTGTATTTTAATATTTTTTTGGATAATGTCCAATCGTCTGCCGCATTAGCAAGAAAAAAAATTATTTTTGTCTATTTAGTTTTTATGCACGTGACGATAAATTTATTTAAAGTACCAGAAAAAGAAGTCACGTGATCGGCATTTAATAAATTAAATTCTAAAAATTAATCTTTAAAAATTCACCAAAAATCAGGAAATGGAGGTAAAGATTCGAAAAAGATTTCATTTTAAAGGAATTTTTATGATCTTTCTCGTGATATAAATTTTATAACCCTCAAATTATTATTTTAAATGCAAACTTAAAAAAAGTAAAAAAAACAGCTTAAAAATTTAATTTAAAAAAATCTAAGAAGAATTTTTGAAAAATCTTTCTTAGTGCACCCCTACACTATTAGAAGAATCGCCATGCAAAATTTCAGCCCTTTAGGTCCAGCGGTTTGGTCTGTGCGTTGTATGTCAGTCAGTCAGTGAATGAATGAATGAATGAATGAGTGAGTCAGTTACGGAACTGTTTTATATATATAGATATATATATAGTGGTTAGCGCTCTGAGCTACCACACAGTGGGTTCAAATCCCGAATACGGCTTGGTCGTCAATGTGTTGTCCCCTCATAGGGAGCAAATGCTGGCTCACCTAAATGGTGCTCCCATAATAAAAAAGCCAGCAAAACTTCGCGGATCTTCATGGGTCAATGTCAGAGAGGAAGAAATAACTACCGTTAGCGACAAGTGCCTGCCGCATTGAAAAAGACACACAGATATTACAGTATATACAGTTAATGTGCTTGATTGATTGTTTCCTTAATGTGAGGATTCTGAGAAAAAAAATAACTAAAATATTTGAGTAGTTTTCTGAATTCTAAACAATGCCACGAGAAATATTCATAAAGTTACCCAAACGGATTCATCAAGTTACGCAAACGGTATCACTAATCAATCATTCGCCGATTCGGGAGAAAAAAAGTTAACTTTAAGATAAAGGAATTTCCAGATGTTCGCCTTATTTCATCAAATTCCCGCATACGTGACTCTACATTACATGAAAAATTTCGTGTGAAAATTCGTGTTGAATATTACCGCAGTTTATTAAGAGGCGCGAATCAGCGGGGAAACTCCACACCACACATATAGGTCTTTCTGTATACAAAAGAATACAGACGGAAGTAAAAAGACATTAGAGAAACGCTAATTATACCTTGGGATAGTATGCACTGAATATTAAAATCAGTGATGGAATAGAGGTCGATAGGTTTTCCCCAGTGATCGATTTTTCGGTGAATGAGTAATTTTAATAATAATTTCGGAGCGCAAGAAGGTTTTTTTTTTAGAAAAAAGTATTTGGTTCCCCTCTTTTTACTAAGATGAAATTTAAACTTGAAGACTTACCTTTTAATGACTTTCAAGGTTATCATTACATTACAGTATGTCAGGTATGAGACAGCTTATAAAAACTTTTTCGACTGAATTTATACCCTTTTTTCTGAGATATTTATGATCTGTTTATTCTCAGTGAGAAAATGGAGATAATGGAGATAGTTTATATCCAATAAGTCAGTTTTAAAAATGATACAATTTACCCCCCCCCCCCCAAAAAAAAAAAAAAAGAAAAAAAGAAAAGGAACAATAATTTTTATGACTCAAAGAAATTTGCGAATATCAAAATATACATGCAAGACGAATCGCAATTTCTGGCTATTTCAATTTGCATTTAAAAGTAGGAAATCATTCTTTAGATAAGAGAATAAATCTTTAATTTCACTCTTCGAAAAGTGGAAAATAGCCTCTATGGGCCCAAGAATGAATATATATATATATATATATATATATATATATATATATATAACATATATATATGTATATATATATATATATAACATATATATATATATGTATATATATATATATATATATATATATATATATATATATATATATATATAACATATATATATATATGTATATATATAGATATATATGTATATCTTATCGTCATATATATATATATATATATATATATATAACCCCATTAAAGTCTTTCCTTAAAAAGGTGGTATGAAATTTCCCGTTCTAAAGAGGGTATCGGAAAAATGGTGCCCTTAGGCTAAAGGTTAAAGATATAACTGAAAATAAAACAATTCCTAAGAAAAAGAAGTATCTTCTGGTCTCTCGAATTCGATTTTTCGAAGTTTCTCACTTCTCAGAAAAAGATAGAAATTATATTAAAAATTTCACTCAGAAAGGAGAGAAAATGCGTATGATATGCACCTTCGGTAGAATTTCTCAGTTTTGGGATGTAATAAAAGGAAAAGAATGCTATAGTCACTGACATATTATTATATGCACCTTTAAAAATAAACATTAATATAAAGGTATATTCAGGGAAAATTTTTTTGCAGTTTTGAAAAATTTTTGTGGCAAAGCAGAAACTTGTATTCGTTGTTACGATTTTACTTAATTTCTTTCGCTGAAATCATACATAAGCGGTTTTAACGCAGGATTACAGTACTCAATAACGGTCCTATGGAGAGAAAAAAATTGTCCGGCGTTGCGAGTTATAATTTTGACACCGTGCCAAATCCTGTAGTTGAAAAAAGTTAAGCAGAAAAGAAAAAAAGAAGTAAGCAACGATGAGTATGCCTACTTTAATAACCTGCAGAAGTTTCTTTGGAAAGAGACTACCTGAAATATTTTTTTCTACTTTAGTAGGACCTTATATAATTTTTATAGAAACTGAAAACTGATTTTTTTAAAATTCCGATGTTTCAAAAGTTTAAATAGTGAATGAAATTCTTTACGCCTCAAATTACATGCAAAAAAAATTCAGGCTGTGTCTTCTAACGAAACTACCGGGGGTTACTTATCATTGCTTACCTCTTTTGTATGTATATATTAATGTATGTTTTATGTATATATGTATATATGTATGTATGTGTATGTCAAAATTTTGACGCATCTTGGTACTTTTCTGTTTAGCTTGTCCAAGCGATAGACTGGGTTTGGCGCGCTGCCAAAATTATAACTCGCGAGGACAGGCGGACGGACGGTTTTACCGTCTGAAATTTTCCTTTCCGCAGGACCGTTATGGAGGAACGTAATACTACGTTAAAATCGAGCGGTTCGAGACCTTCAATTTCAGCTCCTAACGGGGTTTGTGAATGTATGAAGACAAAGCTTTATGTGTTAAAATTTTAATTTATTATTATATAAAACCCCATGTTATTTATAGTATAATAACTCTTAGTTTGTCAGTCCGTCATACATTACAGCCAAAAACGGCCCTGAATTCACCCTTTAGTTTAAAAAGTACACCCGAAATGATTGGAAACAGAAAAAAAGAACTAGTTGAAATTCGTAATTGGCCCAGCAAGTCATTGTTTTTGAGGCCGCTATTCAAATAATCTACCTTTTGTTCTTATTTTAGGTTCACACCAATTTTTAGCAAATATCAATAGATGCCATTTTCTGATCCCCCTAAAAATATCAAATTCATTAATTAGAGATTTCCCCACAAACAAACAAAAACAAAAGAAACTTATGAAAACGTCAGCTGTAACTAATCGTAATTGCAGCGCATTTTCGATAATTCATAGAGAATTCGTTATTAAGTTTAAATGAAAGATGGTTCATTTCAAATTGCATCATTGCCATCTCAATGCTAAAGGAGGTATCTCGTATTTAGAGCAAAATTGTTTTATTTTAGAAAATGGTACTAGTTTGAAAATGTGGCTGTAAGACGAGAAAACCAGAAAGTAAAGTGGTCGAGTATTTTTAAAAGGTCGCAAATAAATCAAACATGTCAGATAGAAACACCTTTTTTGGGCTCAGAGAAATTTATTTTCAAAATAAAGAGAAACAATTGATCTTAATTCTTAAATTTATCAATATTCAACTAATCTCTCTCCCAAAAATCCATATTTAGTACAATATAATTTTTTTGAAGGCTTCGTTGCACAGTGAATTGCTAAATTATTTAAGAGGGTGCAGTCTAGTTATAAATTGATATTTAAAAAAATTTTTTCGTAGATTCTGTTGGTAATGAAGATATTTTTATGTTTGATTACAAGTGCCTCCGCATTGGAAAAAAAATAATGTATTCGTAAATTCGTTAAAAACTATTGAATGAAAGTTTTTGCTAACTTGACATTCTACAGATAAATAATCATTAACATTATTTATGTGTAGAAAATGTTCATGACCCATTAAACTGAATAGAACTTAATTTGAAATTACATCGCTTGACAGTAGATTGGGCGTGACGGTACGGAATATATATCTCAACACTCAATTGCTAGCGGATATGCTGTATGCCGGCGTAACTACTCTGAATGAAGCTGTACGGCACGGAGCTGATAAAATATTTCCGAGTTACTGAGTTGCTTTAGCCATTTGCATTTCATTTTCTTTCGTAATAAACGCAGATGTGCAGCATTCAGAAACTGTCGTACAGATTTACGATCGGGATGCGTAATCCATGGGACCTTTGACATCCAAGAACAGGTAGTGCAGGAAGTTCTGGCGAGAGCTTTAGAATACTAAGGAACCTCTGTTGCCGGGTGATGTGAAACACCTTAAGAGATTAGCGAAAGTGTGTAATGTGAGCTTACAGAATATATGCAAAACTGTGTGGGCAACACCCGAAATATTTTTATCATACTTTTAACTGTGGACTTATTGCATATGGTATTAGCATCTACCTAAC
The DNA here is from genome assembly GCA_907164885.2 of Dolomedes plantarius. Lineage (NCBI taxonomy): Eukaryota > Metazoa > Arthropoda > Arachnida > Araneae > Dolomedidae > Dolomedes > Dolomedes plantarius. Next base: position 43,236,196 of record OU015491.1, on the reverse strand, counting down.
ACACACATCATTATATACACACTAAAAATGAAATCCTGATATAGCCTAAAAAACCTACCCACTTCAGGGTGACATGACTTCGGCTATACGGCCTACTGGTTCTGGGCACCACTCTTTCCGACCAAAAACGGGCGAGAAATGACGAAACTCCATTAGCTAGGGCCCGGCCTGAAACAGGCAAACCCTCTACCTAAAATCATCACACCCTGAAACAGCCAAATCCGCTACCCAGAGTCATGTCACCCCGTGGCAGGTAGATGAGCTACCCAGAAACGTTACTCCCTGAAAATACCCCTGATTGGAATTGTAGAATGTATTAATTATACAATAACTATATAGTCATTGTACGTAAAACATTTTTACAGTCTTTACACATAAACAGATAATTTATTGTAACGTTCATTTACATTATTATTTATGTAAATTAAAATTAAAAATATTTTAGTACCCAGAATATAAACAATTTTCAACATAAATTTTTAAATCAAACTGTAAGTAAATACATTTTAGAAATTCATATTCCTTTTAAAAGACTGGTATCAGTGTTTATTCTTGCATTCTTTGACAAGACAGTAGGAAAATATGAAAAAGAATAAATATTTCAATAGAATCTCATTTGAATTTTCTGTTCATTCCTTAAGAAAATATTGAATTTTGAATAATCAGACATTAATTTGTGGATTACTTGCATCTACATTTTCATTTAATATTTTATGATTTCTTAAACATTTATATATTACATAATGTGATTAATAAGTATCTGGACATGCTAGAATGAAAATTTAACTTAATTTTTTTAAAGTAATTTTTTCTTAAGCATGTTACTTCAATCGAAGATCGAGTCAAATTTTTGCAGTAAATGCAATATGTAATACTTGCCATGGAAATAATTTCATTCGTTAGACTGAAAAGCTGAAGAATATTTTCTCTGTTTTCACATGAATCACAATAGATGATTCATATCAAAAACAAAATCATATATATATATATATATATATATATACATGTAAGATACCCATTACATCATGTCCTTAAACTATAACCTGAAAGGAAAAACTAGCTCATATTTACATGGCTGGAGCTAGACTCAGCATGAATGGAATAAAAATTAGATTTAAATGAAGTCGGGCCGAATCGTTTATTAGAGCGACTAAAGTATATATATATATATATATATATATATATATAGAGAGAGAGAGAGAGAGAGAGAGATAAATAGATAGACAGATATGCAGTGGGACCTCGACCGATCGTTCCCCGATCAATCGTTTTCCCGTATGTGTCGTTCCATTCATTCAGTTCCGATGATAATATTATTTTGTGTATATATTCCCACGTCTATCGTTTTCCCGCATGTATCGTTTAGTTCAATACGTCCGTTTGAAAAAGGTTGGATCGAGGTTTCATTGTGTATATACAATAGATCCTCGATAGATCGTTCCCCGAATCATCGTTTTCCCGTATAAGTCGTTTATTTCATCCAGTCCTGATGTTCCCCCATTCATAGTTTCCCCGCATTTATCGTTCAGGACAATCGGACCCTTGAAAAATGATACATCGAGGTTCCACTATATATATATATATATATATATATATATATATATATATATATATATATATATATATATATATATATATACAGTGTAATCTCTATCTATCGCTTTCAAGGGACAGACTGAACTGAACGATGCATGCGGGAACATACCAAAGAAATATGATCGTCGGGACTGACTGAAATAAACGACGCATACGGGAAAATGATTATTCGGGGTACGATCGATCGAGATTCCACTATATATATATATATATATATATATATATATATATATATATATATATATATATATATATATATATATATATATATATATATATATATATATATATATATATATATATATATATATAATATTTATATGAACGAAATTTATGTCACGCACTTTCTAGCTAGATCAGTTCACAGGTTCAATCCTAAATGTTGCAGTTGATGGTGGTCCGGTGGAAATATCACTCATTCTTGATTAGTTTTTAGCAGTGCTGTCATCGTGGCTCGAGTAGAAATAATACAAGTCCTTGTTTTTTAAATATCGTTTATTTACTAGTCAAAAGTCTCTAGCTCCATTATACTAACTTAAATCCTTTTGCTATTCGACCCATTTTATCATTCGTCTCAATCCGCAATCCGTTCTCTACTCAATTTATCTCAGCCCGCCCAGAGGCACATCTTTCCTCTTTGAAAACCTACATGTCTCTAACTTTGTCCGTTGTCTTTCTAACGCTAATAAAAGAAATCTGCTTAGCTTGCATCGAAAATTCTTTAACCCTCTTTCCGCTGACACAGCGGGAAAAAGACCGCGTCGCTTCTGCTTGAACACCTAGTCATATTCAATTAATTGCTTTTACGTCATCTTTGACGATTTTCACTCTCCTTTCCGCGCTGTCTTATTTCCATTCACAGACAAGTACCGTCATCTATTGACGTATTCTATTAATTTAAGAACTAAAACCCCCTTTTGCCAAATGTTATTATCTTGTAATGGTATTTCCGTGCTAATCTCCTTAAATTTATACCAATTAACCTAATTAAACCTAATTAACCAATTCTTACTATTAATAGCCTGATAAATAATTTCACTGGTTTTTTTTATTTAAAACTTAAGATTTATGATATAGATATAAAGCCTGATTTTAAAGAACAGTAACAACCGTTTGCCAGGAGTAGGGTTCGAGTCAAAGACCTCGTGACCACGAATACCGTACATTACGACGCGAGGCGCACATTCGTATTCAAATATTTTTTTCGGCGATGCTGATCGCCCTCCATCGTTGAATATTTCATCCCATACTTCCCATCTGCTACCGAATTTCTCTATGCTGTCGAGAATCACTGTAACTATTTCCCGTCAGGCGTGGGAATCGAACCCACAACCCCTGTCCCGGCTTCGAAGCCAGCGTCTTGTCCACTAAAATATACAGTTCATTCAATGCAATCTTAAAAATGCTACACAATACACGATTTTTCAATTTTTATAATTTTAGATTGAAATTAGTCGGTGCATTGAAATCTACTAATTCCGTTTGTTGAAAACAAATAATTCCTTTTTCAACGCAATTTTAAAGGGAGCCACCTTCTGTTTTGATAGTTTGAACAAAATTGGAAATTAACTTTGAAATGTAACTAAAATGTTGTTACTCTGTAACCGATCTGTATACCGATCGAATTCATAAGGCACTATCATACAGTGTTTCGGATGTAATGAAATACAAGTAAATCAATTTTTGAATGGTAACATGTTTCAGCATTTAATTTTTTGCTATATATATATATATATATATATATATAATATATATATATATATATATATATATATATATATATATATATATATATATATATATATATATATATATATATATATATATATATATATATATATATATATATATATATATATATATATATATATATATATATATATATATATATATATATATATATATATATATATATATATATATATATATATATATATATAATAGATATATACTATATATATATATATATATATATATATATATATATATATATGACAGGCGTTGGCTTTACCTTCTATAAAATATCGTTTGTAGTCTTCTTGTTTTACAGTAAATGGCATCGAGGGAAGGCATACACTCAAAAAGTACTCAGCATCGTCTAAATTAAGTAGAGTTTATTCAGTTCAATGTCATATAAACCACCTCTCCAGATCTACGAATTTCATTATTCGCCATTTCTTTTTTAGAGCCGCGGCGAAATACACATCTGATAGCATCGACTTTATTCCGCGCTCTGACGAAATTCGCGGGCATCTCCGCGCGCCAACTCTCCCTGCACATGCGCAGAGCCCGAACCAGACATCTTTCAAGGCTAAAATGTAAAAGTTTCCTCCTCGACCGCAGAACCCAGAGGCGGGCCAAGATTACATAATGAAAAGGGAATTTCCCTTTCCCAATTCGCGTCTTGAAATACGAACAATTAGAGGCGAATTATGCCACGAATATAATTCAATTCCCAAGCCCCCTTTAAATTTAGAATAATCATTCTTTTCCCACTAAATCCTTGACATATATATATATATATATATATATAATATATATATTATATATATATATATATATATATATATTATATATATATATATATATTATATATATATATATATATATTTATATATATACACTGAAGTGCCACTGAATTAGGGATAGCAAAGCCTCTGCAAATTGTGTAGCGCTGCGCATCATGTATGCTCAAGTGAGGTCGCTGTGGTAACTGCATATATAGCGCGTACTGTGGTTGTTCTGAATTAGTTGTTGGAATTGCCAGTATGGGTAAACTGCCTGATTTAGACGCCTTCGATCGCGGACAAATCGTAGGTGCGCGACGCATGGGCCATTCAATTTCCGAAATCGTCAGACAGCTAGGATTTTCAAGGTCGACAGTGTCAAGAGTATACCAAGAATACATGGATGGTGGAAAAAAATAGCGATCGGGCAAACTGCAAAGGACAATTTGCCTTGACAGTGCGTGGTGAGAGACGGCTCAGGCGTATTGTACGCAGCCAGCGAAGCCAAACATTAGCTCAAATTACCACCCAGTTTAATGACGGTGCCAGTTGTACAGTCAGTAAATGGACTGTGCAACGTTCGCTTCACCGTATGGGTTTCGGGAGCCGTCGACCTACGAGAGTACCATTGCTCTATACTCGCCATCGGGCTGCACGTCTTGCCTGGGCAAGAGAGCACAGAGACTGGAGTGTAGAGGACTGGAAACGAGTAGCATGGAGTGATGAGTCTCGAATCCGACTACTTAACGCCGACGGGTGGCTGAGAATATGGCGTCAGGCTCATGAATCCATGGATCCTGCATGCCTGGATGGAACTGTACAAGGGCATGGTGGCTCAATCATGTCTGGGGTGTTTTTTCGTGGCACAGTTTGGGATCTTTGGTGCGTGTACCAACCTCCCTCAATGCAATTCGGTACGTAGAGTTGCTGGGTGATCACCTCCATCCGTTTATGCCGTTCTGTTATCCGCACGGTAATGGAGTTTTCCAGCAAGACAACTGTACCCCTCACAAGTCCCGGTTGGCTACTGGCTGGTTGGATCAGAATTCCTCTGACTTCTCTGTCATGAATTGGCCACCTAGAAGCCCAGACTTAAATCTTATTGAGCATCTATGGGATGTTTTGGAACAAGGCGTGAAAGGCCATCACACATCACCAAAGAACCTTACTGAATTATGGACAGCTTTAGCCAATATTTGGCAAGCCATTCCCGTGGAACGTTTCCAGAAACTTGTTGAATCTATGCCTCGTCGTGTGGCAGCCGTTATCAAGGCCAGAGGAGGCCCAACTCGTTACTAGGTAGGTATCCCTAATTCAGTGGCACTTCAGTGTAAATGTTAAAACAATATTTGCTTCATTCAATATCACATTTAATTTTGGAGATGAAGGTGGTCTATTGATAAAAAATGTACAGAGTTCCGTAAATTTTGAAAAATTGTTCTGAGGTTTCAGCGATCAAAATAATTTGGGAATCAGTACCCTAGATGGAAGAATGGAAATTCAAATAATAATAGTACCAATCGATATAAAAAATGATTGTAATATTTCTTTACTGTCCAAGCATTATTTTGAAACTCTTGGGAATAAAAAAATGAATCAATATGTTAACGTAACGGTTAAATAAAGTAGGGGAAAATCGGCTTCAAATTTTGGTAAAATATGTTTAGAAACATAATCAGGAAAATCTTCAAATTAAAAGAAAATGGATAGTCAGTTTTTCAGGATATTTCCAAACTAGTAGCATTCGCCTTGAGATTCAAATGTGCTTCTGCTTATTATGCAATAAAAGTTATTTAAATATTTAAATATAATGAATATTAAGTAGTAAAAATATAAAAGGGAAAATATAAAACACGGTACGAGATAAAGATTAAAGAAATTTTTAAATTAAACAAAAATAATTTGTTGATTAATGCTTTGAAATTTTTAACAATTTACGTAAACGTCCTGCTCGCCCTTTCTCTTTTGTGCAACCATCATATCTATTTAAAAAATATATCTAAAAGAAATTTTTAATGGTATTTTTAAATAACCTTCTTCTCCTCAGTAGTTTCCCCTGATAATAATTAATTTTATCGTTCAGCATTTTCCATCAGATTCAATTCTTTTTTTCTTTCGAATCCAGAATCGCATATTTAACCCAACGACGCTAAAGTCCGCCTGTTGGATGTTGAGTCTTTGAAAATAACAAGATTGCTTGTTGTGCCGAGGATTGAAAAGGCAAAAAACCCTCGCTTCCACGTCTTCATTTGCATGTGAAAAGTGTTAATGGCTGCGGAGGAAACAGAACCACAAATCTCTCAACTCGGTCTGTGAGAGAGGGTCAATTTTCAGGGTCATGATGTCACTTGAGAGGAAATGCTTGAAAGAAAGGGAATGTTGTCAGGTTCAAAAGGGTCATGTTTGACTATGGAATGAATAGCAAAATTAACTAGAGGCATTTTAATACCTTTTGCGATTAAACAAGCGTTTATGTGTTGTAAACAACCGTCTCTTATCGCGTATCAGCTCAACGGAGATTTTTTATCTCGGATTCGGACGGTAGATTTTCCAAATGGAAATTCCCAATAATCCATTTGATTTATATGCTATCGCTATTCCTCTTAAGTGGCCTTCTCTTCCTGTTTTATACCCCACAAAAATAACAAAAACTTCAGGTTATATCTGATTTCTGTAAAGGGAATTATCTTAGATTTTGACTCGGAGATAGTGATATTACCTCTGGTCCATTTAACGCATTCAAATATCAACATGATTTCATGGTTTGTATTAAGCTTCCCCCTGTGTTTATAGTAAAAATAGTTTCTTTCTATCTACTAGAAACCTGTTTCTCGAATACAGGATTTAAAAGTGATCGCGTTTCTCTTAATGAGACACGATCAGTTTTTCTTCCATAATCAAAAATGAATCAGTTTTTCTTCCATAATCAAAAATGAATCAGTTTTTCTTCTATGTTCAAAATTTTCCCCATCCCTTACTTTTAGGAGATAAAGATTAATGAAATGTACGCAAAATAAATTCACACAGAGAAGATATATGAAAACTGGACTTTCATATGTTTTTCAATACCCGTAAAAAATGAATATATATATATATTGTAGCGTACTACCAGTATGGGGTTATTTTTTCCCATGACCTCACAGATTTCACGAAACATAGCTATGTGTTTATCGGGCGATTTCCCTAAAAGTGGTGCGGGTAACTGTTTGGAAAACCGAAAATGTTTTCGCCCCAGTCTTTCTCTTAGCGATAACTTCATGTGAGTGACATTCGGCGGGCGATAAAGTTTCGGGACTAAGAAGAGCTGTCGGCCGATAATCTGCCTGCCCCCCACCCCGGCTGAATATCCAGACATTCAAGAGAGACGCTTCATAGATTCCGAACTGTGTAGATGTGTTTTTTTTTCTAGGCTCCTGTGTTTTTGGGCCGGGAATGGGTCCTGGAGCGTACGTGTAAATCTACACGGGATTTAGTTGAATATGTTGTAACCTTAAATGTTAATTTTTTCTGTTTGTAAATAAATCTACTTGTTAAGTTTGTTTTTAAAAACTGGCTTCGCATGTTATTTAGCACTCTGTCTTACTTTGTTATCGCCTTACCTTCGCCTTACTGAGAATCGCCTTACCTACTTACCGGGACGCCACAATACATACATACATATATACATATACATATATATATATAATATATATATATATATAATATATATATATATATATATATATATATAATATATATATATATATATATATATATATAATATATATATATATAATATATATATATATATATATATATATAATATATATATATATATATATATATATATATATATATATATATATATATATATATATATATATATATATATATATATATATATATATATATATATATATATATATATATATATATATATATATATATATATATATATATATATAATATATATATATATATATATAATATATATATATATATATATATATATATATATAAATTATATACACCCAAGTCTGGGTAGAAGTGAGCTATTTTCTATATATATAAAGTGTTAAATTTAGAATGAACATTTGAACATTTTTTGAAATCAAAATTATGATAAGTCAAGTACATTCTAATATATTTAGGTCCTTATAGTTATATTTACTTAAAAATATTTCATTTATTTTTTGTATATTTTATAGAAAATCTGAAAAATCGAAAATTTTGTATACAAAAGTTTTCACAAATTTTTATTTCACTTTTTCAAATTTTGCGCCCCTATGAGTTGTGCGCCTGGAACATTTCGCTCCAACTGCTCCACGGTAGCTATGCTCCTGATTAGGAAAGCAAAAATATGAGGGTAAATAGACGGTCTGCCTGTCTCGTGGAACCCCTAAATTTTTTGGCGTAATTTCGGGATTCTGTGGAACACACATTGGGAAACTCTAATCTAGAGGAAGGGTAGAACCATCATTAGTGGTTGAAAGGCATTCAAGTATCAGTTTGTAAAGGAAACAAAACTGTAGTAGAATTTGTAAATAGAAACTGTAGTAGAAGCGAGCGTTGCACAGTCCGTTTACTGACTGTACGACTGGCACCGTCATTAAACTGGGTGGTAATTTGAGCTAATGTTTGGCTTCGCTGGCTACGTACAATACGCATGAGCCGTCTCTCACCACGCACTGTCAAGGCTAATTGTCCTTTGCAGTTTGCCCGATCGCTAGTTTTTTTTTCCACCATCCATGTATTCTTGGTATACTCTTGACACTTTCGACCTTGAAAATCCTAGCTGTCTGACGATTTCGGAAATTGAATGGCCCATGCGTCACGCACCTATGATTTGTCCGCAATCGAAGGCGTCTAAATCAGGCAGTTTACCCATACTGACAATTCCAACAACTAATTCAGAACAACCACAGTACGCGCCATATATGCAGTTACCACAGCGCCCTCACTTGCGCATACATGATGCACAGCGCTGCACAATTTGCATAGGCTTTGCTATCCCTAATTCAGTGGCACTTCAGTGTATATAAAACAATTCCGTATCTGACTGACTCACTGACTGACTGATTGACTGACTGACATACAACGCACAGACCGAACAGCTGGACCTAAAGGGATGAAATTTTGCATGGCGATTCTTCTTATAGTGTAGGGGTGCACTAAGAAAGATTTTTGAAAAATTCTTCTTAGATTTTTTTAAAATTAAATTTTTAAGCTGTTTTAGTAACTTTTTTCAAGTTTGCATTTAAAAATAATAATTTCAGAGTTGTAAAATTTATATCATGAGAAAGATCATAAAATCCTTTAAAATGAAATCTTTTTCGAATCTTTACCTCCTTTTTCTGATTTTTGGGGAATTTTTAAAGATAAATTTTTAGACTTTAATTTATTAAATGCTGATCACGTGATTTATTTGTCTGGTACTTTAAATAAATTTATCGTCACGTCATAACAACGAAATAGACATAAAAATATTTTTCTTTTCTTGCTAATGCGGCAGACGATTGGACATTATCTAAAAAATATTAAAATACAGTAAAAGATATGTTCCTCAAACTGTACTATATTAACTGTACTATATTCTTTAGTACGTCCTATTAGATTTAATTTAAATATTTTCTTCTACATTATTTTGTCTATAAAATATCCATTGCGATTTTTTTTATAAATGTATTTTTTTTACATCAATTGTATACATGATCGTCGTATTGATTATATATATATATATATATATATATATATATTATATATATATATATATATATATATATATATATATATATATATATATATATATATATATATATATATATATATATATATATAGGGTAACTCTAGGATAAATGGCCATAGTTTTTAAAGATTGAAATAATTCTCATATACTCATGATATTTTGGGCCAAAAATTATGAAACATTGAGAACAAAAGCAGGAAACATAGTTTGAAATTAAAATGGCAGATTGCCATCTCTCCTTCTAGCCGAGGAGAGACGGCCGTCAAGTCGAGGAGAAATGACCATCCAATACAAGAAAGAAAAAGTGAAGTTAAAATAGCAAAAAAACAACACATTTCATATAGTTAATCATGAAAAACATATAGCAATTTGTAAAGATGGAATTATATCACGGAAAATGAGTGAATAAAATTCCAATAAACAACATTTGAAGTATAATTTCAACCCTTCACTTTTTGTAAATTTTTACCACATTTTTGGCAAAGGTCTTGATAGTTTGTACACGTTTCATGGATCCACTACAGGCACCTTATGCATTTTATCCAGTCATCAGTTTTGTTTGTAGTATTGTATTCTTCTCCATAACCAACACAGATATCCGCATCAAATTCTATTCCCTCGGAATCTGTAGAATCTGATAACTACAAATGTATTTCATCCTTTTCGCTACTGGAAGTGTCGTGTTTTCGTTTTTTCTAGCGTTTATTTTAGTCTTTTTACTGGTTTTAAGCTTATTCATCAACTTTATCTGTTTCTGGGATGAAAGTTGCCGACGTTTGTCAATATTTTCTGGTGATGTCAAAAGCATATCTACCTGTTTGGCGCGTTTTCAAACTGCTTTTGTCATGGTTACATTAGGAACCGGTGCGATATCAGAAAGTACTTTTGTTGGTGATGGAGCAGTTCCATCCTTTTCGGCTAAAACTAAGCTAGGTCGATTGTTCAACTGCAATCCGGACTCATCCATGTTAAAAATGTTCGAGGGTTTATCAAACTACTCATTTTCTTCAAGAGTGTCATGGAGTAGTTTCAAATAGGCATCTATCTCTTCACGATTCATAGCTTCACTTCTACCTTCAGCTTTTCTGATTGATATATCAGAATGACGATTTAGGAATAGACTTAGCCAAATATACCTAGCCTTTTACCCTGTATCGTTAAAACGGTGCTTTATATCCAGTTTTGTGGCAGATTCAAAAACGAGAATTCTCGAGTAAATGGGAATCCTTGTTTCTGCATTCGTTTAATGTGCTTTACTAATCTCTCTTCGTTTTCTTTTCCAAACATTGGACCAGGACCCATTCTGTCTTTATTGGAATTATTGGTCTTTAATCGCGGATCCAAAGTCTTGCGTGGAATATGAAATGCTACAGACGCTCCTTTTACCGAATATGATCCCGTTTGCACAGCCTCCATTGCCTTAGACAAATCATTTTGTCTCCAGGTCCCTCGGTTTGAGTGAGGCTTTCTTATGTATTTATTCAGCATCTTGAAAAACTGGGAAAAACATCGTTCGGCATATTATATTATTATTATTATTGAAATATTTATATTACTTAAAATTGAAACAATTATATCCAGTAATATAATTATAAAAATAAAAGTTATATAATTGTTTTAAATACAATTATATTTAGTTAAAATCCTCACTCCGTATAATTTTGAAATAGTGATTAAAGGTGGTCATCTATCCTCGATTTTATGTGTCCATCTATCCTGAAATTGAAGAATAGATGGCCACCCAATTTAAAACGTCACTCCGCCATTGCACGTCTTTGTTTTAGGCTTAGAAGAAAAGATTGGATTATATACGTGCCTTAAAAGTCCGCAAAGTAAAAAAAAGTTATTTTCTCGGCATATCAGGAAGAAGAAACGAGAAGAGAAAATGATCTGAAGGCGAAAAGGATAAAATAAATGCGACTTTTAGGTAATTAAAATGAGAGACAACAATATTTCAGCAGAATTTTCTGTCATAATCTCTCACTAAAGGCGATCAATTGAGATGACTTAACTTGGGTAATGGTGACTGTTAGGCAGCTTTGTTGTAAAGTCAACAGAAAGATCATTACTATTCTATTTTACACTAACATATACTATTCTTACATTACGATTTTGAATACAAACACTAGACTATGACAAAATTCGTGAAATCTATCAAATTAGAAGTTACTTATCAATGAAATTTTTTATCATATGTGCGATTAACTGGGCATCGTACAGATGCAAGGGGAGAAAAAAAAACTTGCATGAAGTTTATGAAGTATGGAACGTTCCCCTACAATCATCTGAATATAATACATCAACTGAGTATAAAAGGATCCAACTCGGCTGGCTACTTGATTTGGAGTCACTTTTTACAATACGGTGACTAAATATATCAAATAGAGACCCCCCTCCAAGAAAAAAGTCATTATAAAGTCTATTAAAACGTTTTATTACCATGTACAATGCTTTTACACGTGTATCACCAACGTCAAGTTAACTCCCGCTGATTCTACGCTCCGCTAACTTAATTCTCCTGTTGGGACACATCCGGCAACACTTTTTTTCTGCTAGACATCCCTTACATGTTATACTCTCAAACCTTTATATATATGAAATCATAAAGCAGACTTACGTTTTGTTTGGTTTAAGATGTCTTAACAACATAATTTACCAGAGCTTGGAGACTGGTAAGCCACAAAGTTTGAAAGAAAGACATGGGTTTATGGAGCCTTTATTTTTAAACCTCAAAACCATAAAAAGCTTTTTCTGAACTGAAATAACTTTCTCAGCAACCACAGGATGCTGAGAAAGTATATATCTACACTAACGTTAGCCGCCAGCTTCATGGAACGGAACTGAGTCTCAAAGATTCTAGAAGGATTTGACATTGTCTGTAGCTAAATGATCCTCTCACAAACTTAAGTGAATAGAACATAGGCACTGATATATAGCAAAGAGAAGGTCTGTTACAGTTGGAATTTGATCTTCAACTGGATGTCTTAATTTTTCTACAAATTTCAAACGTTCTTATTTAAATGCTGAAGTGACAGTGCACCAAGAAAGCATTTCGATTCATTTAATTTGTTATAAAATATTTAGATAACAACGCCTAATATACCAGTGAAAAGTAATTAATTTCAAAGAATAACGTTTAAATTCTCGTATATTTTAGTGCTTTGTTCTATTAATATCTGTAATTAAACCTTTTCCCGCTAAATAAGGAATCAACGAAAAGGTTAACTAATACCACTGCTCTCGAAACAAAAGCCAATTTGAAAATATCCATTAAAATATCTATAAAACAGGTTTTCTGTACAGCATGTAAAGGTAGTTCTTAAAGTAAATATTGCAATTACCCTAAGGTACACTTTACCTTACTCTTTTTACCCTTTTTGCTATACAGTCGATTCCGGTTAATTGGACCATCGGTTAATCGGACCAGCCGCTTATTCGGACCGAATCCCGTCTTGTAACATAGGGCATGTTAATCGGATCAGCTGGTTATTAGGACCAAAATGATCGCGTCCCGATTTGGTCCGAGTAACCGAAATCGACTGTATTTACCAATATATATAGGTAAATATTACAATATTCTTATTTTATTGAAAAGTTTCTACGTTTAAGATTCTCTCTAAATTGTCTAAAAGTTACATTTATCGCATTCGCTGTAATACTGTCGTTCAATCAAAAAGTAATATTGAGTATTATATTTTGCATAAAACAGATGCTGTCTAGGATATTTTGTTAGCTTTTATTTTCTACTTAATATCTAAAAGGATTTTCCAAACAATGCTCTCGGTGTTCGACGATTTCCAAAGCTTTCGCTCAGCTTCAAGGCAACGGGTTTGTAAAACGATAGAATTTTTAAAGACTTCATATAAAGAAATCGCATTTACATAAAGCGCACCAAAGTTTTACGTCGGTAGGAATGTAAGGTCACCAGATAAATAGGTCAGAAAACTAAAATTTCAAATAAAAGAAGCCACCGAAAATAACGCAGAATCTTTCACTTTAGGTTGGAGGTGCACGTGCTTCATTAGAATGTTTGTCCAACGCTCAGGTCTCAGTCGGGGCGTTTTACCTTTTGAACCCGATGACAACCTCTTAATTCCTCGCCACCCGTTTCCCAGGAAATAACCTTGAAAAAATGACCATTGTTGTGAAGAATGGGAGATAAAGAAACGTTTTTCGTTTCCCACCCTAGTCATTAATTTTCCTCAGGAGCTACTGGATCTAAATAAACTTTGGGAGCATTTCCCTCCCAACGCAATGAAATTTGATCATGCAGTAAATATCTTTTACAGTCGCGCTGGCTGACATTGAACAGAAAGACAAACGTAGATACAAAAGACTATATGTCAGTTTTATCTGAATTCTCACAAAACTGTCATCTTTGGCAAATTCTCAGACAGTTTCGAAACTTAAAAGTATAAAATAGAGTACAGTCATGCATAAGTGAAAACATGGCACTATATTAGAAATTTTCGTTTCTCCATGTTCCTGAAGTGAAGGAAGATTTTAAATTTTTAATACCCTGAAAAGAATTGAAGATGTAGATTATTCCCTTTTAACCTTCGCTTTTGTGACCAGGACAGATATGTTTAGAATTGTACCTATCTCCATACGGAAACTGGACGAATTTCTGTCTCTTTTTTTGCATTTTAAGTTGCAGAAAACAACCTGTTTTCCAAGATGAATGTGCATTCATAATTGACAGCATGCATGCACCGGGTGTCCCAAAAATGACCGACTATTTGAAAAATCAATTAAAGAAAAACGGAAGGTAATAGAAATGTACGGTTTGCTGCATTCTGCTTAGGTAACCAGGGAATTTATTCTCACCGATTTTCAAAATTAGTTGCAAAGTTCGTCAAAAGATGGCGCTGCTGACTGGGAAAATCTATAAAACAATGTTTTCAAAATAACCACCGTTTGCAGCAACAACGTGGCGCAGTCTGAGATCAAAATTCGCAGACGCCCGTGCAATCATTTCAGTTTGAATGTTCTGACAAACAGCAGAGATATATTGTTCCAGTTCATCTACAGTTTGGGGATTGTGACGATACACCTGGTCTTTGAAGTACCCCCAAAGAAAAAAAAAATCGAATGGCGTCAAATCTGGCGAATAGGGAGGCCAATCCATGCCACTTTGCGTATGCTTCTTGCTTTGAAAACATTGTTTTATAGTTTTTCCCAGTCAGCAGCGCCATCTGTTGACGAACTTTGTAACTAATTTTGAAAATTGGTGAGAATAAATTCCCTGGTTACCTAAGCAGAATGCAGCAAACCGTTCATTTTTATCACCATCCGTTTATCTTTAATTGATTTTTCAAATCTTTGGTCATTTTTGGGACACCTGGTATTATCAGACACTAAAACCGACCAGTAAGATTTCGAAGCCAGAAGTTTTCCAAGATTAACACTAAAGGACTTTTATAACACTAAAGGACTTTTAGAGCGTTCCAGTAGGTTCTAAAGCTGTGTTCACGTTCCTAGAACGTTCCACAAATTTCTCAGATCTTACCAAGTCCTGAATACGTTATTCATGTTTTAAAAAATAGATACATTTTCACATAACGAAAGCAATATTTGAGGAAGGAAACAGCCATTTTTTATACACTATGATTAAGCTATTGGAAAATTTCGCTTACTTAGGAATTAGAAAAAAAGTTACGAAGCAAATTTAACAGGGAACTTTTTGATCACTCAATGAACAACTTTAAAGAAAGTAATTACATGCAACTAATTTTTTCGAAAGGTTTATTACTCTTTTAAACTATCAGAGATAAATCTACGTAGCATTTCCTCGTGTATTAATGCAATAGAACAATGTTTTTAATAGCAAAACCAAGTGAAATTAAACTGACTTTCGTCGTAGTTATTACTTCATTTGCCCAATCCTGGGACTAGGATCTAGGCCACTGAGTTCATTTTTCAAATCACTCGAAAATGCAAAAGAACAAAGGAATGAGTTTTCAAGAGAGTTAAAAGGACTGATGATAAATTCCCCGAACATGTCCCATTAAAAACATCATGTCCATTTCAAAATTAGTTTTAGAGAAATATAACTCTTTAAATTTGAAACTCTGTTGATTTCTATCTATTTTGGGAGGCACAGATTAATATCTTTGAGAATAATCAGTAATGGTAGAAAACATTTGGACAAGTCTAAAAAAATTCTCTGTACGAGATAAATTTTTTAAAAATTATAAATGTTTACAGTACTTATAGTACTACAGTTAGGAATAGAAAATATTTTATACTCTAAAATTAGAACATTACATGCTCTAAAATAATTTATTTGCATGTAATATTTCCTCTGATAGGAGAACGCATACACACGTAAATTTCCACAAATAAGAAGCAAAGTCAATAAATTTATCACTGTATAATTATTACACATGAAATTATTTGAAACTCTGTAGGTGCTTTGAGCGCTTATAAACAGCCAGATAGCATAATTTATAAGAAAAGTGATAATTTATAAGTATATAATAAAGCAAAAGTGATAATTTATAAGAAAATTGGAGAGCTATAATAACATAAATGACAGTTTAAAAATATCCATATTAGGCAATAAAATAATTTTAGATGTTGAAGTAATGGATGTAATTCTTCATCACATTGAAAAAGATTAAATGCAATTGACAGCAGACGGATGAAATATATGAAGATAGTTAAACGCCTTCTTGCAAACAGAGGAATCACTCGAATATTTTAGAACAACTGGTAGGTTGGAGAGTTAGATAATCCTAAAAATATTTCATTAGGCATAAAAATCTGTTTTAAAGGAGAAAAAAGAAATTGTGCCTTAAAATAAGCTAAAATGTTAAAATTTTCCCTTTACTTAAGAAATAGGATATCTAAATTATACATTTGAGTGGAAGGGCGAATAAAACAATGCTACCAGAAAGTTAGCGCATTGGTTTGGTTTGAAGCACTACGATCAATTTTTTGCTACAAGGGGCTGATTAGAACGGGTTTGGTTTGGAGAGCTACGGTCAATTTTTGGTACAAGAGGCTGATTAGAACGGGTTTGGTTTAGAGTGCTACGGTCAATTTTTTGCCACAAGAGGCTGATTTGAACGGGTTTGGTTTGGAGAGCTACTGTCAATTTTTTGCTACAAGAGGCTGATTAAAACGGGTTTGGTTTGGAGTGCTACGGTCAACTTTTTGCTACAAGAGGCTGATTAGAACGGGTTTGGTTTGGAGTGCTACGGTCAGTTTTTTGCGACAAGAGGCTGATTAGAACGGGTTTTGTTTTGAGAGCTACGATCAATTTTTTGCTACAAGAGGCTGATTAGAACGGGTTTGGCTTGGAGTGCTACGGTCAATTTTTGCTACACGAGACTTACTGCTTAAAGCTGATTCCGAACGGTTACAAACGTCCATGCCATAGAACGGGAACTACTGCTTAAAGCCGATTCCGAACGACTACAAACGTCCATGCCATCGAACGGGACCTACTGCTTAAATCCGATTCCGAATGTCCATGCCAAGAGTGGGACTCTAGCAAGGGAACCCACAGACTCTGGAAAGTTGATGAAAAGGGACTGTTGTAAACTTGAGACAGATATTATCGTATTGGTCACCAGTCAGATATTATCGTATTGTGTCCATCCCTAAAGACATATGAACTAAATTGTCAAGCATCTACTGTATTTTAGCGTCCTAAGGTTTATTAAGGACAAGACTTGATAAGGCAACGATTACCGTACCTGCTTGCAAAGAAGACCGCTTTAGTTAGATTATCGAATCAGTCTAATGCTTACTCCACATCAACAGCGACAGCAACGAAAGACAGAGCATGGCGACAGAGACAAAAGTTGAACTTTTTCCAACTTGAAACCGCACAGACCAGAGACGGAGACGAACCGGGGGAGTGAAAATTTGTTTGTAATACGCATGCGCAACAACGAAGATACATGATTTTCGTCTCCGTCGCTGTTGGTGTGGAGTAAGCATAAGACGAAAGGAAATAATGAAAGAGAAAAGTATCCTCGATGTGAGGATCTTCAAAACATCTGCTCTAATATTATTCGAATTTCCCAATAAATTTGTACTTTACTACTAGATAAAATATTATTGGACTCTTTTGGAGGTCACATCAACTCACTGCACAACAATAATTCAATAGACAAAAAAAAAAATGAAAGCAAGCCTGTTAACGATGAGCCACCTAAAAGTAAATATTTAAACCTGTCTATAAAGAAGCAGCTATAAACTGCCGATCAGTCTAAAGGTAAAATATTGCACTAGAGGATATTATCATTCTGAGAAGCTTCTTCCTGCCGAAACTGAATAATGTTAGTACAACGTGTCAGAAAAGACACTTTAGAAAACCAGTTACTAGATAATACTTGCAATGAATATTTCAACAGGCCCTTATGAAGGGTTTGTATTCCTGATCAAACTGAAGATAAAAATTAGCTTTACATTTACTCAGAGCACATCACGATTCTAGGAAACTTCTTTCTAAAGGAACTGGATAACGGGTCTAAAAAACGCTTTAAAGAGAACCAGTCATACAGATTGAACCTTCAAGAAACAGCCATTAAACTGTGAACGGGAGCTTTTAAAAATAAAAATAAAAGTGTAAAAATGGCAAAATTGTTCTAGGCTAACAACTACAGTCATTCATCAGGATGGCCATTATTAAATATTAAGGACTGTTTTCGTCAGAAGAAATTCTCCCGTACAGACGATCGTACCTTATGTTTCCTGTCGATGTCCATGGAGAAAATACAGATAAATTGATCACTGGTGTAGTCTAGGGTTTTCGATTTTGAGCAACTTTTTTAAAACCCAGGTTTCGAGTTTAATGGGTTTTTTTTTAAATTTTAAACCCGGGTTTTCCCGGGTTTACTTGGTTGAATCCAGGGAGTCAATAGCAAAGAACTAAAATAATAAATAATTTATTAGAAGCATTTAATTTATTTCCGAATTTCAAATATAAAAAATAACAGTAAATAAATTTAATGTTAATAAACATATACATATATGTATAACGTAAATAAAAGTGGTACAAATATCTCATTTTTTTTTATAAAACTGCCTTACAACCATCATTGCACTCGACGTATCATCATTGAGTCGGCTTCTGAGTTTATTAGAAAAGAGACCCATTACAGAAAATGCTCGTTCTGCTTCCACCGAAGTTGGTCGAATTGTTGTTAAAGACCTGAAAAGTTTATCTAGCGCTTCAGGTCGGCTTTTTGTTGTCCGAAACAACTCAATTTCTTTTCTTATGATATATGAACCAGATTTTGATTTTTTATGATGTTCCTTATTATTATTCTCCTGCAGAAACATACTGAGCTCATCAGATAGGGACATTTGTTTAGTACAAGCACCAATACTCGAAGCATCATCTTCAATTCCATTTTTAACTCCCACCTCAACTGCTACTTCTGGTTCAGACTCTGACCCATTATCATTTACGTTGAATAATCGTTTTATTGAGGTTGTTGCCAGGTCAAATATTTGGTTTTTAAAAATTTTACTACCAAACTCATCATATGATTAGTCCTGGTTCCAAATTAAGGAATATAATTGGTATTCTACTGTATTAGATAAATAACTAATTCCCCGGATTTACATTAAAAATTCCCCGGGTTTCGGGTTCGTAAAATCTTTGAAAAACCCGGGTTTTCGGGTTCGGGGAAACCCGGGTCAAAAACCCTAGTGTAGTCACTAATGAAAACAAATATTTTAGGTAGTCTCCTCTAACGAAACTACCACGGGTTATTAACGTAGGATTACTTATCGTTGCTTACCTCTTTTCTTTTCTTTTCCTTTTTTCAATTCCCACTATTAGTTCACACTCTCCCTATATATATCTTGTTCAAATTTTCAATCGTTAATAAAATACTTTTTATTCATCCACTCAAGTTCAAATACATTTTTTTAAACTTGTAGTGGATGACACTTGGTGTTAATACAGTTTTTTCAAATATTAATTCATTAATTAAATTTAATTAATCGATTTTAGTTTTAGACCTAGAGCGTCTCTTGCTGTTGAATAGTAATTTCCCTGTTGTTACTCTGTGAACGGTAGCACTGCGGTAGCGCGGGCTCCTCCCATCCTGTAGGTTGCGGGATCGAATCCTCAACCTGACAAACTTTTACTCTCTCTTCCCCCCCCCTCCTAATCTCACACAGTAGGCAAGGTTCTGGCAGGCAGTCCTTTTTTTCAATTTTACTATTAGTTCACGCTATTAGTTCACACTCAAATTTTTCTTTGTTGACCTAAGTAGGAATTGACTTTAAAATATTTTGTTTTTATATTACTTGTTTTGACGCATTTTGGTACTTTTCTGTTTAACTGTTTACTGCTACTGGGTTTGGCGCTCTGCTAAAATTATAACTCGCAACGCAGGACAATTTTTTTTCTCTCTCCGAAGGACCGTTATTGAGGAACGTAATCCTACGTTAAAACTTGAAAATCGAATGGAGGAGGAAATAAATCCACGAAATGTTGCGAGATTGTTTCACGCGGGAAATATGTCCACGAAAGAGAGAGTGCTTTTAGATGCACACATAGTCTTCATTTACTTGGTTCTTGAAGCGATTTCATTGATCATTAAAAATCATTTTCATGAGATCCGGGTTCCCATTCAGATATTCTTGTCCAGAATGATGCTCGGGTCAGGAAATTCAGCTACATTCGAGTTTTCAGTAATCCAAGTCATCAGATCCCAAATCACTCGGGTTGTGTCAGGATTTACTTCTGATGAATTAAGGGGATAGTGGACCTTTCAAAATGATTTTTGAAATTTTTACCACAGAGATATGAAATTTTGTACATATATTCATTAAAGTATAACAATATTAAACACCTTATAAAATTTTATAAATATTAAAAAAAAAAAAACTTTATAATTAAAAACTTTAAATTAAATTACACTTCTTTAAAATGCTCCTTGCGACTCAATTTTAAACTTTTCCCCTTAATTTTGCATTTATATTGATTATAAATACTTTTTGAACAAAGTTATGTATTTTTTTGTACTTTCGTTGAATAGTTAATTTTTAGAAAATATTTTTATGCTTGTACTCTGAATTTTCGCGAAATTTTTGTACTTTTCTACACTAAAGCTAAACTTTTATAACCTAAATGACCTCAAATCCTAAAATGGATACATAACTTTATTTTGATGTATTACAGGAATCTTTATTATAAATTTCATAAAATTTCGTCAAAAATTATGACGCGAGGAGCATTTTAAGGACTTGCAAATCTGGAAACTTCTCATTTTGAGAAAAAGTCATCGAAAAGATAATTTTTTATCTACCTTTAATACTTACTAATCTAAAGCCACCAATTTTTCATTTTTCTTTTCACTACACACTTTAAATGCATTTCATTCCAATATTTACATGTTTTTAAAATATTAATACACCCCCCAAAAAAATTCCAATTTTTGCTCGATTTTTGGTAATTTGAAAGTCCACCATCCCCTCGGTGATGCGCAAACTATGGGTTTAGAAAATAATTGGAGGGGTCGCGGATAGTTCGAAGTTAATTTACATCTTATTGAATTATTGAATTAAAAAAATTGCTATAAAAGGCTAATAATCTTGCTCTTTGTTTTCGTTCATTTTTATCTTGTAGGGTGAGTACGCTGGTCACCACGACCTAAATAAAATACCAATACATATTAATATTTATATAGGAAGTTTTAGTCACGTGACACTTGCCGAAAACAAGTTCAAAAGGCAAACGAGACATTATTAAAAATGTTTTTATGCAAAGTAAATATGAAAACAAAATCTACAGTTCGATTTTTAAAACAGTTTGTCAAAATTCGCTTATTTCTTTTTCTATCATTTTTGCTAACATTTTCCTAATTAAAAAAAAATTGCTATACCAAAAAATTTTCATTGGGGGGGGGGGGTGAATGATTTTATATTTAAAGAAAGAGGGTCACGGTCGAAAAAAAGTCTGCGCACCCCTGAATTAAATGATCTGTTAAAATAAAGAGTGAATTTCCACCCCACTAAGAAAGAACTAATGAAACTGCAGTGAAAATTAACGCTCATGTTTTGCCTTTCCCCAGTCATGTAAACTGAACATCCGTGGTGGATTATTAGGGATTCATGGAAGATAAAGTTTAGAAATAAAATACTAATTGTTGGAATGAATGTCAAAATGGTTCGTTAAAAAACAAAGGAATGTATCACAATTTTGCTCCGGGAACAAGAACTAAAAGTCTACGTAAATTTCTTTGTTTTAATTAAAAACTGTTTAAAACATTTTATTTAAAACCACTGAATACTCTATTTTTTAGTGTATACTGGATTTTTTTTATATCGATGTTTTATCCTACATTAATTTACACGGGTAATCAGAAGTTTGTATATATACATTAAAAATGGCAAGTATACAAAATCACATTCCAGTGAAACTGTAAACTATATTAGATACAGTCGAATCCCGTTATAACGAACTTCAAGGGACCAAACGTTTTGTTCGCTTTATCCGGTGGTTCGCTGTATCTGAACCGTCAAGAAAAATAAATACTAGAGTTCACAAAAGTTAGTTGCAACGTGTATTCAATAATGATGTATTAAAAATATGATAAAATCTATTCTAAATGATCATTAAGGAATTAAACCGACTAAAATCGATTGCATTAAACTGACACAATGCTAATTAAATTACGTACAATAGGAAAACGGCGGGACCAAAATTTTCGTTCGTTATATCCGTGAGTTCGTTATATACCAGCTCCGCTGTAACGGGGTTCGACTGTATTACTGAATATGGTATGAGCAAAAATGGGAAAAAACAAAACAGGCTGCAGTTTGTTTACCTTCGTCTAAAATTGTTTACAAACGCTGTCAGATGTTTTGAGCGCCACACCTTAAAAGATGTAGTTCATCACGCTCGCGTCTGTCGAAATAAAACATTGAAGAATAAAAAATGCCGTTTTGTTTCCTCATTAACACTTCTTTAGAAGTCTTTTAAATAATGAAGTTTTCTGTTTACGCCTTTCTTGCTTTTCATCAACACTCCGCCTGTCATTTTGCCCAGAGTCCTTTCGCATTGGCATCCAGCCGGAAAAAGAGAGCAACTGCAGAAGCTATTTAATTTCCCATTTTAATTATTTTACCGACGAACGTGAAACGACAAATGTTTGTGGTATAAGCCTTAAGTTATACAGATGATTTTTAGTTGTTGCAAGTCTTTTTTATTTATTTATTTATTCAACTGTTCTGAAATCACTCTGTAATTCTCTGTAATGGTGCATACAGATTCTCTGCCTCCAGACCCCCGACTCCTGTCATCACAATAGTCACGGTAACATTAGACACGGTATTTAGAACCACCCCCATTCCCGCCCGCAATATTTCTTTGATGTGGTGCCTCCCCCGACCCCGCTCGACACCATTTGACCCGCTGACCCCCACTCTTTCTTTGATGGACCGCCAGAGGAGGCGATCCACGCATAGTAGAGAGTACAGAGAGACATAAATCACTGGCAGATGCAGAGAACTCTGTACCAATCTGTATGCGCTATAAAATAATAGAATATTTTTTTTATTTTGGAAGAGTTAAAAATAAAGTACTGATAGAAAAACGTGTGATAAACTCACTAAGCTAACATGTGACAAATAAATAAACTGTCTAATCTCTGAGCAAACAATCCTCTCAGGGTCATTATTCTAACCGCAACAATTTTTTACTGTCAGGAGTCTCTAACACCAAGCTATATTCCTTCCGATATCGAGACAAATAGTACATAAATTTTGAATTTTGGGATTTTCTCCCTACATAACTGGAAGAGATGCTGAATATTATTCCCCTCCCTCGTCTTTTCAAGGTATTCAGTCAACAATTATTCACTTGCATATTAACATTTACCCGGGCTATTTTCATCAGGATGATATTCAATCCTTTGTAAGGTATACATAAGATTCGATTCACAAGAATCGAACTTTTGAGTGAATGAATTAAAGAAGCTGCTTGAGATATGCTAATTTCGGCATACGCGCTTGGTATAAATACCACGCAGCTTGATTAATAAAAAGGTTGTTAAATTTGATAGATAAGCGAGTTAAGGGAGCTACGAGGTAAGCAGCTCCAGGTGTTAACCGGCGCTAGTGCTTAGGGGGCCCAAAGTTTACGTGGCAGAACTGCTGGTTTGACTCTCTAGTTTGTGAGTATTGCAAAGTGTACTTTTATTGAATGCTAATATATATTCCGTACCAGTAGTACGTATGCTTATTGCTGTAAAAGCAAATTTTATATGTGCAACGAATTCAATAAACATTGTTTCATGTATAAACTGTGTTTGTATCAAATTCATTTAGAGTGCCACTTCAAATTATATACACACAAGTCTGATTAGAAGTGAGCTATACTCTACACCTTTTTGTATAGCAGTAAATGCACCTTGTAGCTTGTAGCTTGCAAAAAATGCCTTGAATTCTTCTTCTTCTTCTTCTTCTTATTATTATTATTATTATAATACACACACACATATACATATATATATAATTTTATTTTGACTGCTAATTTTGTTGCGAGAGATTTATTCAGGCTACAAATTAGCCTGAAATTTGACATTATGTGCTAACTTTAAAACGGCATGTGCAATATTCTTTGAATGTTAGCTCAATGAAATTTCGTGCAGAATTCCTTTGTTTTATTTTCATTAAAGCGAATTCAGAAATTTTAGCTAAGAATTGAATTTACGAAAATATTTTCTGCAAAACTATCTCTGAAAAATTAATTTTTGACACTTTAAAGGAAATTAAAATTTCAGAAATAAATAATATCTAAATCCTGCACAAAAGCGAAAAAATATGGCTGGTAGAAGGATTGATTCAGCTGATACATGGAAAATTAAAATTGCTTGAAATTTTTAATGAAAAATTCGTGCAGATTTTTTATTAAAATTTTTTAAATAAAATGTTTAATTAAAATTTTTTTAAAAACAAAATTTAAAATTTATGTATTTTATATTTATAATGATCTTTATGTAAAGATTGATTCGGATAAAAAAATCATTACAAAATGCGTGTAAACAAAATAGATTTTACTTAACAAAATAATCTTTTCACCTTTAACATTCTCCCAAACACTGAACCTTGTCTACCTGGGCGTTATTATTCTTTTCAGAACAGCACCGTTCTCTCACTTCCTCTTTATAGCGAATTTCTGACCTTGAATATTAATCCTCATTGTTCTGCGATGGAAGAAAATCCTCAGATGCAGCATTCAATCGCATGTTTATTTCTGAGAGAAGGAGAAATTTGCCTGTATTGTTGAAAAATAAATTTTATTTGCATGCCGTTATCATCGTGTTTTGACTCCTAAAACCTTTTACCTTTTGATGTGTGTAAAGAACAGATAAAAAAAAAGATGTGTGATATAAAAACTGTGTCAAAATGCGAATTCTTTGAACGTGTTTCGAGGGTTGAGGTGTCTCTCAAAGGCAACGTATTCAGGAAGTTTGTGGCAAAAAATTTATGATAAACATGGAATCTGATTATAGAAGTGAGGTTCAATAAATTTCATCATTTTTTTAAAAACTTTTTTTGTTGTTAAACCAATCGCATTTTTAAAATATATTTCTTATTTATATATGAAGTTACAGCGTGAAAGATTAAACATTGCTATTTCTTAAAAATTAAACATTGCTTACTATGAATGAAAAGTGAAGGTTATTATACAAATTATGATTCTTACTATATTATAATTCAGTCAACAAATATATTATACTAGCTAAATACCCATGCTTCGCTACGGAGTACATTCAAATTAAATACAACGGTCAAATTATGATTCTTACTATATTATAATTCAGTCAACAAATATATTATACTAGCTAAATACCCATGCTTCGCTACGGAGTACATTCAAATTAAATACAACGGTCAATGTATGCAATTTATGACATATATATATATATATATATATATATATATATATATATATTTATTTATAAACAAACAGATATTTTTATAGACAAAATTATGTAGAAGAAAATACTGAAATTAAATCTAATAGAACATATTAAAGAATATAGTACAGTTAATATAGTACAGTTTGAGGAACATATCTTTTACTGTATTTTAATACTTTTTTGGATAATGTCCAATCGTCTGCCGCATTAGCAAGAAAAAGAAAATATTTTTTTTGTCTATTTAGTTGTTATGCACGTGACGATAAATTTATTTAAAGTACCAGAAAAAGAAATCCCGTTATCAGCATTTAATAAATTAAATTCTAAAAATTAATCTTTCAAAATTCACCAAAAATCATAAAATGGAGGTAAAGATTCGAAAAAGATTTCATTTTAAAGTAATTTTTAGGATCTTTCTCGTGATATAAATTTCATAACCCTCAAATTATTATTTTAATTGCAAACTTTAAAAAAGTTATAAAAGAGCTTAAAAATTTAATTTAAAAAAATCTAAGAAGAATTTTTGAAAAATATTTCTTAGTGCACCCCTACATTATAAGAAGAATCGCCATGCAAAATTTCAGCCCTTTAGGTTCAGCAGTTTGGTCTGTGCGTTGTCAGTGAGTCAGTCAGTTACGGAACTGTTTTATATATATATATATATGTATATATATATATATCTTATATATATGTATATATATATATATCTATATAATAACAGCTGAAGGTAAACAAATGTTAGTTTGTTAGTTAGCAGACACGGGGACGGGCTAATCTCGCGAACCGAGCATAGCAGGATATCGCGACTGGTACCGATGGACGCGGTCTTACGAGACGCGTGCACTGGTACCATCCTCAACTTTCAAAACTTTAAACTTTTTAAATTATTCAATTAAAACCGCCGAACTCAAAAGAAGCCGACAGCAGAAACAGATGACATTCCGGGTGGGCCAATTCCTTTCCGTTTCACAAATTTCCACTATTTTCATGCATGCAAAATTAAATTTTTCCGCCCACCAGTCGACAAATTTTTTATTTCCATGTGTTCTGCAACTCTTCATCTTTAAGCATATGCACATTTTCAAAAAGTTAAAAATGTTTTTCACTGCAAACGAAGCTTTTTCCCCAAAGCAGTTTTCCGAATTTCACGAAATCGACAATTTTGATGGACAAATATTTCGTTTTTTTGCACCTATTAATGTCAATTTTACAATTTATTGGCATTTGCTAGATGTTCAGCTTCCAAAATATACCAAATACAATTAATAAAATAAATGTTATCATTCTAAAAAAGCGTACTTACAAAACTCTCTGTTGAAATTTCCCGCGCTGATCGCCATAGTATCTTAATGTAACTGAATGGGAAGTTCGTATTTTTTGACTTATTAGTTTACTGACTAATAATTACAGCCAGTTCGTGAAATTTGTTTCTAATTAATGAGCAACTGATCAGGATTCTTCCGCCACCAATTTTGAATTCCTGAGAACTGCCTTTCTATTTTTTAAAGCAATTTTTCGCCCATGAGATTTTCTATTTACATTCGGCCATGCTGCCAAACTGAAAAATTATTAGTTGAGAACGAGTCATTTAATAATTGAAATCTAGAAATAATTTTAAAGTACCAGAAATAATTTTAGTTTCAGGAAAGGAGAAGTTAAAACCTTTAAAATTTGAACTTCTTTCTTTGTTTAAAAAGCAAAATTTGAAAACGGAAATTTGAAACAATTATTTCAAAAGCCAAAAACCAAAATTTGAAAAAGAGAATTTTAAATCATTATTTTGTTTTTTAAAAATTCTAATGTATTTTTAAAAGTGATTAAACAGTTTTCAATCTTTAAGAAATAAAACCATTTCATTTTAAATCGAAAGTGCAACACATCAGGTTGCCACTCAGCTAGTATATATATATTTGTTATCTTTTTTCTTATAACTTGAGACTTATTGTTTGGAAGTTATTAGAATTTTTTTTTGTATGTGCTATATGTCTCCCGAGGTATTTGTAATACTTTACTGGTTTGTTGAATTTTAAAAGTTTATTTTTTTTTCTAATGCGGAGGCACGTGTAGTGAGACATTCGCCTTTTGTTATTCACCGAAAGGTCTTGCTGGATATTTTACTATGAGAACACCATTAAAGTGAGTCAGGATTGCTTCCTATGATGGGACAACACGGCAACAACCAAGCCTTATTCGGGATTTGAACCCCTTATTATTGTTGCTGTTGTTGTTGTGGCTTATGCCTCTTGACCGGCAGTATATCAGATCAAGTCCATAAAGGCTACTGGGCAGAATGGTGCGGCTCCGGTTTCTTATAGAACCAAAAGGGTCGGAGTCCGACTTGGCTAAAGGGCCGGTCCCGTAATTTTGAACCGAGTCAAGTGACGAGACCGGTAAACTTGACCCCGCACCTCCAGAGGCAAATTTTGAGAACTTGGAGGACATTGCAGCCCCGACAAATTTTAAGTGCACCAGCCGCCATTAGTGTACACTGTGGTGGATTTGTCAGCGACCGGCATTGAACCAAAGACGTTCAGATCACTGGCTCGCTGCCTTTGCGAACTGGTCCACCGCGTTCCCGGATTGGAAGTTCCTGACTTTATCCACTATACCATATGGGCGTCATTTTAAAAGTATTAAATAAATAACAAAAATGAATAATCAAACGTTAAATAAGTATTAAAATATTAAATAAAAACATTTCATTTTTTTTTATTAAGAGAGAAATGGATTACATAACATTTATTAAAATATTCGTGATTGACAAAATGTATCCACAAAATGTAGGTATTATTTGTCACAAAGTACAAAGAAAAAGTATCTTGGCGAGATTATAGTTTTTTTTTAAAAATTCTACTTTTTCGTATACGCAAGCAGTGAAAGCTCCTTAGAAAAGCAAAGAGACATGTGCAAATGAAAGTGTGTATTGCAACATCTGTAGAGAATGAAGAAATGCGTTTCTATTATTTAGAAAACGTGCAACGAAATTTGTCTGGCTCGGGACGTAATTAAACAAAGCTATAATCTGCGAATGTTGGATCAAAGTCTCACGAATCGATTTGCAGAATTAAAAACAGCCGAGGGTTCTTTTAGAAATCGAAATTTAATGAAAAGGAAGGAGTTAAAGAAAGAGACTTATCGTTTCAATTACCTGAGAATCTCGGTCAGAATGTATAACAGGTTTGTAGAAATCGTGGTTTTTTTAAGGCAGTAGCGAAGGCTTCGTTATGAAAACAGCACACATTATCCATTAGAGAAACAATAGCATGGAGCGAACAATATATGTGCTCGCAGGATTCCCAAGTTAATAATATACGAAGATAAAACCAGAACTGCTGTGATATGCCATTGAAAAACTAGATAAAACCTTGCAGATTTTATAAAAACATATGCACGTTTTAATTTATATGATGTCCGAGGCAGCCAAGTGTTAGCGCGTTGGACTTCGGATGGAGGAAAGCTCAGTACGAATATCGACAAGTGCCATTGAATGACTTCGTGTCTACGCAGGGTATGAGCACGTTAAATGCGTATGTCGGAATGTGGTAGAGTGGGGGAGGAGGGCACGAGCCTACCAGATGTCACCCCTGGGGATGCACGGTCAAAATTGTGGTGGCACCTGTCTATCGGATTCCGATCCTTGCGGTGCCATTGAAATCCGGAGCCGCATATATATATATAATATGTATATATATATATATATATATATATATATATATATATATATATACACACACACACACATATATATATATATATAAATATATATATACATATCATTCTTTCCGCGAACAATGTCTAGGACTCGCTAAAATTGTGGAGCCTCTCTGGGAGACCTGCCGTTGGTCTGACCCCGAAAAAGTGTCCGTTTTCCGTCTTACCCCAAGAGCTGGCTGTGTCACCTGCCACTGTCTCTCTGATCAACCTTTCAACTCCGCGGCTGTGACTCGCGCGAATGAATCACCGGAGAAAGCATCTTCCCAACAGGTAAGCAAGAAGAGTGGAAGAAGCTGAAGGGGCAGGTAAAGAGTTGACCCCGGCCTTGCTCTCGGAGCAGACTAGCTCTCACGTGATGCCCGGCTTTTATAAAAGGAAAACACTCTCTCTCACTCTCACTGCTATTCCATTCTCTCTCCTCTTCTCTCCTCTTGGCCAGCTCTTCTAGTCACTGGTGGACTGCATCATCCGCATCACAGACGAGCCCTCTGAAAGGTGAGTTTTTGGCATAGCTTGAATACTAATTGCCGAGATTAAACATTTTGCTTGGGGACACGTTGGCGATAATGTCGGCAGAGAACTGTTGGCTATGCTTACTTGAAAGTGAGTCCTTTGTGAAAAAATTGGGAGACATTCCTGTAATTTTCTTGTATTGATGAACAGTCTTTACTTTTCATTTTATTATAAACCCATATTGAAACGGTACTATTATGCTTCAATATCTGTTATTTCACCGCGCCATAAGACAAGGACAAATGACGTTAGTTTCCACTGAATAATACAAGCTTAAAATATAATATAAGTAAAATTATTAAAGCATTCTCTTTTTTAAATAATACGAATTTGTCACTTTATTTCAATTCACAGATATTTCATTTCCTTAACTTACTTTATTTTATGTCTTAGCACCTTATTTCATTGAAGTTATAGTTGTTTCCTTGAAACAAGAGTTTTTTAGGAGTTTCAAATCTTGAATTTCTTAAATAGAATATAAAATTGGATTACGTCTATATTTTATTTCACTGCTTTACTGGTCACTCTTTAAGGTCAGAGGGTATCTACCTAAGCTTTAATCGTAAAATATAATTCTATGGGGAATTGCAAATTTATGAATTTATTATTTAATGTATTTCGCTGTTATACTAACGGGAATACTTACTCCTTAGCCCTTCATCTTGTATTTTTTTCATGTTGAGGTAGCTGAGCCCCTCGTTGAGAAAATGGGACCATAGATTACAAAAACTTTTGATGTGCCTATTCAACGTGAGTGGCCTCACATGGAAATAAGCGAAAAGTAATCGAAATTTATAATGGATTACACAATAATAATAATTATGCTATCATAATTTGAGATTTTCAGGTTTGAATGATAAAAAATGGCGTTGTTGAAAAATTTGTTCAAATTTGCACAGGAAAAAATTGGTTTTCTTACCATTAAATTAAAACAAAAAGGGTATCTACAATTGATTTACAATCAAAACTCCTACTATATAGTAGGAACTAAGCGTTTTAAATCGCGACATTTGAATTTTTTCTTTACATTTCTTTTATGTGTGCCCTAAAATCAGGAAATTCCCCTTTTCTTCACAAGGAAACTTTTTATTCCCTTTTCATTGTGGAGGCATCTATGATAGGTTCTTCATAATAATACTTTGTAATTCATAACTTAATTATTCTTATTCAGTAAATTTCCCTAAGTAGCAGTTTTTGAAAAAACAATTATATAAATAAACGTATGCTTCTAATAGTTCGTACGGCCGAAAACAACTCTGAAAATTCTTCCGTTTAAATTATAAGCCGCGATAAATCTTGCTATCCATAACGTATTTTAAAAAAGAATGACGACGTCTGAAAATGAAAGTTTTGGTGATATGAAAAATTAACTTTTGTGTTTCTCAAACATATTCTTGACTATCTGAATTTTGAAAAATTTGGGTACTTTGTGCTACGAATACCTGAAATTATGTCTTATTTTATGTTGCTAATAAACTACGACTCAAATATTTTATTATTAATATTTTTAGATTTTGATATTTAGCAAACGAAACTCTCATGGGATTTCTCATTAGGAGACACAAAAACTCATATATCACTCTTTTCTGTGTCTTCTTGATTGACACACACTCAAACAAACACACACACACACACACAAACAAACTCATATATCACTCATAAAACTCATATATCACTCTTTTCTGTGTCTCCTTGATTGACACACACACTCAAATACACACACACACACACACAAACAAACAAACAAACACACACACACACACACAAACTACAAACAAACACACACACACACACACACACACACACACACACACACACACATATATATATATATATATATATATATATATATATATATATATATATATCTTTATTAAATCAAAAAGTAAAATTTTTACCTCTAATACAAATTCTGAATATTCGAATTTCTTAAAATACGAATCTTTATAAATTTAAATTTAAATTTCGAGTCTTTTAGAAATGTTTTATGCCCTGAGATCTGTGTTTTAGATGTAGCAAGAAAGAATACGTAATTTTCCTAGTCCAATCATTTTTTAAAAAAATTATAAGGAATGGGCCAATAAAAATATTTGTGTTGTAAGAGCTGGAGGTACAAGAAAGTTTAAATTCCCATTTAACAGTTCATTAAAGAAATTTATGTTAAAATGTTAGATGGTCTAATCATGCTCACGCAAAAGAAAGGATCAGAGATGAATTATTTTTAAAATCATTTAAAAACTAAAACATATTTATAATATCTAATTTATTTATTTTATAAGTTTTTAATTTTAATTAGTTTTAAGAATGGAATTATAGTGGGTAAAAAATGTGATACAAATTAAACGTGCCCACAATATTATGTATATTCAGATTTTCTATAATTATATAACGTTACATATCACTATGCATGATTTCAAACACAGAAATGAAAATAATTATTGTATCATATTTTAAAGATGCTTGAGTTAATTTATTTTAAAGACTAAGGACTCTGATTTTAAATTTAAAAATTGTGTTGATTGGTCTTCATTTGTGCTCTCAATAGATACGTGATGTAACACCATTTAATTTGTCAGCTTATGTCCTAAATTGCCAAAATGCAAATATCAATCAAAAAATATCAATTGTTGTATTTATTTTTAATTTAATTATGAGAAATTTTAATTCATGCGAAATCAACAAAATTATTAATTCCTTTCTTGCACACATGGAAATTCTGGATAAAAAATGGCTCATTATATCTTTGCATTAATGGAAAACTATGCAATAATTTATATTTAGTTCAGTGAATTTATATTTAGTTCAGTGAAATTTGCAATAATTTATATTTAGTTCAGTGACAAAATTACGTGTACGTGTTAGTAGGATGATTGAAGGGATTGTAGAGTTTGATTTTAAATTATAATATTATTGAAATAATTATATATTGCTGAAACTTACTTACTTACACACACACACACACACACACACACACACACACACATATATATATATATATATATATATGTTTATGAGCATTTACGCATATGTATAAAATTTTAATTCATACATACATATACAATGATAAGCAAATAAAAATGGATTTTTTTCCAGTCTTGGGTTAGCCTAAACTAAATAATAAATTTGGCCTAAATTTAATGTGCAAACAATTCTTGAACTTATATGCAATTTTTGTGCGTAATCTTAACATGGTATTTATTTAGGATTCTCAGATTTTTCTTTATTTTAAATGTTTGTCGAAAGCTTGCGTCTTTCCAACGCAATTTCTTTATTAAATTTTGAATACCGAATTATCTGTTTATTTCTCATTGTTTCCATACTGATAATATTCTCGAGCTGTTTACAAGAAATTTAAAACTTCATAGATTTCAAATTTTTGTATTTATCAATTATAAAATGTCAGGTGTATTTAATAACTCAAAAAATTCCGGAGAGAATTCCTGTAAGGTTCAAAGCTTTTTAAAATGAGTAAACGTGCAATGTTCGAGTATTTAATATTTTGGTTATTTCTGTTCATGCTACGCTTTTTATGTTTTTATATGAAAATTGTGGAAAATTATATTTTGAATTAAATAAATTTCTCATGAAAGAAATTTCTGTATTAATATATTTTCAGGAACTCAGAGTAATTTGCATTACGTTGTACATATATTTAATCCTAAAATAAGAAATGTCTTTGAATAACGGACTCGATAATCTCATGCTCAACGGTTGTAGTATGTGCAATATTTTAGATATTTATTGCTGAAAGCTTAATTTTTTGTTAAAAATAAACTCTGAAATCAAGGTCAAACCAAAGAGTACCTTATCACCTGGCAACACACTCAAACAACTTTAAAGAAACTGGTTTCCTGAAAGTGAATATTAAATATTCTGGAAATGCCTATGTCTTTTACTCTCTTTATGCTGAAAGAGCACCCATAATTTAATATCAAGGAATATTTCTTTGAGTAAAGAATGCAGTTTTTGCAGCTTTTAGGTTTGTTATTATTACTTTTTGTTCGGCTTGTATTTTTTGAAGCTAATTAAATTACTTGACCTTTCAGAAGAACTTTCATAGAGACTTTCAGCATTCCATTAGTTTTCTTTAATTAACTCAGAAGAGGTATTTTTAAAGCTATCCGAAAAATAGCATATTACTGACAGCCACATTATAAATGCTGAATTAACATAAAGAATAACCCATTTTTAATTACACTTGACCTTAAAATTTCTCTTTTGGTACGCGTGAATATAAAAAATAAAAAACCATGAAAAACATAAGTTCGCAATTTCGATTTAAAAACTTCATTGAAGAAATACTTCTGTACTCAAAGAACTTATGAGAGGAAGCAATTACAGTAGAGCGTCTTCTGTTTGTTTTTTATATATTAACTACTTGAAAACCCGTACTTCGCTACGGAGAACATTGAAATTAAATACAACGGTCAATGTATGCAATTAATGCCAAATATATATATATATATATATATATATATATATATATATATATATATAATACAACGATCAATGTATACAATTGATGTAAAAAAGCCCGAAGAATATATTTATAAAAAAATCGTAACGGATATTTTCATAGACAAAATAATGAAGAGCGTAGGGGGGGGGCATGGGGGGCACGTGCTCCCCTAACTTAACTTGAAATAAATTAAAATGTTAATAGAAGTTCAGTTAAAATCAGGAAATTGTAGAAGACTTTTAAGAAAGTTTTTTTTTCACCTTTTCAAACTATGAAACTGAAGATTCCGATTATGTCGTTAGCATTAACATAGTTTTTAACAGTGATATGATCCACGACAAAAATTCTATGCTATATTTATTTTTCTCATTTCATTTATATTATATTTTTTTTCTCATTGTATAACTTTTGAATACTACTCAAACATCAATTCTATTGTTATTCAATTTCAAAAAATCATAATATTTCATATTTTAAGGACCGTTCGGTAGTCAATGCGCTGAGGAGGGCCCTAACTGAATTCGATTCGTGTCCCCCCAAAAGTTAGAAGCACGCTACGCCTAAGTTCATTATGACCAGAATAAGTTTCAGGCAAATCCTAACATTTTTGTCATCGAAATTGTAAATCTCAGATCCCCATATAAAGAAAACAGTTTTCAGAAAATAAAAGTGGAGTACTTTATTCCAAATTTTGTCTTTGCGGGTGACTTACGTATATATTTAAATAAAATTGCCAGCCTACAATGTGTTAATATAATCAATAAGAAATAAATTAAGTCAATTAATATTATATTTCAACTATGCGAAAAACTTTTACTTTTTAAATTTCAAACTTTTTAAATTTAAATTTCAAGTGAAAGAGAAAATGTTTCAGTTTAAAAATTCAGCTAAAAGTAAATTATCCGTTTTGTAGGTTATTTGTGTATCACAAAAGAAAAAGTTTAGAAATATATACAAATTGTCAGAAGAAAGTCAGTATGGCTGCAAGAGCAAAGGAATATAATATTTTTTCTACAAGAAGTTCTGATTATCATTTCAGTTAAATTCGAAGGAACAACATCCAGTTTTGTGTTCCCTTGCTTTTCGGTTTTCAAAGCACATCGATGCTTACATTCACACGGAAATTCAATAGTTCGGTTGTAAACTAGTTATGACAGTCTGCAATAGAGGGCGTTCCATTCAGTGTGTCTACTTGGGTCCGTTGTGCAGTAAGATAACCGAGAGCAGTAGACACAGCAAGTATGAAAATAATTTAAACAGAAAATAGTTTTACTACGGATTAAAAATGTGTCGTCGGTACTCTGTTTCTCTTGCACACACATATATAGATATTATATGACTTGAATCCGCTGCTGTATTATGAAATTTTTTAAAATTTATTTTCTATTTTCAATGGCAGAGAGTTGACAGAATAACAATAAATAAAACACACACACACACAAAAAGAAATAGAATAGAACTTGAACATAAAAAGTCATTTTCTCAGTTATTATGAAATTAAGTATAACGACAATATGAAGTATACTCTTTGGGAATAGCGTTAATTTATGCAATGTTTAATTTAAAGTTTCAAGAAATAATTATTGCATGGTAACTTAGGCTTATTTAATGATAAAAATTAATTTGAAACACACATGTGTTTTCAAATAAGCAGTCCTAATTATTGACGTGAGAAGTTAAAAAAAAAGAATTCATTAGGGGTCTGCATGGCTTAACAATATCTGGTGGTCAAGATGAAATTTTTAAGCACCTATTAGGCTCAAAATTTAGCTTCCGATTATCTTTTATGTAGCTTCATCATGTAAAATATAATTAATTTTGAAATAAGAACTAAGTAAGCCCTGGAAAGAAAATAATGGTTCTGTTATATTTCTAAAGTATTCAAAGGGAACAAACTCCTGCCACATTTGTCATAGAATTTTCAACTTAAAAGTTGTTCGTAAATTCCCTCAACGTCACACTCGTACCGCTTGTTGTCCTCTAACCACAGAGAAAAACTGATGGATTCAACCTAAAATATAAGTTGTAAATATGTAATTCCTCGATTACATTTGTAGAGTATAGCTACTTCTACCCAAACTTGGGTGTATATAATTTGAAGTGGCACTCTAAATGAATTTGAACACAGTTTATACATGAAACAATGTTTATTGAATTCGTTGCACATATAGAATTTGCTTCTACAGCAATAAGCATACGTACTAGTTGTACGGAATATATATTAGCATTCAATAAAAATACACTTTGCAATACTCAAAAACTAGAGAGTCAAACCAGCAGTTCTGCCACGTAAACTTTGGGCTCCCTAAGCACAAGCGCCGGTTAACACCTGGAGCTGCTTACCTCTTAGCTCCCTTAACTCGCTTATCTATCAACCTTAACAAAACCTTCTTCTCTTTAATCAAGCTGCATGGTATTTATTCCAAGCGCGTATGCCGAAATTAGCATATCTCAAGCAGCTTCTTTAATTCATTCACTCAAAAGTTCGATTCTTGTGAATCGAATCTTATGTATACCTTACACATTTTACAACATGGATTTCTGTTCTTGTACACAATAAATTGGCGCAGTCCGTGACAATTCTGTATGAAGTTTACGATTTTATTTTTTATCGTCGCTCATAATTAAAAGGTCAACAATAAACACATGACAGCGGTATGAAATACTGAATGGCACCTTGGAGAAGGAAAAAAAAAGAAGAAGAAGCTGAATTTTTCTCAATGCATGAGTACGAAACGGGGAAACATGTATGTTCCTGAGCGACTGATCCATCAATAAGGCAGTTTCATGCAACGTCACTTACGCTCCCGCGTGAAAAACGAAGGTTCCTTGTGTTTTGCAAGAGGAGCTCTATTATGTCTTTCTCTACGAGTTTTAGTAATACGTGCGTTTAACTAACAACGTTTTGCACTTCATTTTTGCCTGAGTTGACGATATGACATTCTGTCTGCTACTTCTTCATTAGATAAAAGGAAATAATTAAAAACCAATAATGTAATAAGAAACCAGTAATGTGATAAGAAAGAAATAAAAATGAAAGAGTTGAAATTTAAAAGTAAAATAAAAAATCAAATTTATAAAACTACGAAAAATTTCAAAAATTACCAAATCTGAGAAATAATTAAGCATTTAAATATTTAAAAAATAAATTAAATTTGTCCTCAGGCAGATCCACAAAACCAAATTACTTCAGAGTTCGATTTAGTTGCCTTGAGTTTACCTTATCCTTCTTCACTTCTTAAACTTTTGACAACAGTATTTGTTAATTTTATTTATTTATTTTAAAATTTTTGGACATATTTAAAGACATTAAAGTATGTGAGTTTACACTGCCTTTTGTGGGAGGGCATTTCAAATACTAGCTCGTCTGTGCACATGTGTTATACAGTTAAAGATTTGAACCACGGCCGGATCAAATCTATTTACACTGATCTTACGTAGTATTCTTCTTATTAAGAACAATTTACACTGTTCTTACTTTTATTTGATTATATTTTATGCGAATAATATAAAAATTGATCTCTAGTTTTTGATTTATAATATTTGATATTTTAATTGCACTCGAAACCGAGAAACATGTAAGAGCTCAAATATAATATCGCACCTCTGTCACAAAATCGAAAATTTCGGAGTGTCACATCTCCGAAATTTTCGATTTTGAGATAATTGTACCACAATGCTCTTTAAGAAATACTTCTCATTCTCGAATAATGTTATAAGCCTAGTACCAACACAATCTCCTAGATGGCGCTTATTACCCTCTTCCACAACTAGGAGGGGGAACTTGCTCACGCGCGAAGAATGAAAATAAGATTGTTGTCAGTACCTAACGTTGTTGTATTAAAATGTTCCTGTAGTAAAAATGTTCATTAAATTTTATTTGGAAAATAAATTTGTATTTTTTTCTAACGTGCTGTTCATGTTATCAAGGTTTTTTTTCTTTGTATTGTGAAAAGTTAAGATAGATTGTGCATTAGCATAGAGATATGACAGTATTCCCTCAAGCTTTTCAGTCCCTGTTGACAAAATGAGGTTACTAGAAAAGGGTTATATCTTGCATTTAAAATTCAAAATCATGCTTTAAAAATTGAAATCAACTTTAATAGTATATAGTTTCGCCTTCTGAAGTGATTCGAACAATAAGTTTTCCCCAAATTATCATTCATAAAACAAGAAATGAAATTTAGACATATTCTTCTCTAGCTCTTCCTGAAAATATGGCTATTTTGAGACGTAACACAGAGGTGTGATATGCAATCGTGTTTTCCGGGAAATAACCGAGCAATGCATAATGACTGTTATTATTATTTTTAAATATGTAACACATATTTCAGAATGTTGTACGATACCGGACATGTACCTCCACGAATTCTCATTCTTTTTACCATCCAGCTTCAAAGGCTCCCCTCTCGTTCAGAAACATATCTTTCCGTGAAAATAAGCGTCAGCAAATACAATACCTCCTCCAAAAGTATTTCCAACGATGTTCAAACACCGCTCCTGTAGCAAAAGGGTGTGGTGCTACATAATATATCTCCCACCAGAACAAATGAAAGTGATAGGTTCTCTTTTGTTGCGCCGACAAATCGTCAAAGCAAATATGAGCTTGATGGCGGAGCATTTACCCACAGAATTTTCATCTTTGGGGTCTTAAAAAATGTCTTAAGAAAAGAGGGGGAAAGGAAGTTATCGTAAAAGTATTATGTAGGTGCTTATGTACATAGGTGGATTTTAAAAAGATTTGAGTGTTTTGTTTTTCATTTGAAGCGATAATGTAAGCAACGAGGAAATAAAATGGCACATGAAAATTCATTTCATGCTTTCATCATTTTTCCTAAAGAAATACTGTCTTAAACTCAAAATAAATAATGATAACAAAAAAATTGGTTCGAGGTTATAAATTCACACAAAGGTGTCATAGATTAAATTCATTATTGCTTATGCCTCTGTTAAAAGTCGCCAAAGCATTGCCGTATTACTCGCTTTACTGAAAATTTAGGTGAATTTGAAAAAGGCAGACATGAAAATTCGTCAAACTGATAACAGTAGCATCTTAATGCTAAAAATACATACTATGAAAAATCTCAGTTTTATATTTTAAATACAGGGCCGTGGCGGCCTTATGGTACAGCGCGCTGGTTTTCGGTTCTGAGGGTGCTCGGATCGAATCCTGGCGAAGCGTCACTAAAATGCCTCCGTTTGTGTCGTCCCTTCATAGGGGGCAATGCTGGTCCGCCTATATAACACCCCATAATAAAATGGCCAGCAAAACTGCGGTAAATTATAGACGAATATCCTAGCGACAAGTGCCTCCACATTTAAAAAAAGAAAGAAAAAGAAAAGGATTTTAAATACTCATAAAGGAATTATTGATTAGCGTAATTATTCCCTAAAAATTTAAAATTAATTACACTTTTACTCGCATACGACAGGCCCTATCCAGAGGATAATCATCCTTAATCCTCGAAAGGTTTTGCTGCATGCTTTACTATGGTATCCTACAGCAGGTGAACCGATTATCAGGGGATAGCAGCAACACCCATACCTCAGCTGGGATTCGAAACCATGACCAAGCAGCGGAAGCTTGGTACTCTATCCACCGTACTGTGTGGGTGGCGAAAGAATGGTAGAAAACTCAAATCTTAAAAGAAATTAATAAAAGAAAAATTCTACTCTTATATGGAAAATTGCATGCATTTTGAAAGCGAAAAATAATTGTCATACTCTCATAAAACACTGTCTTGGATGCAAGGGACAAACTCTTATTCTAAAAAAAGTAACACTTTTGCACACGCGCACGTTTTGCTCAAAATAATTGCATTCGGACAATAAGAATGAGTCGCAAATCATCAGATTTATTTGAGGAAAGTATATTACAAAACAACCTTCCTAGACAATTATAGATATTGTTATTTTTCTGTTAAATCCCCCGGGAAAGCACGATGCCATTAGGTTCTCACAGGAAATTTTGGCATAGCATATTGGTAATATAATACCAAAATTCTTTTCAAACATTTCACTCTTCCTTAAGCCTTTTCGTTGGGCAAAATGTTATGAAGGCAAGTAAATCAATTGTCTTAGCTTACAAACCTTGACACATTTTTGCATAATCTTCGCTTTCGGTGCGAGCCAGTCGCACATAACGATTTTATCTTGTTTTTGGAAGGGATGATACGTTATAAAATGATTTTTTTTTTCGTGCGTGGAACACTATTACAGTTTGAAAGTGAGGAAAATAAACCAATCATCATGAAAACTTGCACACAAACACAGAAAAGGTGCAATACAAATGTGTTTAATGAAATTTATTTGTTGTTTGCATAAGTGGTTTGAAGGTCAAATAAAATATCACGAAGATACCTAGTTTGGCTTCAAATATTTTTTCCGAAAAATTTAAGAGACCTTAGACGAGATTTAAGGACCTTAAAAACTCTAGCACTGACATCCAGATAAGTTACGGGAACATTGATGAAATGGGGGGGGGGGGAGAAGTCACAGTTAGCCTGGAAACAAATTTCGTTATTCATTTGAATTTTACTGCCTTCTGTCGAGACTACAGTTTAAAACCTTTACCTTACGAATATATATATATGTATGTATATATATATATATATATATATATATATATATATATATATATATATATATATATATATATATATATAACAGTTCCGTAAGTGACTGACTCACTGACATACAACGCACAGACCAAACCACTGGACCTAAAGGGCTGAAATTTTGCATGGAGATTCTTCTTATACTGTAGGGGTTCACTAAGAAAGATTTTTGAAACAATCTATGAAGATTTTTGAAAAAATCTATGAAGTCTTCATAGATTTTTTAAAATAAAATTTTTAAGCTGTTTTAGTGACTTTTTTTTAAAGTTTGCATTTAAAATAATAATTTGGGGTATTAAAATTTATATCACGAAAGATCGTAAAAATTCCTTCAAAATGAGATCTTTTTCGAATCTTTACCTTCATTTTCTGATTTTTGGTGAATCTTTAAAGATTAATTTTTAGAATTTAATTTATTAAATGCTGATCACGTGATTTCTTTTTCTGGTACAATAAATAAATTTATCGTCACGTGCATGACAACTAAATAGACAAAATTTTTTTTTTCTTGCCAATGCGGCAGATGATTGGACATTATCCAAAAAAATATCAAAATACAGTAAAAGATATTATACTCCTCAAACTGTACTAAATATAGTACAGTTTGAGGAGTATAATATCTTTTACTGTATTTTAATATTTTTTTGGATAATGTACTGTACTATATTCTTTAACATTCCCTATTACATTTAATTTGAATATTTTCTTCTACATTATTTTGTCTATAAAAATATCTCTTACGAATTTTTTATAAATACATTTTTTTGTTCATCAATTGTATACATTGATCGTCGTTCTTATTATTAATATATATAAATTTATTTTCTTTGGCATTAATTGCATACATTGACCGTTGTATTTAATTTGAATGTACTCCGTAGCGAAGTACGGGTTTTCAGCTAGTATATATATATATATATATATATATATATATATATATATATATATATATATATATATATTTATATACACACACACACATATATATACATTTATATATATATATATATATACATATACACATATATATATATATATATATATATATATATATATATATATATTTATATATATACGTATATATATACATATATATACATACATATATATATATATATATATATATATATATATATATATATATATATATATATATATATATATATATATATATATATATATATATATTATCGGCATGCCAGTAATCCTTAAAACATCAAAACAGTTTTTTTTCCTATTAAAAGATTTTCGAGAGAAGAATTAAAAGAAATTGTCTTGTTTATGTAGGAAATATTATTTGCAATATGATATTATTTTGCAAATAAGACAGAAATAAGCAAACTTTTTGACCGCGACCCATTTTCTCTAGGTAAAAAATTCCCTCGGCCCCTAATATAAAGTTTTTGCAGTAACACATTTTGTTTAAAAATTAAGAAAATGTTAGAAGAGATAGAAAACGGAATTAAGCAAATTTGGACAGATTATTTTAAAAATAAATGAACTGTAGATTTTGGTATATATTTACTTTGCACAATCACAATAAAAAAAGTCTTGCTTATCATCTGCACTTGTTTAGACTAATCTCATGTAACTAAAACTTCATATTGAAATAAAATATAAATTTGTATTTTAGTAAAAATTAACAAAATAAAAATTTTTAAAAATAATGATTTCAAAATGATTAGCAATTTTTTAAATTGAATAATTCAGTATGGTACAAATATTCTTCAAAGTATCCGCGACCCATAGTTTGCGCACCATGGTTTAGTCAACCATACTTGTTCGATAATCTTCAGAAAAAATATGTTTGTCAATCTTATATATAAAGCAGAAACGGGAAATGAGTCGTGTGTGTATGTGTGGTTGAGTCACAGAAACTCAAGAACCGTGAGCCCTACCTTGATGAAATTTACTCGGTTTAATGCGCTTGGAAAATCAGTATGAATGTGACTATTTTCATCCCGTTTCGACGTTCCATTCCCAAATTTTGTTAGAACAAGTTTGCGCGGTATCAACGGGTATTTTTGATCAAGGCCATTGTAACATTTCATTGTTGCCAATTAAATTATAACATTTGCGTAGAAAAAATAGACATGGATTAAAAACGTGATTTATTCATATATTGGCAGATTTATTCGGATAGAAAAAATATATACACATATTTCATGCTCGGAATTCTTTCTCAAAACTAAATCGTCTGCTACGTTTCAATGCCACTTTCAGACTTTCTTAATTAGAATATACACGTATTTCAAGATTGTAATTCTTTCTCAAAACTAAATCGTTTGCTATGCATTGAGAACACATTCATTGAAAATGAATGACTTTCCATCTTTATATTTTCCTTTAAAAAAATATTCCAGAGTTATCGCGTATATTAACTACATGTTTATGTAGTATATACGTTTATATCCCACGTATATGTTTTTCGCATGGTCAGCTATATGTGGGAATGTCTAGAGCAAGGAATCAATCAGAATATATATTGTCGCAGATGATTAAAATGAAACAAAAAAATGTTGTGTACTGGCAAGTATTAAAATAACAACAAATTTGTTAATAAATTAACTTTATAATTACTGAAAAAATGAAATTAATTTGCTTAAGAGATGTTATAACTTTAGAACATCATAACATGAGGCTAATCATTGAAAAAAAGATAATAACTGAAACTGAATCCCAAGCGAAGCCGGGGAATAAATATAGTATATTATAAAACAGATAAACGTGTTATATATGTTCTCTCATGCATTTTATTTCTAAATTAAGTAAATTTTAAAGCACTCAGATGATATATCTAGACGTTTCTATATAAAATCAACAGCTATACTTGTTCTAAAATACAGAGAACAAATATGTTTGCCTATATAGAACATGTAAATTATTCTATACTTCAAAGAACATGTCTAATTTCTATTCTAATATTTTATAGAATATATGATACGTGCCGTTCTAAAATACATTAAATATAATTAATGGATTTTATAACGGCATTAAATATAACGAACATTAAATATAACAATTTAATTACTTCCTCAAACATTTTAATTTGATGTCGAGATTTTTACTATTAAGTAATATCTAAAAGTAATGACAGTTCTGCGCATATTTAACTACTCCTCAACCAGGTACTACGTA
Organism: Dolomedes plantarius; assembly: GCA_907164885.2. Lineage (NCBI taxonomy): Eukaryota > Metazoa > Arthropoda > Arachnida > Araneae > Dolomedidae > Dolomedes > Dolomedes plantarius. The sequence goes on along the minus strand of OU015491.1, from coordinate 43,192,028 downwards.
CGTAAAGCGTTTCACGTATATTTAAATAAACTTTTTTTTTTCAAAAAGGAGAAACTTTTCCAACAAGAGAACTGAATTTTGTTAGTGAACCTTGACACGTTTTCACCTTTCCAATTTTCCTCCTAAAGCTGCAAAATAAACTGATCAATTGTTTTGCCACGATCGTGGCGCAGACGAAAAAAAAATATATCTTAAACTCTTTTAGCATAACGTTCCTCAGGAACTGAAGAAAAATGATCGTTAAAGGTACAGTTAAAAGAAAGAAAGAAAGAGGTGGGGGGAGAAAAAATGTGAGAGAGTGCCGAAAAACCATTGTCCGCGTTGAAAGAGGGCAAAAGAAAGAAAAGACGTCTCGTTTTCAGTGTTTCAAAATCTAAAAAAGCGAGAATGTACAAGAATCGACGAGATTAAAAACAAATAAACGTTTACTACTAACAGTATTTTACTATTGGTGTTTAAGCAGTAAGAGGTGTGATTTAAGTTTGTTGTTTTTCCATTGAGATAGGGTGTGCTTTTTTGTTGTTTCATAACTCTTGTGTCTTTTTCCGAATTTCATTGAAATGTATAAGGTAAGGAATTTGATCTCTATAATAATATGTAACCGGACTTAATTAGTTAACAGTTATCAGTTAATACCTTTTAATGATGTTGTGAATGTTTAACGTCGATTTCAGTAAACTGCGTATTATATAACTTAAGAGAAACTTGTCTGAGAATGCATGACAGGAACCAACAGCTTTTTAATATCCATAAATAAAAAAATAAAAGGGTGATAAAAAGATTCAAACTAATTAATAGTAATTCACAAATTTGGGAATTGTCTGTAGATATAATCACAACAAATGCTTTTCGGCCTGATGAAGAATTACTGATTAGTTCGAAACTATTTGCCAACCATTTATTTTCCTTGTGGATATTAAAAATCTGTATATTGCTGTTATTTTTTTTTTCTTATGAATTGTGGTCGGGGTTGAACTCCCAGTAAGGTCCTAAGGTAGTAAAAATCAGAGGGAAGCGGCTCCAGTTTTTATTGGGTTCTACTAAGGTCGGAGTCCGACTTTGACAGGTGCAACCCTAATTTAGACGGAACCACAGGGTTGACATCTGAGGGTCTATTATCCTCCCCCAACCCCGACGAATCCCATGAAAGCCTAGAGATTTAACTTTCTCATACCCGGCCAAGACACGAGATCAGTCACTGGCGCTTGTCTTGACTCGAACAGAGCTCCCTCAGTACCGAATCCCGACGCGCTAACCACTAGTCTGTAATGTATAATATAACCTGAAGAGAGCATATATGTATTCGGAGCAAGGAAAAGAGGTATGGAGGTGGGAAATGGTTATCAGGAAGTGTTTCTTTTAAACTTTAGCGTACGGGCCCATTTTGCTGATTCCCTCTTTAGAACGGCAAATTTCATAACCCCTTTGTAAGAACACCCACTAAGGGTTATATATATATATATATATATATATATATATATATATATATATATATATATATATATATATATATATATATATATATATATATACATATGTATATATATATGCATATATATATATATATAAATATGTATAAGGACTACTAGGACTGTTCAATTTCACCTTCTTGAAGGTCCATATACAGCGATAAAATAATCGCAATGTAATGACAACGTAAGGTTATGTACTCGAGTCCATTTATAGCAACGCGACTGCCTATATGCCTATACCTAAAAATAACTATTTCAATCTTATGAAAGAAGAATAGGATTAGGGCACACACAATTTTTTTTCTGCCAGACACAAGAAAAAAAGCAAATGCGACCTTTATGAGATCTCACGGGTACAGAAGAAAAAGGATAATAGTTAGACTGAATCCAAGGGTGCTCTGACCCACTGAACCACTAGACTTCGGGTTTGCGGAGTTTGACTAATAGAATTTTCCTTAAATATGTCACAGTTATGCCCGAGTTACGCTTCACATCAAGTTTTTCTTGAACTCCAACATTGGTCTGTACGGTCTGCTTCCCAGTCCTAACCTATGCACTCCGATAAAGAAACACATGCGATTGAAATTTTCTCTGCGCTGTCGCTGGTCCATTTCTTAGGGTGAGGAAGAATTCCACTTTCTCTCGGTTATATCTGAGAAATAAATCCTTGTGGAACATTCAATTTTCATTCGTAGTTTATTGCAACCTTAAGCAGGATACCTTATGTAACATCAAATTAATTCGGAAATTGTTTCTTTGAATAGTATTCGAAATTCAACTTTGAGGAACATCAACATTTTCGAAAAAGAATACAAACACCCACGAAATACGAAATTTTAAGTAGATATAATTTACTCATTATGGCATCAAAGTGTTTTCCTATGTGTTGTCAAAGTGGACCGATCCCTTTTGAGAAGTAAATGATCGTAAATTTACGGAATCGGAGAAAATGATATTTAGGGCAAGTTGGAAAAAACTTGTCCCTTAAAACTAAGCATACGCACAAGTAAATAAATAACTTAACTTTGCGTACCATGTGCACGTTTTGAAGACTTTACATACAAGGAATTACATAATTTAGGGACGTACGAACTGACATCATTCTCACTTTAAAAACCGTGTATATATATATATATATATATATATATATATATATATATATATATATATGTGTGTGTGTGTGTGTGTGTGTGTGTGTGTGTGATAATAACGGCCCACCATTATATATCTAATGCGTATTTAAAACTATCCTTGATTCCTCTCAATAAAGTACAGTCCCTTTCTTCTAATTGCGACCTAGGAATTAACCAACTAACCATCCATATTACCCTTTAGTGCACGCCCGTTAAAGATATTTTTAAAACATGAATCAACACCACGTGATGTTTTCACCACGTTGCGGCTGTCAGAACATCATACGACCCTTATGTAATCAAGTCAGATGCCCAATTCTAGCCAATTAAAAGATTTCCCCGCGGTCAGCGCCCCTACACTTTATAACCTTCTGCAAAAGTTTTCGGCGTGCTTTTTACTGTATGTCTGTCTTGTCCTGGTGTCGTCCTAGCTCTGCTTCTTCGCCTCTCTTATTAATCTTGTTCTGTTATCGCGCTGCTCCGCTGCTGTCCGATATAACGATGTAAAATATGCCTCCTGAATGCGTCCCCGCAGGGACCGGTGGCGTTGCTATCGTGTGTGTCCAGTTGTAAAGTTTTCTGTGTTTTGCTGAATAATATTTGTCTACAAAAAAAATCCGGAATAAAATAATATGCGTCGCATCTCTGTCCTGTGCGTCCCTTCAATGCCTGTCCTCTCTGTGGGTTTTTCCTTCCCTATGTGCGGATTACAATATGTCTGACTTACTGTTCCTCAAGCCTCTTCTCGTTCTTCTGCCTTGACTACAAAAGTGTTGAATCGCGCCCACGTATCATCTCCTCCACTGGGTTTGTGGGTGTATCATCTCCTCCACTACGTGATGTACAGCGCATTACACACACACACACACACAAACATATATATATATATATATATATATATATATATATATATATATATATATATATATATATGGGGGTGGTAATTAGTCTTCTTCTGATGTAATATAATACCCATTCTCGAGTGATATTAGCTGCAAGCTTAGGATCATTATTCTGTTGGATATAAAAAATATTTTCATTTCCCACCTTTTGGGCATTAGACCACGAATTATGCCTCAAAATGTCAATATACTGCCTTATATTCATATTTACTTTAATAAAGGGTAAATTACGAACTCCAGTATAACACATGCAGCCTCCACAGTATAACTGGATCTCCATCCTATTTAACTGTTGAGGAAATATTCTTTAGCTTCAGGTCCGTTTTTAGGTGATACCAAATTATTTTACGGCCTTCTGAGTTAAAAAGAGTGAATTTGCTATCATCAGTATAGATTATATTTCCTCAAGAATCAACAGGTTTATTTATGTACGTTTTAACGAAGAGCAAGTGCTTCTTCTTGTTATTTTCACTAATACAGTGATTTCCGCTTATAAGAATCACGTTTGTTATTACTGTTTTTGATTCTTATAAGCGGTTGATTCTTATAGCCAAAATTTAGGTTTTTGGACAGGCACACACACACATCTATAATTTACCATAAAATACTCTTTAAATTACATTAATTATCTTTTATTAAAATTATTTTTTATAATTTTAAAAATACAACTTAATTTCTAGACCTACAAGTTGATACACATGATTATAGTAAAAGAAGAAAAAAATCCAATATTCGTTACAACATACCTGCTTAACATTTTTAACATTTCAACTACAGGAAGGGAGCAAAACAATTTTTCTATGGTAGTTGGACGTAATGAAGTTTTCAGGAGGCTGTTTATACCTCTTTCAATACTAATAGTCTCAGACGAAGATTCACCTTCTAGCTTGCGTTTCGCGGTTTGATAACGTGCTGAATCTACTAATGTCACGTTTGCCTAAGTGATAGTGGACACTTCGCCGAAGATTTATGTGTTTCAGGGTCCAGGAAGCCCCAACCAGGATGTGGGAGGTGGGAAAAAAGAGTCCCTATTTTTGTTTGTCAGTGGAGAAAAGTGAAATCGGACCCGGACGGGTAAAGATGCCCCTGGGTCAAGCTAATAGGACAGTGTTGTGCTAAAGCGTTTAAGGGGAAACTATTATGTTATGTCTAACAAAGAAAGGGATGAATTATACGACTATATTCCATCCCATCTTATCAATTTTTCTTAAAAAAAAAAGAAAGAAAGAACTTCGTGCCTTTTGAGGGTTTAAGTGGCTTTTTTGGAAAAATGAATAGAAAGCGAAGAGTGTAAACTGATTCTTAAAACCGGTGGATTGATTCTTTAAAGCGAAAATTCTAACATGGAAATAATACATTTGTTTTTGTTTTCGCAATATTGATTCTTATAAACGGCTGATTCTTATAACCACTGATCACTATAAGCGGTGGTTACTGTATATGGGTCTTTTTCACAGTACCCTACCGAGATAGTTAACAACTTTTAAAACATTTCGAATAAAAACTGGTTTACTCGTTGATTCAGCAATTATTACGGCTCATGTTTGGGCGCTCGTACATAAAGTTATTCGCACTTGTGCAACAAATGTATTGTAGATCGCTGTCAGGTAACTTTTTGGGACGACCTGAAAAGGACTGTAATGTTTGTATCCGTGGACTTTTTACCGTTTAATTACATTTCTAACAGTTGAAAAAAGCATTTTTCTACTTTTTCTTTGATGTCGCAATAACTTTTACCCGCAAAATGTTGTAAAATTATACGTTGCTGCACAGAATTGAATAGCTCACTGGGACAGTTAAACTACCGTTAATAATCGAAAGTGAAGTTGTGTATGTATATGTAAAACATGGGTCGTTTCAAAGGCTGCACGCAACAATTTGCTTTCTTCCCTTTTTCACCCAAACACCTTGAAGACAGAAAAGCCATAATTCCTATTCAATAAGCAAAGGTTAGGGAAAGTTAGGAATAGTACTGTAATCTGTTTTTTTTTTTTTTGAATTAGAATTATGGTTATTTTATCTTACGGGAATGAACAGGTTGTAAGGAAAAATGTTCTGTTTAGATGTATCAAAGACGAATTATAATATTTCAATATAATTAAAGATTCTAGGATTAAAATATTTCCCTATTTGATTATCACACTGAGTAAACATTGCATTTATTTCCAAGATCAAAGCTGTTAGAAAGAAGTATTATTGTTACGGCTTACTTTATGAGTTTTTCCGCTCCAGAGTATAGTAAACGTTTTCTTCGTGCATGAGAGCACCCAAAGAAATTTTTTCTATCATTCGATTTTGCTATTTTTTTTAGATCAATTTTCGATTATCTCAAGGAATAGTTGTAGAATGATGTGGGAATTATTAAAATAAGTTTTGAAGTGGTTGCTTTGATGCCTAACGATTTGAATAACTATTCTAATCTTGACGGAAAAACCAAAGTTAACTAATAGTTTTGCGGGTATGGATGAAAACTAGTTGATTGTGATTGCCCAACCGACTCCAGAACTCTTACCCTGGCTCTTGACTGATAAACCTCGCTACCAAGCAGAACAAAACAAAAAACATAATAATGCGAAAAAACTCATTCTGTGTTTATGCAAACCGCAATTAAGTCGTGATCTATAACCTCTAAGGAGCAATTGAGTCAAAACACAGAATTAGTTCCTAATGTGCCGTACGCTGCAGCAATTTCTTTATTGGTTGCTACAACTTTTTTTCTTTTACGTTTTCAGAAACAAGTCTGGTTTGTATTACAAACTAGTGTTTTTTGAAAACATGTTAATGATCCTGTATGTTTCAGCTGAGGAGAAAATAATAAAAGTAAGCTAATGAAATAGTGATTTATCATACGTCAACTCTGATATCCAAGTCTATGCATAGCTAAATTTTTAGTTTATGGCTGTCTTTATTTTTTAATCATAATACATGCAAATTCAATATTATAATAAAACGATAACAACGAAGTTGTTTACATTGTGACATAAGGAGGTGAATAAGATGACCTTGCAAATAATTTATGCCAATGTTAGGCTATGAATAACTTTCAGTATTTTACTGATCGAAGATTAGCAAATTTTCTAATCAAAGATTGGTACAATGGTATGACAGTTTTTTTTGTCTCATTGTAAATCGTATTTTCTTTAAAAGGACTTCTTTTAAGAAAACAACTATTGTATTTCTAGCGACTTGTGAAGAGGTAGTTACGCTTTTCTATTCAAGCAATTCGGACTACGGTCAATATTGCTGTGGTACATAAAGAAGACACCCAGGGAAAGTGGTTGAAAATATGAGACTGTCCCACGCTAGAGCAGCTAAACAGGCAGAACATCTCAGGCGATAAGAGATAGGCTTTTAGTTGTGCCCGGAAATCAAAACTAACTGTATTTCCTTTAAGTTTAAACGCTTGAAATTTACTTTACGGTTAAAGTGAATCGCAATGAATTACTTCTAAACTATGAGATCTGATAACAGAAACTGGACTTTCCCTTCTTGTTTCTTCTGTAGCACGCGCTCTTCTCAAACTGTTAAATATAATAGGGTTCCAAACCAATCAACTAGCCTTATGAGATTATGGCTCAACCATGGGTACGTCAATGTAGCTACTGGCGAAAAGACGAATCAAACACGGAATCCCCCCCCCCCTTAAATTACTTGAGAAAGTTCCTAAACTGTTACACCTTCATTAGAAGATATACTTTGAAATATTTTCAGGCTAATTTATATTTTACAAGGTGTACATTAAAATAAGCACGCGTTGACTAAATTCCTATCAACACAACTCTGTTTTAAGTCAAGCAAGCACTCTTGTCTCATTAAAAATACGTTAAGGATTCGTAGTATATCAGTTCAAAGATTAGGAGAGAAAATTTTTATTAGTGATATTTGTGCTCAGTTTTAACTTTTTTCATTATTTTTGAATGCATTCCAAAAACAAAAGTTCAGAAATTTTCGACGGAACTTTAGGAGTAATGTTGTGTTTTATAATTTTGCATCTGATCATAACGATTTTTAAGAAGACATGTGGGTGGAATGAATGAAGAATCCTATATAATATGATTTTAGGACATTTGAAATATTTTTATTGAAGATGTGTTTAATTTATACGGTTATCGGTATAAAATCCACGGATCGTTATCACTGATCGTTCACGTTCAAAACCTTTTTTGTTGCCATTGCTCGTGCGGTGATTTATTCTGTCTCTCGTAATGGAGAAAGATGAATGAAATTCAGGAATAAAGTGTTTCAAACTTATTTACAGATAATACCTCAGGATTTTTACTAGGATCATTGACTGGGGTTTTTTACCAATGGGTACACCATTTACTTATAAGATAAGTTTTTAAGTCATTTTTAACCCTTTCAGGGGTAACAACATCCCCCGTTTGCACGGTGCAGATTTTCACCCCGATTTTTTTTAACTAAAGAATCTTGAAATAATTTCCAACTAAAGGTTGGAAAATGTTTTTACTTCTTTAAACTGATAACAGATGGCAGTAATAACCATTTTTATGCTCATTTAACTGGAATACATTGAATGCAAGTGAAAAAAATGACTAGATTTAGGCGTTTGCACTGTGAAAACGGCGCCTCTCAAAGGGTTTTAAAAAAAAATTTGAAAACGTGCGCGCGCTCTGCTTGGATTTTTGCAAAATTTAACAAAACTCGCACGCGTGTGTGCGTAGAGGGAGGTGGGGATCAGTTACACTTTTATTAAAAATTGTATCACTTAGCGTATCAAAATATTTTCATTTGTTTCTGAAAGATAGTTAAATATAACAAAAGATTTTGTTTGGTACTACATCAAATGAAGCATGAATAGGATGCATTTAGATCTTGCAACAGAGAAGTGTTTTTGGAAAGGATTACGATTTATTTTGTTCATCTGATACCAGAGTGGTTTTATGAATGATGTTAAAACAAATGAAATGTCTTATCAGATAAAACAAATAGTTCCCTACTAGTATGAAATTGAAATGAATGCGATTAATTTCAGCCAGGAGAATTGTTTTAAGAGTAGATGAAACAAATGGAAACCTTCATCAGATAAACAGAAAAAGTATTATGTTTTGTAAAAGAGAAAACGATATTACTTATAATTTCTCCTAGTCTGAATGTTGTTATGACTGCTGTTAAAAGCAACAAAGTTTTATCAGATAAACAAAAATTTCTATTAGTTCACGGTTAATGTCTTGTATCCATATAAACTTCTTAAAAGGTGAGCCTATCCCAGATTTCAATTTTTAGTATCGTAACCTCGCGTCATCCAATTAGCATGGCGAAACGACATTGAAAAACCTGAGGCAAGAAGAAAAGACGTGAAGATAAAATTTTCTTTCTGGCTATATCCACTGCGGGGTAGTTGTCCTTGGCCACAAAGTAGCGGATACGCTTAGATCGGGAAACAACGGAACTTGTTTCCAACTCAAATTTCTTTTAGAGGGCAATTGCCGTACTTTACTATTATTGAGCATCTACTGGTAGTTGTTCCTAGCATGTAACAGGAGGTGGAAATGCAATACCTATAAATAGAGAGCAAGATTTGCATCTAATTTGCTCTCAAAAACCCCATTTCGCGTAGTCTAAGGGGATAGATGCTTATATACATCTTTAGTTTCTTTAGGTTTGAATCCTGAAACATTGATTCACATCATTTGAGCGTAGGAATATTGCCCGACTGAGGAATTTTGTAAACTTAGCATCATGCAATTAACACTGTGTTTTGTTGCAGCATTGCTCCTTCGCTTAAAAAGAACAAAAATATCTTTTTTAAAAGGTTTAACAAGAGGAAGTGCATCATTAGAACGTTGCTTTCTAGAAAAATCTCAATTACGTCCCATACAATGTGATTAATATTGAATATTATGGTGGGTTCGCAAAAAAAAAGATGCATAGAATATAATCTTTTAGGCAGATGCATAGAATATAATCTTTTTTCATTATGTAAGTCCAAGTTTTCCATTATGTAAGATGCTTTTTTCATTATGTAAGTCCAAGTTTTTCATTATGTAAGATGCATAGAATATAATCTTTTTTCATTATGTAAGTCCACACACTTACATAATGAAAAATAAATTTACATTCTCCAGCTAACACCATAATAATGGTGGGGGCTCGTTTTAATTATTAGCTTCTTCTTAACATAAGCTATCTCAATCAAGTACACTAGAGGCATTAGAATTTTCATATCAGAAATTACTCTAAAATTTTACTGGTTTCAGAAATTATCCTGGCCATAATCTTCAAAATAATAATAATTATGATGATGATAATAATAATAACCGTGTCTGTTACGATTCGTAAAACAAATTTTAAATAGTTACGAGACTGCAAATAAGGAAATATCATACCATCGTAGGCGACTGCCAGTAAACGAATAATATTTCATACGTCTTTTAGTATAAAATCTCTTTACAATAATTGGAATCCCTAATCGCATCTTATGAGCAGGGTTAAACTTTGTGTTCCCATATTTTTTTCTTTAGTTTTTCATTCTGGCTTGTGTCGACATTCCTAGTCTTTTTTTTTTTGCTTTCTGGGTTTTTATATGTATTAAGGATATTCTATACTATGGATATTTTCCTAAATTATGAAAATTTGTTGGCTTCGAGTAAATGTTGTTCACGCGGAGAATTAATTTTTTAATAAGGTCGAGAAAAAAAATATATCGTTGGATCTTATGGGGAAATTAGAAAATAAGCAAATGTTGTTTTACTGTTTAGATTTTTATACAATTTAAATTTATTATTACACTTTTTAGTCTCATGTCTTCTTTCGTTTAAACAGTTTTTTTATACAATAACAATTAGTTTTATTATATTTTCGTTTTCGTTTCTTACCACGCATAAAACTCAAATATATAACAGCAGTTTTGGAGTGTAAAGAGAGTTTAAGTAAAATTTTGTAAGAGAAAGAAAAATAATATTATAGAATGCCCTGTAGATTTAAAATACAGCTTTTCAATGTCGAGGAAATTAAGTCTTTCTTATACGTAGCGACTGGCTCCTCGCTACTGTATTACGATGGGCATTGTGCATGCACACGACAGTATACTGGAGTTCAAGACACCTGTGAAATCAACATTAAACATTTCCACTGAGGCTGCTGCATTTGGCTCATGGAACGCCTCTTCTGTTGTTCTTAGGACAGAAAGCCTCATTTCTATTAAAGCTGCTGTGGTTAGGTCACACATTTATGCTACGCTGCCGAAATCAAAATTACTCAATCTTTTTTGTCCCATTGCAGATACGATACATTATAAGGTTTCGATGCTGAATTACATACTAAAGCTAATTTCTCCGATGATCTAATTTAGGGGAAAAAAAAATAACCTGGAAATTCCTCTAATTAAAAAACCAGTAGCGATGCGCCTGCTGTATGGGCTTTTCCCTTCCGACGCGAGCCATGCGGGAAAACCAACGCTCGCCAACACACAAGCGGAGTCCATGAAACGGGGTCGCAGTGCCACCCGGCGATCTGTGAGTAGTGACCGTGAGGGAAGTAAGTCATGGGGTCGTGGGAAAGAGTAAGTCACCTCCCGCACCCCGATGCGTGGCGGGACGAACAGACTGTTTGGCAGCCATTGTTACGCCAGACTCCACCTCCGCTTTCATTATGTGGACGTAACGGGCATTGTGGCGACCGATGGAATATTTATGGAGAATTGTTTCTGATGCGGTATTAAGATATTTCGCCAAATAGATTTAGATCTAGATAATGCAAAGTTACGAAGAGGTAACACTGTTAGACAGGAATCAGTAGACCGCCGCACGTTACAAAATTTGCATAATTCGGTAACTTGTTTCATCCCTCGCAAGAGGCTGGTATCTTTCAATATTCGACGACGAAATGAGAATATAGGATTTGGACTCTATTTCTTGTTTCAAGACGTAGAAAGTATATAATTTATGGATTCGACGACGAAAGGAGAATATAGGATTTGGACTCTATTTCTTGTTTCAAGACGTAGAAAGTATATAATTTATGGATTCGACGACGAAATGAGAATATAGGATTTAGACTCTATTTCTTGTTTCAAGACGTAGAAAGTATATAATTTATGGATTCGACGACGAAATGAGAATATAGGATTTGGACTCTATTTCTTGTTTCAAGATGTCGAAAGTATATAATTTATGGAATCTGTGCAGGAATACATCGAGGAATAAATTACAATCACTTAATTCTAGGAGCAATTAAAATGAGAGTAATAACTGTTTTCATTTGAAAAAAGTATCGAGAGAAACGTTTGTATGGCATGAGGATTTATTATACATCCATACCTCGCTTTACGGCCTAGATACATTCTGGAAAAGTTGGCCGTAAAACGAAAATCCGTATAACGAATCAATTATTTTGATACAAATCCATGTAAATATAATTGGATCTGTTCCAAGTTTTTATAAATAATATAGTTGTTAGTTCCTAAAGCATTTTATTCTTTATCCTATAAAAATGTATCCTATATAAATTTTATCGTATAAAAATGCTTACATAAAAATAAAAGTACAAAACAATGTAATAATAAACCGAAATTCAAAAAAGAAATATATAAACAAAAAACAAAAGAAATCATAATCACATGTGTATACATATAATAAAAAACATAAAATAAAATGTTTAAGGGGACAGTGGACCTTCAAACCTAACTTTCTTTGTTTTGAATGGATTTGCTTGAAATTTGGATATGTGATTAGTACCATAGATATGTAAAAGTGGTTGAAATTTAAAGATGAAATACTAATAATTTATGAATTATTAATTATTAATTATATCAAAAATTGGCCTAATTAAAAATGCTCCATGCGCATTTCTTTTGCATATAATATGGTAATTTTTATTTACAGGATACCTTATAGAAATAACAATGAAACTTATTGCTTATTTTAAGCATTCATTTAAAATATAAAGCGAAAAAAATAATAATAGTAAAAACACCCTTTTTATTTCGCAAAATACCTATAAATCATCTTTTCAAGTACAAAATTTAGAAATTCTGAGCTACGGAGCATAATTATTTTCAATAAGATTTATTTGCTATACAATTAAGTATATAAAACTTAAATTTCAAAGCAATACGATAATTAGAAATGCGCCTGGAGCAGTTTGAATATTCGAATGATATGAAAATTTTTATTTTGAGAAAAACACATTTAAAGTTATTGCTATTAGTAACCACACAATATCTAAATTAAATTCAAATGCCTATAACTAGGAAAGTAATCACAGAAATTAAATTTTTCTTTGTAACACATTCTTACTCGTCCGTAGTTTCACAATTCAATAAAATTTAAAAAAATCGAATTTTGGACAAATTTCACAACTTTGAAAGTCCACTGTCCCCTTAAAAACTGTTTTAATGTGATGACAAACATTAACATGAAGAATCACTAAGCTATAGTATGCTGTCATCATCACTTTCCGCTGATGCGGCCGTATAGCGAAACATTGTGGGCCGTAAATCGAAAAAGTGCCATAATTAAAAAAGGCCATTATGGCGAAATGCCGTATAAAGAGCGGCCGTATAGCGAGGTATAGGTGTATTAAACTGTGGCAGGAAAGAGTCTCCCTGCATATTTTGCAGGATATATTTTGATGTCCTCAATGACATTTCTTCAAACATAGTTATTTTGATGCTGAATCATATATCTGCAACCTAGCAATATTCTAAACTTTCATAACTTTCTTATTCTAAACTAGATCAAAGCTTCAAATAAAAATTAATTCGTAACTCCACAGACTCAAATAACTATATAGTAGTTTCTATGAAACACGTTATGTTCGTGTCTGCGTTTCTCAAGATTATGACATTTTAGCAATACCGTTGTCATATAATTTGTAAACTAAATGAATATGTTTGAAATATCTTACATTTAAAGAATTTTTCACGATTTTTTTAGAATCATTAGTCATCTTGCTGGAACTTATCGGGCTCTTTCTGGTATTTCAAATGACTTAAAATGGGGCTATGTGTATTTGCTTTAAAAAAACATTATCGAAGAACAGACGTTAACTGGTCTTTAAAAGTCATTACTTTTAAATACCCTAAAGCAACCTTACCGTAAAATACTCTTATTCTTTTCTCTCAGTGCAGTCACAAAATAAGAAAAAGTCACTCAGTATGTCAAACGGAAAAGGAAAATCTTTTTTTTAATTTGAAAATCTATACATTAAACATTAATCAAAAGTCAATGTCATACCACTTTTTTTCTAACACAGCAAAATAACCATGTTTAAAATAAAACTAAGTAGTTCTTGAAACTTAAACATGGAATTTTATGAAAATGAGCTGGAATTTGTCGTCCTCCAAATCTTTCTATTTTTAGACAGTTTTTTAAAAATAAAGAATGATATTCATCTTTCAGTTCCGCAAACATCCAGTCCATAAACAAATTAAACAATAAAAACTCTGAAAGATATTTATCACATCTTGTTCGAAATGGTGTGAAATCCAAACAATTATTGAAAATAACGCCATACAAAATACATACAATTCTGCTTTATCCAAAAAAATTTTGAAAGTGTGTTTTAACTGCTTCATCTGCTATCAGGATTAAGAAATAATAACTCATACAAGGCCAGCATGGTCATAGGATGATGATGCGAACATTAAAATTATTACTATGTCACAAAATAGTACGATTCGGCAAATCGTTAATTCCCCTTGGTATTTTAGTTATGCTGAAATTTACAGGGAGCTTGGATTCTACTATTCAAAACCTCGTCCAAAATATTGAAATTAATTTTTTACAATTTAATTGACAATAAAATACTTTTGAATCGAGTGGATTGGGATCATGCTGATTCTGCTAACATGATAAGAGTCAGAACCAATCTTTCTTTACAGAGTGTTGTCTTTTTTTTCCTTAAAAATAATAAAAAGATATAAATAAAAAGATTTAAATAAAAAGATTTAAATAAAAATATATAAAAGTAAAAATTAATACCTGGCTTGCCAAGGCGAAAATAACTTTAAAAATAAAAAATATATTAAAAAAAACATGAGTGTTTTCCATCATTAAACTTCCTTCTCTTTAATTTCAATCAATATCTTTTTCTAACGGCCGCTAAAATGCCGAGTTTATTTTCACCTCTCGGACTTCTAAACTTCGGAGTTTATCCTCTCGGTGATAAACTCCAAAGTTTAGTCACTGAACTCTCTGATCCTGAACCCTATCTCCTTCGACTTTTACTAAGCAATCAGCTTCTCTTATTTCGCCAATTCGCGACACGTTGGTACAGTCAGATAAAACTGCGTTAGAGGGCTTGGCCCAGGAAACGCTTTTAACTTCCTGTTGGTCCTGTTAGGATTAAGAAAAAAGGCTTCAAATCACATAGAATTTTATATTAAAAGAGGAAATTTCTATTGCTATGTCCGAGTAAAGAGTTAATTTACCGTTGGCTAAATTAAAATTGATACCTAAATTTTAATATTCTAATTGTTCTCTTTTCCTGGAAAAATCTGATATTTTATTTTGTAGATTTAATGTCGAATCTATAAATTCGAGAAAGAACGAAAAAGGTTGATAGAACGTTACATTTTATGGAATTTTTAACTCTATTGAATTTGTAAAAAAATTTTAAAATTGTTCAGTAGATTTCAGCTCATTCCCCTAATTTATTTGTAGGAATTGCTTATGATATCGTAACACTCAAATTCGCCTAAAAATATCATTACGAAATGTGCGTATTGTAAATAACATAAAAATAGTGAGCCATATTTAAATGTACTTTATTGCTACTTTTAAATATACTGTATTGCTACTTTTAACTGTAGTACTTTATTGTTACTTTTTATAGCTATAGATCATTTTTGGACTCGTTTCTGCTAAAGTCTAATTTTTGTTAAATGTATGAAAAAGAATTAAAAATTTCCAGTTTAATATTTAATTGAAAACAAACTATTTAAGCACCCTAAAATCTCCTATTGGTTTCTTTCTTCATAATAATAATAATAATAATAATAATAATAGCCCGTAATAACAATAACCCATCCCTCGTAAATACATTCATTTATATATGCTTTGTATAAACTTATAAATATATTCATATATATATTCATATATATATATATATATGAACACTTAAGAACACTTATGAGAAATTTTAATTCATACGAAATCAACAAAATTATTAATTCCTTTCTTGCCCTCATGAAAATACTGGATAAAAAATGACGCATTATATACACTCACTTTCAAAAGTTAAGCACGGAGTGGTAAAATGCGAAAAAATGGACAAGTAATGCTTTGATTGACATGAAATACTGCAAATAAGTAGCTCTATGTTTATTGATAAAACAAAACAAGGAATTACACACAGAGATAAAAAAAATATTGAATTTTCATAAATTATAAGATGACGTCATATTTGCGTCATTAACAAAATGATGTTTAAATGCAAATCAAAGAACAAAAACCGACATCAATAGGGTATGTTAGCACCCCTCACCTTCATACAAAGTGTACAGCGTGTGATCATGCTTGTTATAAGGTGATCAACCCCCGCAGAGTCCAGTAATCTCCATTCCTCCTGTAGGGCAGTTTCTAATTCTCTGAGAGTGGCTGGAGGTGGGAAACGTCTACATACAGCACGGCCGAGGGCATCCCAAAGATTTTTAATTGAATTAGGGTCTGGCGAGTAAGCCGGCCACTCCATGCGCGCAATCCCCTCCCTCTCCAGAACGTCGTCAGCGATGGCAGCTCAATGGGGACGGGCATTATCGTCCATTAAAACGAAAGAAGGACCAACTGCTGCAGCGTACATTTTCACAGGGGGGTCTAGGACTTCATCTCGATAACTTCCAGCCGTCACAGAACCTCGCCTGTAGATATGCAGGTCGGTGCGATATCCCAATGAAATCCCTGCCCAGACCATGATGCTTCCACCGCGGATTGCGTGATGTTCGGTGATGTTCTCGGGCCGATTGCGTGTGCCTTGTTTCCTCCAGATCCTTACACGCTTATCATCGGGTTGTAGGGCAAATCTGGACTCATCTGTGAACATAACGTTGCCCCAATCAGACACAGTCCAATTCACATGCTGGCGGCACCACTTTAATCGTACCCCTCTGGATTGGACGGATAAAGCAACACAAACTTGTGGTATCCGGGCGTACAGACCATTCATATGTAGCCATCGACGAACAGTAGTGGCAGATATCGGCCATTGGTAAGAACCAATGGCGCAACCATAGATGTCACACGTGTGGAGGTCGATCTTCGATTCCGCTTGGTTACAACAGCAATATATCCATCTTCCGAGGGGGGTCGTAAACCTTGAACGACCGGCTACAGGTCTTCGGACAACTGTTTGGCTGGTTTGGAATTGTTCCCATAATCGTGAAATGACGGAATGATGAACGCCGAAGAAAAGAGCAACATCTGTGATAGACTGCCCTACTTTTATGCTTCCGACAGCCCGACAGCGTTCAGAATCTTCCATTCGTCTTCTGGAAGCCATAGAAACACGTCTAGCTTGAAAACAAATCGTACGAATGTTCTAAACACCTTTCATCTGCGCTTACATGCAAATCCTGTAACCCTTCACAATGCCGGCTTCTTATACGACTGCCTGTTTTTCATATTTCTCGACGCGAAACCTTTATTGGCTGTTACCTAACATATTTGCATACTCCCTTCTACCTTTGCAGCAAATTTCAGCTTCTTTAATTCAGATTGGCTTTCGGAAATTAACATTTTCCTCTCCGTGCTTAACTTTTGGAAGTGAGTGTATTTGCATTAATGGAAAACTATGAAGCAAAAACTATGCAAAATTTTTTATTCAGTTCAGTGAGAAATATTACATGTACGGATTAAATAGGATAATTGAATGGATTGTAGAGTTGTAGAGTTTGATTTTAAATTATAATATTATTTCAATAATTATATATTGCTGAAACTTTCACACTTACACACACACACACACACACACTATATATATATATATATATATATATATATATATATATATATATATATATATATATATATATATATATATATATATATATATATATATATATATATGCTTTATATAGACTTTTACATGATGTTGTGCATATAAGGAGCTGTTGTCAGGTCGCCGTCAGCTGAGACAGGGCCGGGGGGTCAAAACAATACAGAAAGCCCCCACCACACTCAATATTTGAACATTGTATACTTTTTTTAAGCAACTCTTATTTTAACCGGGGCCCGGGGATTTTGTCTCCCCTGCCCCACCCTGACGGCGGGCCTCGTTTTTGTTGTTCCTAACGCCCCCTGGACGGAAGTGCCAATCCAGGGTCCTATAAGCTTCTGTCTGAGTAGTGCGGTCCTGGTTTATAATAGCACCACAAGGGTTGGAGCCTGTCTTGGCTAGGTGCCACCACAGTTTTGACCGAGCAACCCCAGCGGTGACATCTGGGGAAATCGTACCTTCCCCACCCACTGACTTCAGAGAAGGACTTTCTAGTCTACTGATTTAAGGGGACAGTGGACTTTCAAAACTGTGAAATTTGTCCAAAAATTTGATTTTTAAAATTTTATTGAATTGTGAAACTACGGACGAGTAGGAATGTGTTGCAAAAAGAATTTTTAATTTCTGTGATTACTCTCCTAGTTATAGGCATTTGTATTTAATTTAGATATTATGTGGTTACTAATAGCAAAAACTTTAAATGTGTTTTTCTCAAAATAAAAATTTTCGTGTTATACGAATATTTAAACTGCTCCAGGTGCATTGATAATTATCGTATTGCCTTGAAATTTAAGTTTTACATACTTAACTGTATATCAAATAAATCTTATTGAAAAAAATTATGCTTCGTAGCTCAGAATTTCTAAATTTTGTACTTGAAAAGATGATTTATAGGTATTTTGCGTAATAAAAAAGGGTGTTTTCACTATTCTTATTTTTTTTCTTTATATTTTTAATGAATGCTTAAAATAAGCAATAAGTTTCATTGTTAGTTCTATAAGGTATCCTGTAAATAAAAATTACCATATTATATGCAAAAGAAATGCGCATGGAACATTTTTAATTAGGACAATTTTTCCTATAATTAATAATTCATAATTCATAAATTATTAATATTTCATCTTTAAATTTCAACCACTTTTACATATCTATGGTTCTAATCACATATTCAAATTTCAAGAAAATCCATTCAAAACAATAAAAGTTAGGTTTGAAGGTCCACTGTCCCCTAAACGTGCCCATATTCGGCCTTGATACGAGGGATTTAACGGCGCTTGTCGGGATTCGATCCGAGCACCCTCTTTACGGAAAGCCGACATGCTACCGATAGGGTACCTCTGGCCTGTATAAGGAGTAACGAGCATAAATATAAGGAATTAAAGGTCCAGTTAGATTCTTTTCATTGTTTAGTAAAATATTTAAACAATAGATAAGTTGAAAATCATTAACTATTTTAAATTATAATGAAGTAATTTCCTCATAATTCTATACTTCATTTTCAAAACAATTAAAATATACACCCAGGATTACTAGTTCTGCATTAAAAGAAAATACCACATAAAATATTCCTTATTTTTATACTACAGATTTGCAATCCTGTAAAATTCCTATTAAGTCTTTGCTAATTTTCCGCAAAAATTAAGAACAAAAGAAAATTTCTTTATAGAAAACGTGAGTATACCATCTTTCTTTATTATTCCACGAAAAGTAAGTAATTGCTCTCACAATATGAAACTTACCATTTAAATATAATGAACAATTGTGTATAACTTTGCACTCGTAATAAATAAATCATAAACAGGAACTAAAGCGTAATAAAATATTCATTTCCAGGTGGAAGTTATTACATTGTGTCGATAAAGCTATTCCAAGGCGGATGCAGGTAGAAAACAATAGAACTCACGAGAGGCAAATGACTGGTGCACAATTTGAGCATCTTAATCGAAAGTAGAAGGAATAGTTTTTGCAACATTATTCTCCAAGGAGGTTTTTTTTCCTCAAAATATCCTCTCCGATAGTTTTAAGATAAAAAATTAATAGGAATTTTATAAATATATATATATATATATATATACAGTGGAATCTCGATCTATCGTTTTTTTAGGGACCGATTGAAACGAACGATAAATGCGGGAAAACGCGGACACATAACAAAGCAATATGATCATTGGGATTGGATAAAATGAACGACACATACGGAAAAACGATGGATCCGAAAACGATCGATCGAGATTCCGCTGTATATATATATATATATATATATATATATATATATATATATATATTTATATATACAGTAGAACCTCTGTATAATCGAATTCCTTGATAAATCGAAGTTTTTCAACACACCTTGAACCTGCCTAACACTATAAATCGAACCTTGGTATATGGAAATCCTCGATAATTCGAAGTTTTCTCGTTCCCCTTGAGGTTCGATATATCGAGGTTCCCCTGTATATATATATATATATATATTCTTGATAATTTTATTACGAACTTATTTAAGATATTGATTAAATAAGTATAAATTAATAGATAATGAATAGATAATGAATAAAAAGATAAAGAAACGATAATGAAAAAGAATGTTTTATTTTCTTATCATCACCTCTTTATTAGCTAACTTCGAGAAGATGTTGTTACAATCTGTACGTCGTATCGTTGCATCAGCTAACGTTCAGAACGCGTTATAGCTTTTCTTAATGACCACAACGCGTAGTGGTCAAATATCACGAGAGCCACGATGCGAATTTCGTATTGTGGTCTTTTTGAGTTAGCCACAACGCATTCTGGCTATTTTTATAAGTGCCATAACATGAATAACGCGTCGTGGATGTTTTGAAGAGACTACAACGCGTTGTGGACGTTTTTATCGCTCAGTGAGAGTTTTCGTTCTTTGAACCTAACATACGTATATATACCTCAGAATTACTTTTTGATCTAACGATCTTTAATCTCCTAAGGAAAGGTTCCTGATTCCTCTTTCCCATTGATTACACAGCTATTTCGTTCTGAATCATCCAAGATGTACTTTCTCTAGGTCAGCATCTTGGAATTTACTAATAATTTAGACTCATAAGGATTATTATGTTTTGGAAGATTTATAAGAAGGATGTAAAGAAGCATTCAATATGAGAATCGTGGAGTAACTGCATAATTTGACAATCAGTAGATCGGAAGATTCGAGGTTCGTGATCACTCTCTTCCAATTGGTGAAGCTTTGACAGATGGAAAAAACGATAATCGATCATTCAGCAAAACATTCGGCAAACAAACAATTATGCACCGCAGAGTAAATAAAAATGTATAAGCGTACATAATGTGTTATTGACTTAAAGACAGAGGAAAGAAAGAGAAAAATGTTTTTAAAAACGAAAATTCTAGGGTAGCATGACTGGATAATGCACTGAAGATGTAACAGAAGATAACAGTGAAGAGCTTGCCTAAAATCTATAGAAATATCCTCTTGCTCTCATAGAAACTTAAAGTTTCTGTACAATTGTTTCAAATTAATTAAAGATGGTAAAAATGAAACATTATTAGTGCTTGGAAATTTTGCTAATGCACTCTATTGTGCATGGACTACGTTGTCTCCATTTTAAAGCGGAAACTTCGTTTAAGTATCCTTTATTCTCTCATGACTTTGCTCTTAAAATCCTTTCAACGAATATTTTAGAGTATTTCGACCATTATGGTTGTCATATCTCATTTCTATGTGTCTCAAACATTTTATTAACATCTGCTTCGGGCTTTTGATCTAAAAACTGCTTATGACTAAGAAAGTACTTAAAGAGCTTTAAAATTTACGCTATAGATGCACTTTTAGCTTGTCAAAATAACTCACTGTTTTTTTACGAACTAAGTATCACTTCGCTAATGGGAACAGATTGTAAACTGGATAATGAGAAGGTAAAGCGTCACGATTTCGCTTTATTATCTTGCATTCGCGCAGCATACTTCCTACCACGTTTCCAAATTTGTGCTCAGTTGAGACAATGAGATCATTTTCTTCCCCTAAAAATTATTGTTATTATCAAAACACTGGAAAAAGGCGAACCGAAGACAGAAAGAATTGCCGAAAGACTGACCTAAATTCATTCGAAACAAAAACCCAACAACTTAAGAAAAAATCCCCAGAGAGTCATAGATATAGGGATTTAACAGCCATTGTCCTGATGAACATTTCTTGGGGAACCGTTATAGATAAAGAAAGAATTTGGAATTAGAAATGCTTCCTTTCTCCACTTTCACTTTGGACCACGCCTATAAAAAAAAAAAAAAAGAAGTCAAAACCACGCCCTATATCTTATTGATCTGTATGACAACAAGCAGTTCTTTTAACGTTAAGATTTTTTTCTTGGTCTATTCATTTTGTAAGTCGTTTAGGGTTATGCGTGTCTCTCAAAATGTCAAATGATAAATATTACAGTAGATTGGTGAATTCTTCGAGACCATTTTCTACTTTACTTCTCTGGGAGTAACAGGTTAGAATAAAAAAATTATAATTGATATTCTCCAGGACTATTACATGATTATTCAATTTCACGCTGTCATTTCATATTATTTAAATGAGTAATATATCTTTGTCGTATGCAAAACAAACATCAACCTACTTTCTAGTCTACAATTTAGCTAGGCCATTTAATATTCAGTGTCTCAAATAAGCCCATTAAAAAGTGCCTTAAATGCAAAGAAAATAAAACTCTGTACAATAAGGTTCCTAAAGATTAAAAAGATTTTTGTTTAACATTTGAATAGAATTTTACGAGCATTCATGATATCAGACGCAAAGGGTTGAATAGGTTCAGAATGAAGGTACAGTATTACGACAAAGCAATTTCGCGATAACAGCAAAACAAAAATGTCAAACGTTTCCCCTGGAATCAAATAATAAATTTATACGCAGATAAACTCAATGCGGGTACATTGATGTAAAATTTGATAACGATCATTGTAAAATTTCGTTTCAATGGATTTTTTCTATTTTTTTTAATTTAACCTGTAGTCTAAAGCAGGCAATTGTTCAAAGTTACAAAGAACAACCTCTTTCTTTATTTAATGAGATATAACGACTTTACATTGCAAATAAAAAAAACGACATCACTTAAAGTTACAAACATACAATACAATCACTGTTTGTCGAAGCTTTAATTTTCGAAGGCAAAAACGCACATAACAACCCTTCAACCAAGACTAAAAAAATAAATAAAAAGTTTGGGTAATAGTCTTACGCTCTAATTTTTTTTCATTTGTATTAATTTCCCTATTCACGGAGCATGTTACTGAATTTTAACTTGTTCACTATATGTACAGTGATAACAAAGCAATTTAAAATTTTTTTTTTTTATTTTAAGAAAAATTCTGTTCTAAATTTTTGTTTACGTATTATTAGTATTCAAATCAGTTCTTAAATCAGCCCAAAGAAATACAAAGATTTCACTTAATATACTTAACATGTAGCAGATTTTGGTCGACAGTGAAGTTCACTTTCATTGGTATTCTCTCTTTGATCCGATATTCGGTTTCCATTATGGAGAGAAAAGGTCGACGTCCTTTCAACTTAACTCTCTAACCGAGAACATATTATTTATATCCACAGGAGAGAGTTGATAATCAACGTGGCGCACGCGAACGAATACTCACGAACGATACAAAGCTTCGTGTTCCACAAACAGTAGTTCATTAAAGCATGTACTCATACGTAATCAGTTTCGATTTCATTTTCTGAGAAGAGAATTCTTTACGCTATCCCTTTCGATTGTCCGCAGTTTTTACAACCCTTTATCGGCAGCAGACAGTGTTAATGGGTCTGTGGTGAAAGAACGTGTCTGGAAAATTCGATAAATTTCATACTACGTATAGAGAATATAGCTCACTTCTACCCAGACTTGGGTGTATATAATTTGAAGTGGCACTCTATTTGAATTTTATACAAACACAGTTTATACATGAAACAATGTTTACTGAATTCGTTGCACATATATAATTGGCTTTTACAGCAATAAGCATACGTACTACTTGTACGGAATATATAAATACAGCTTTCAAGAACAATATATTTTCAATACTCACAACCCAGCAGAGAGTCAAACCAGCAGTACTGCCACGTAAACTTCGGGCCCCCTAAGCACTAGCTCAGGATAGTACTGGAGCTGCATACCTCGTAGCTCCCTATCGCTTATCTATCAACTTTAACAACCTTCTTCAACCCTAACCACCTTTTTTTATTAATGACGCTGCATGGTATTTATACCAAGCGCGTATGCCGAAATTAGCATATCTCAAGCAGCTTCTTTAATTCATTCACTCAAAAGTTCGATTCTTGTGAATCGAATCTTGTGTATACCTTACACTCATTTCATTAAAAGAAATATCTGTACATAACTATATTTCAAATCTCATCTCAGCTTACAGTCTCTTGGATAAATAGAAATAAAAAAATATTTCAGGTAGTCTCTTCTAACCGCGGGTTATTTATGTAGGATTACTTATCGTTGCTTACCTCTCTCTTTTTTTTCTGGGGGGGGGGGAAGCATTTTGGTACTTTTCTGTTTAACTGTTTACTGCTATTGTGTTTGACGCGCTGTCAAAATTATAACTCGCGACGCCGGACAATTTTTTTCGCTCCTGAGGACCGTTATTGAGGAACGTAATCCTACGTTAAATAAAACTAGAATATTTACTATAATTTGTAAAATCATGTTGAGAGTTATCGGTTCTTTCGTAATCATTTGACAGTTTTGAGGTTCTACCTTTTTCAAGTTCGCCAAAATATCGAGTAAAACAAGTAACATAGCACTGCCTTGGTGAGATTTTACAGAGAAAGAAAAAATAATAACCAATTTAATCAATAACACCGCGGTACGTATTTAAAACCTCGAAATGAGTTTTTAAATACTTTTTAGCTTCTTAAATTTTATTAAGTTTCGTATTTTTGCTTAATAATATCAGTTTAAAGTAAAAGATTTTCACTGGAATCTAAGATTTCGTAAAGTTCTCATATTGGACCGTTTGCAATTTCCTCAAACTGATATGTTTGTAATGTTGTCATAATGAATCGTTCATAATCTCGTTTTAAAACGCTGATAATGCTCTCATACTGAAACGTTTGTCATGTTCTCACTTGGTAAAATATAGTTTTAATATTTTTCGATTTGTAGAAGGTAAACCAAAGCAACAAAAGATTGAGAATTTTCTTTTTGACTTCCAAACACACTTTATGATGCAAATAATATCCAATAAAAAGATAATACTTTTCTAAAATTCATACAGCTTAAAAATAAGGAAGATATCAATTCAATATCTGCAGAGAAAGAAAAAATAGGCCTGCTCTAGTTTTTCAAATTTATATTTCAGTCACTATTTAATTTTCATTTTCTATGCTTGATTTTTTTCTGTGTGTGTGCCTGAGTTAATTACTGCCGCAACATTTTTCAAGCTTTTCTTATGACTGGTACTCGACATTTAAAAAAGAAAAGTCGCAGGCAACATCGTATAAAACGATATATCAAATCGTTTTTTCTTTAACAGATTCTAGTTGGTTGTGTGCTGTATTTGAAATGAACTATTCTGACAGACACGTGTATACGTTGCTGGCGATTTCTTATTCTATAAGCATTCATAAAGAAAATGAATTGAAATAAACGATGGAAAAATAATACGGCGCTTTTTATTGCCATTTTGTCTTAGCGGTTAGCTCGTGAATTGAAAATAAATGTACTGATAAATTTAGAGTGAACAATTTGAAGAACGTGAAGTAACTACGAGAATACTTAGTTTAATAAAGCTAGAGAGTTTGGAAAAAAACTTTTTTTTGCAACCAACTGGATAAAACAGAAAGTTAAAAAAACTTTCATCTTATTAGGAAAAATTTTAAATCTCTGTATATATCTACCTTTTATATATATATATATATATATATATATATATATATATATATATATATATATATATATATATATATATATATATATGTATGTATATATATATATATATATATATATATATATATATATATATATATATATATATATATGTATGTATATATATATATATATATATATATATGTATGTATATATATATATATATATATATATATATATATATATATATATATATATGTATATATATATATATATATGTGTATATATATATATATATATATATATATATATATATATATATATGTATATATATATTATATATATTATATATATATGTATATATATATATATATATATATATATATATATATATATATGCATATATATATATATATATATATATGTATATATATATATGTATATATATGTGTATATATATACATATATATATATATATATATATATATATATATATATACATATATATATATATATATATATATATAAACAATTAGCTCAAATCTGTAAAGTTTTTCTTTCCCGTTTTTTTCGTTATGTTTTTTATAGAACGTTTATCTTCACGCTAATCTTGTTATTTCTTTCATATGTGCAAAAAAATGAACACAGATAGGGCCGTTCGTCCCCTCATAGTACATGATATGAAATATGTCTTTGTTCCCTATAAATTATATAACCTTTATCTGATCTGGTACAAATTTTGCATGGAACGTTCGTAGGGAAGAAATTAAACAGTACCCCAAAACATGGAGCCCTCCCCCATTTAATTTGATTTTACAGAATTGTTTTCTCTTCTACTACTTACAAATTTCTCCCACTGGTCACCCGACGACTTCGTTTCTGAACACGTGCTAAGTGTTTCTTAGTCTGGAGTAGCAGCGCCAAAACATTGAATCATTTTTCAACCCGTAAGGCAGTGGTTCTCAAACTTTTTAGACCCACGGCTTCCTTGATCTACAGATCAATTCTGGCGGCCCCCTTATTATGATCCAACCAATGTACAATACGGAAAAATTTTAATTCACTTTCTAACTAGATCACTTTTCATTTAATATTATAAATATTAATATGAGGTGGTAGAGGTAAAAAAAATTGAAATTAAAAAATTACAGTTTGCGTAAAATTCTTTACTGTTATTGTCCGTATGGCATTTAGGGCCCTCCTGGGTGCCGCTGAGCATACTTTGAGAACCTCTGCCGTATTGGAAAATGAAAAATGTGCATAGCAAAGTATTATAATAATTCAATATACTTCATACAATAAACCATGAGTATACATAATAAAAAAAATATTGAAATTATGAATTTGTAAATTGTTGATCACTCTTAAACAAATTTAATAGGTTGTGGTTCGATTTTTCCCATTTCCACAAACGCAGTCTCTGTAGGGGTATAAGCACAGAAACGCCGAGTCGTTAAATACAGTTCAATATTAATACACAGTCTATTCCCAGTAACTTGAAATCCTTGGAAAAGAAAAAATTATCTGTATAAGGACATTTTAGGCGTCAGAAATCTACAAAACCCCTTTTATTTTACCCTTTGCTGTTCATAATTACATTCTCTATTTTTTTAATTCTAGTATAATAAAACTACGATTGAAAATATGACTATACAAATTTTTAGCAAAAAATGTGAATCATTTTGCTTCAAAGCAAAATAGTCCATTCCACTGAGTCCTTTTTTTAGCATTAAGATACTATTGTTATCACTGACAAACATGCTTTTTTGCCCTTTTGAAATTCAGGAAAACTTCACCAATAAAACAAGATTTATAGCTATGGCTTGGTGACGTTTGACACCAAGCCAGTGCTATAAATCGAGGAAGAAAATGTGCTATAGACGAGGAAGAAAACATAATGAATTTAATTAATAAAACCTTGATGAGCATTTAACATATCGAACCAAACTTTTTATAATTTCTTTTCAAATTTTAATTTTCTTTCCACGACGGAATTCCCCTCTTTTTTACTGATAAACACTGACTTGTACATTTTAAAATGATTTGTGCGACTACATTATTGAAAACTCATCGTTGATGGTAGAATTTCTTTTAGGAATGGATATTATTCTATAATTTTAATTGTCTTCTCATCTCTGAATTTTTATTGTACATTCATTTTTTTATGTCTCTAATAATCTGATCGGCAACATGTCTGTTACATGTAATTAGCTCCTAATCAACATTAGTGTAATCTGAACAATTCTGAAAAAAAAATAGCAATCAGTAATGTAAAGTTCTATTTGAACGACAATTTTTCGTAAAACTATCAACAGGGATAACTTTAGGGAATTTTCTATGGCAGCAACACATAATTTTTTTTTCGAGACTGCAAGTACAGTGATTTCCGCTTATAAGAATCACGTTTGTTATTATTGTTTTTGATTCTTATAAGCGGTTGATTCTTATAGCCGCAATTTAGGTTTTTGGACAGGCACACACACACCTATATATATATATATATATATATATATATATATATATATATATTAGATAATTTACCATAAAATACTCTTTAATTTACGTTAATTATCTTTTATTAAAATTATTTCTTATAATTTTAAAAATACAACTTAATTTCTAGACTTATAAGTAGATACACATAATTATAGTAATAGAAGAAAAAATCCCATATTTGTTACAACATACCTGCTTAACAGTTATAACATTTCAACAACAGGAAGGGAGCAAGTAAAAGTTTTCTATGGCAGTTTGACGTAATGGAGTTTTCAGGAGGCTGTTTATACCTTTTTCAATACCAATAGTCTCAGACGAAGATTCTCCTTCTAGCTTACGCTTCACGGTTTGATAACGTGCTGAATCTACTAATGTTACGTTTGCCTAAGTCATAGTGGACACTACGCTGAAGATTTATGTGTTTCAGGGTCCAGGAAGCCCCAACCAGGATGTGGGAGGTGGGAAAAAAGAGTCCCTGCCTTCGTTTGCCAGTGGAGAAAAGTGAAATCGGACCCGGACGGGTAAAGATGCCCATGGGTCAAGCTAATAGGACAGTGATGTGCTAAAGCGTTTAAGGGGAAACTATTATGTTATGTCTAACAAAGAAAGGAATGCATTTTACAACTGCATTCCATCCCATCTTATCACTCTTTCTTTAAAAAACATAAAGAAAGAACTTCGTGCCTTTTGAGGGTTTAAGTTGCTTTTTTGGAAAAATGAACGGAAAGCGAAGAGTGTAAACTGATTCTTAAAACCGGTGGATTGATTCTTTAAAGCGAAATTTTTAACATGGAAATAATACATTTGTTTTTGTTTTTGCGATATTGATTCTTATAAGCGGTTGATTCTTATAACCACTGATCACTATAAGCGGTGGTCACTGTATTTGTGTTTAGGAAATTCTCCCATGCCCAACGCGATTTTCTCGGAGGTTTTATTATGGGCTACAAAGCTGAATCAACACTGCTCTCTATCAGGGGAAAACAGAGGAACGTCCATGCGTTAGCCGGGATTTGAATCTGAGCCTACTTTGTAGCAGTTCGCGACGCCAACCATTACAGGATGTGGTAAACTACCTATAAACACGCGGAGAATTTCTAGAAAGCATTTATATATTTCTCCCTTCCGTATTCGAATGTACACGAAACTGTTTGCTGTAATGTACCGGGTGGTCATAAAGAAACTTTGCCGATATATGGAGCTCTAGAGGCCGCTCCGTTCAACCTATCGAGATGAGATTTCAGTATAGTTATTCAGAGGTATGAGCTCGAGATGCTGAGAACGGCAACGCAGTGACGCTCACGGTTACGGTTATAGGTATAGAAACTCGAAATTTGCAAATGGCAACGCCCACTTTTTTCCCGTCGCAAAATGCTCAGCGCATGCGAAAACCCTAAAAAGCTTTGGAACGGTACGTGTATCACAAAAAACTGACGCGTTGTGCACGCACAAAAAACAGCTCTGCGAACGGCCAACAAAGACACGATCGGGACGCACGGAGGAAATTTGCATATGACAAAGACTAGAAACCAATCACAGAACGCCGTTCGACAGATATTCAGCGTAGAAAACCGATAAAAAGCTCTTTGATCGTGTTTTTGTTAGCCATTTGCAGAGCTGTTTTTTTGTGCTCGCATAACGCGTCCATTTTTTGTGATACACGTACCGTTCCAACGCTCTTTGGGGTTTTCACATGCGCCGAGTATTTTGCAAAGGGAAAAGATGGGTGTTGCCATTTGAAAATTTCGAGTTTCTGTACCTATAACCGTAACCGGGAGCGCCACTTGGTTGCCGTTCACAAAATCCCGAGCTCATACCTCTGAATAACTATAACTGAAATCTAATCTCGATCGGTTGAACAGAACAGCCGCTAGAGGTTCATATATCGGCAAAGTTTCTTTATGACCACCCAGTATATAAAAAATAATGTATACAAACTAATTCTTAACTGTCTGAAAGCCGTTCTTCTTTCTCTCCTTGCATATTTTTTAACTAACCTCTTCAAGTAATCAATATTTGTTATATATATACAATATTTGCCCCCATAATACCGAAAACAATCGTCTAGCTTTTATAACGAGTGCATAAAGATGAAAGAGACGCTACAATAATAAGTTGAGAACACGTTGGAAGCTATTTTGATCAAAAAAGATATACTCACGAATTTCATGAACATTAAAACTTGGGACTTGAATCACGAATCCAATTTGGATTCTTAGACTGAGTAGGTCTTTTAAAGGATGTTCAATAAAGGATTTTTTTTGTTTATTCCGTAGGCCTTTCATACCTTTGTGTTTATTCGTATATAGCTCTTTTTCGTTTTATGTTAATTATATTTAGAGCTTAAAAAGTATTAAGCTTTTAGCTCTATTTTTCTGGTTGATTCTCACTTCTTAAAGGAAAACCATAGGAAAAATATTTTTCCTTTTTGCCGTGAAAAGCGTACTTTTCTTTCCACTTTGTCTTTTCAGTTTTCGTATGAGAGATATGCATGGCTAACAGCATTTTAAGTACTTAGAAAAATACACGAGGAAATTTCTTTTGATGATGTTTACAGCTTTTACAACCCCTCTCTTCTCCTTGTTAGTCCCTTAAATCGGATTTCACTGTGTAGTTTTACATGCGTAAGCCTGAGGTTTTGACGCATTAATTTTATGCTCAGTTCACCTTAGTTCGTATAAAGCTGAAATCATCAAAATTTTGATTTGTACTGACTGTTATGATATCCTGAGCTTACGCAAGAATCACAATGGAATTTTTGCTTATCATTCTGGAATTTAAAACCGTCGTGCAGGACAGATGAGCTTCAATTAGGGTCTGTTCGCATAGAATCCTCCAGTGTAAGATTAAAGATTCCGTCGGTTCTGATTGGTTAAATGGGTCAATGATTGATATATGATTGGTAAAAAATTTTTACGCTAACGCTAAAGGATTCTATGTGAACAGGCCCTTAGAGTGAAAATGCAGAGTCGTGCATGCTCTCTCTATTTTTAAAATGTTCAGCTGGATGCCTCTTTCACTGTTAACAACGATTTTTGATACTAGTTCAAAGAGATGGTGGACTTTCAAATTACCAAAAATCAAACAAAAATTGGAATTTTTTTTGGGCGGGGGGTGGGGGGTTGTATTAATATTTTAAAAATATGTAAATATTATTTGGAATAAAATTTATTTAAAATGTGTAATGAAAATAAAATGAAAACTTGGTGGATTTAGAAAAGTAAATATTTAAGGTAGGTGAACAAATATTTTTTAAATGGTTTTTTTCTCAAAATACGTAATTTCCAGAAGTCTTTAAAATGCTCCTTGCGTCATAATTTTTGACGAAATTTTATAAATTTATAATAAAGACTCCTCTAATGCATAAAAATAAAGTAATGTATCAATTTCAGGTTTCGACATCATTAAGAATATCAAAGTTTAACTTAAGTGTAGAAAAGTACAAAAATTTCACGAAAATTCAGAGTACAAGCATAAAAATATTTCCTAAAAATTAACTATTAAACGAAAGCACAAAATAGCACATAACTCCGTTTAAAATGTATTTATAAGCAATATAAATGCAAAATTAAGGGGGGGGGGAAGTTAAAAATTGGATCCCAAGGAGCATTTTAAAAAACATAATAAAAATTTCAATTTTTAAAATATAAAGCAAAAAATTCAAAATATTTATAAAATTTTAGAAGGTGTTTGATATAGTTATACTTTAATGAATATATATGCACAATTTCATATCTCTGAGGTAAAATTTTCAAAAATTTCTTTGTAATGTCCACCATCCCCTTTATATTAACCTTTGAAAACTAGTAGGGGGCTTTCACTGTGTAATTTTACATACGTAAACTCTGAGGTTTTGAAAACGCATTAATTTTACGCTCAGTTCACCTGTTCGTATAAAGCTGAAAATATAAAAATTTTGATTTGAATGACCATTATGATATCGTGAGCTTACACATGGATCATAATGGATTTTTTGTTTATCATTCTGGAAATTAAAACTATCACTCTCGGCAGAGCTGAGTTTCAATCAGAGTGAAAAAGCAGTGTAAGCTGTATGTTCTTAAAATGTTCAGCTGAAGGTTCCCTTTCAGTGTTAATAACTATTAATGAACCTAGATCAATATTAGCTTTAAAATTAGTAGAGTTGTAAGGTATACACAAGATTCGATTCACAAGAATCGAACTTTTGAGTGAATGAATTAAAGCAGCTGCTTGAGATATGCTAATTTCGGCATACGCGCTTGGTATAAATAACAAGCAGCTTGATTAATACAGAGGTTGAAGGAAGGTTTTGTTAAGGTTGATAGATAAGCGAGAGGGAGCGACGAGTTAGGCAGCTCCAGGTGTTAACCGGCGCTTCTGCTTAGCAGGCCCAAAGTTTACTTGGCAGTACTGCTTGTTTAACTCTCTGCTGGTTTGTGAGTATTTGCAAAAAGTATTTCTATTGAATGTTAATATATATCCCGTACAAGTAGTACGTATGCTTATTGCTGTAAAAGCAAATTCTATATGTGCAACGAATTCAATAAACATTGTTTCATGTATAAACTGTGTTTGTATCAAATTCATTTCGAGTGCCACTTCAAATTATATACACCCAAGTCTGGGTAGAAGTGAGCTATATTCTTTACAGAGTGCTAAACGAGTAGAGTTCGTATTTTATTCACGACTCTTAAATTAGGAAAGAGACGCGCTCTTGGAATGAAAATTAAGGATTCGACATCGACAACAAAACATCGATGTTTTGAAACATCGATATTCAATATTAACACATCGATGCTAATAAAACATAGCCCCAAAACCATCGATTTTTTTAAACATCGATGTTTTGGACATCCATATTTTAAAACTGCTTTAGTAACCTCTAACTTTAATGTTACTTTGGTTAGTCGTGGGGGGTGGGGATTTAATTTTACTCTCTGATTGGGCTGACACAAATGACAAAAACTTGGTTTCTAGTGTCAGCGCATATCACAGAATTTCCATGATACATTTTATTACTTTTACCGGAAAATTGAGGAAGATATTTTTGCTATCAAAACAATTGATAGGACCAAAGCCATAAAGGAAAATCCTCGATGTTTTCTAATTTAAATTGGTTGAATGTTAAAAAATTATTGTAAATATCATGTCATATTTATTTACAAGTTGGAGAATAATTTACTTCCAGGAGGCTTAAACAATTTAGTAAAAAAATATCTGAAGGTCATGACTGTAAGGGCCTGTTCACATAGGAGTCCGTTGCGTTGCGTTAAGGAAAAGATGACGTTGTGACGAAAATAAACCAATCATATGCCTCCAAACGAATAGCAATAAATTTTTAACGCCTATGATTGGTTTATTTTCGTCTCAACGTCATCTTTTCCTTAACGCAACGCAACGGACTCCTATGTGAACAGGCCCTAATACAAGACAAAAGCATTGGTTTCATATCAGTAGAGTAAAAGGTAAAATAATTTAAAGAATTTTTGAGTTTTGTTCAACAGTGTTTAATATCAAAAATATTAATAAGAACAACTTATTAACAAATCTTTCATTTTCAAATTAAATACTACAAAAGAAAATTACACATATATACATATCGATGTTTTAAAACACAAAACATCGATGTTTAAAAAAATCGGCTCCAATAAATCGATGTCTAGAACATCGATGTTTTGAAAACATCGAAATCGATGTCGCATCCCTAATGAAAATGAACTGTCTGGGGACTCCTGCACGCTATTTGTAATATTTACTATTTTAACAAAAAAGAATGTGAATGGCTCGGATAGGTATAGCAAATGTTTCAGAAAGTATAATGTATTTGATGAAAAAAATGATTTGAACTGAGAAATGAGGTAACCTACTCACGTTTTCACGTTACTTTATATCATGTGAGCCATAATATTCACGAAATACGTTTCATCAAAACTAGTTGGAAATGTTTTGTGTTACATGGAAATCAACAGAAATAAAAAATTGTTTGATGTTTTAATTTTGATACTTTAATTTTTTTGGCACTGTAATCAGGCACTGTAATCAATAAAAACAACTATGAAACATAAATGAATAGATAAACACCAATATGGATGAAAGTAATTCCATAGTGGAAGTTATTTCAGTTGTGTTTTTTCCCCACTAAAGTATTATCATTAATTACGCAATATATTGAGAAGAATAGAAATTTTGTTTAACTGAGATGATGTATTATTCAAAAAGTTAATATGGACAATTATAATGATTCAGAATCCTTCTGAGTGAAATCCTTGTAAAAGCCTTATGAGCAATTCAGAATCCTTGCAAAGAATAATAGTAAGTGAAGAAGCCATTACTATCCTTCTACTTTCCTCTAAAAAATTCTTAGTTAAATTAGCAGACTTGTGAATTTACGTGTAAAACATTAATAAACATTTAAACTGTCAGTAAATGATTTAAATGAAAGGTTTTATCAAGATCACTTTAGAAAGGGTTTCATGACGCAGAAAAGTAGGTTTGAAGTTTGACTTTATCTAAACCAATAAGCAGGGAAATTATTCCTTGCATTTTTGTAATCACATTTTCGCAAATTCATATTTTTCAGTTCTCTTTAACGCATTCGAAAACAGATCTTGAAATGCACAATGCATGGTTTTCCAAAACTCTTTTTTTGTTTTAGTTTAACATTTTCAAATGTAATTTTAATTGTATAAACATCTGTAATTTAATGCCCCGATAAAACTAACAGCAACAAAATATTTAAAACTAAAAACTGCGTTAGAACATCTCCCTTTCTAGGCAATAAACATAATTCAACAATACGTATCTACTAATTTATGATTAGAAAAATACGGAGGGATAGGAAAATGCTGAGAAAAATTCCATGTAGCTTAACTAAGGGACTAAAGATCTTTGGAGTAAACTAATGCGCCCCCTGAAACTGTGAGATTCGAATATTATAAAGACATGAAATTACAGTCGAACCTCCATATATCGAACTTCCCTATATCGAAATTTTCTATATATCGAACTCTTAGAAAATCTCCATGTTCATTACATAGAAAAATTGTTTCTATATATCGAAAAAATCTCTATATATCGAAATATTTTTCAAGACAAATTGGGAGATTTTATTCCACTCTAGAATAAAATCTCCCAAATTTTGGCGTCTGAAACAATACCTCGTGGACTTCAATTCACGGAAAATGTTCCTGATGAAGTTTTTAGTGAACTGAATAAATACGAACATTTCTTTGAACTTTCCGCAAAACTAACTGTTCAGCAAGATATTAGTAGTTTTTTTTTAAAGAATGTAACTGTGATCATTGTAACCACTGTCTGCATTATTGTTTATTTTAAAGATATGTAGTAATCAATAAATCTTTCATATTAATTAATTTTTAGTTATTAACTTTCATTTAATGGGATTCGCATATAAATTAGAAATGGAGTTTCGTATACGAAAATTAGCTTTAATTTTTTTTAGGAGAATTATGATAAGACTAAGCTCAATTCTATATATCGAAATTTCTATATATCGAATTTTTTTCGCGCAATTTGCTACTTCGATATATGGAGGTTCGACTGTGTTTGTTAACATGCTTTGACGCGCGTGTGTCCATTTTTCATCTTTTTTGAAAGTTTCAGTGTTCAAATTCATTACTGTCCGTGGGAAAATCTTTTTGTCGTGAAGCTGTCCGTTCCAGTCTATGAAGTAAGTCATTTGCAGTGAGTGGTAAAGTAGAAGAACTCTTTCAATTTTTTTGAAAAACTCTCGCAATCGATTCATCTTTGTTTTCGTCGCCTGGTGAACACTAATTACCTTTCACATGACCGCAAGTGTCTGGTCGAAGGGCGCGCTGACGTCACTCGCCACTGCAAGGCTGATGAGTGGACCCCCGTCTGCGCCACTGAGGCTGCGGGGTTCGACGAACTGAGTGGTTCTGTCGTTTCTCTCGACATACATTTTTCCTCTTGCATCGGATCTTCAGCAAAGGAGGGCTCTCTCTGTCGTCACGCTATAAATGTATAGCAGAAGGAAGGTCACGCATCAAACTCCTCTGGTTTAGAAATAGAAGCGAAGGGGAAAAGTTAATCGCGCGGGGTTTAATTAGCAGTTGCTTATGTTCAAGGGAATTTGTAACGCTAGAATAAAAAGGAGCTTTTTTTTTTCTCCCCTACTGCGCGCCCCGCGGAGGTTTTAGGGTTTGTTGAGAAAAACTACTCAATCTGAAAAGGCTTTGATTAACTCTGATGTTTAGTCACGGCCATAAATGTTAAACAGTTAAGCCACATGAGAGGCGGTCCAAACTCGACTATCACTGCTTTCTTAAGAAATGTGTGACTATTTATATATAAGAAAAAGATCTTAAATATTATGCCGCCTATGGTGATTAACATCTCAAGCGTACACCAAGGAGTCCAAGTTCGAATCCCAAGCCATAAATGATGCTATGCCGTCTCTCTTTTGAGGGCAAAGTTGGCTCATTTTATGGTGCTCGCATTATAAAGTTACTGTAGGAGTTAATTACCTAGAAGCAATGGATGCATGCATGGGTTGGAACAAGCAAGGAATACAACGCATTGACCTTAAACATACATTTATTTGATAACCCAAATTTCAATTAACTTGTCAGAGCTATTAATATTACAATCCGTTTCATATTAACAATTTTGACATAAGATTCCCAGAAGCAGAGGCAAACTATAGAGTCAAATATGATTTTTAGAGTCTATCGGGGAGGCACTTACTATAACGGATGTATGCAGCGATGATCGTAGCATCGGCGACAGGGACCCAGTATCATTTCCAGTGTAGGAACACCTTGGCGGGATATTCGCACTTCTCCAAGGCTATGGGGCAGACGAGAGCCTCCGACATGTAACTCTCAGGAACCCAATCTAAAATCCGTCTCCTTCTTTTCCGATTCCTTCCGTCCTTAGCGAAGCTGTTGTCCGTTTACAGGGGGACCATTCTGGCACGCCCCTCACTTTCATTGGGCAGTGGGCTGTTTCTCTTTCAGTGGTTCCTACCCCTAATTGGTTCTTTGTTATACCGCCTCTGTCGCCTCTGTCCATAGTCTATGTAGTACCTCCCCCGACATACTTTTATTTTGCAAAACAACTTTGATCCTTCTCATCTGACGTTTTTACTGTGGGCCATAAAATAACGACCATCCATCTTGTAAAATTTAGACTTCAGATCGCTATCACTGGCCACACCGACAGCTATTCTTCTATTTTTTATTGGTTTACAATCCTGTATTTACCCCTGCCTCTGC
Source organism: Dolomedes plantarius (assembly GCA_907164885.2). Lineage (NCBI taxonomy): Eukaryota > Metazoa > Arthropoda > Arachnida > Araneae > Dolomedidae > Dolomedes > Dolomedes plantarius. Next base: position 43,154,970 of record OU015491.1, on the reverse strand, counting down.
ATCCTTTATAATACTTTCTTTATTGTCCACACACCGTGGGGAATTATACCATTTTCACTTCTACAGTTGCCAACAAAAAAATCGGTGTGTGAGACAAGTGTCCTTAGAACAAGTGTTTACTACACAGGGGGTTAATGACTTTCTCGCCCTTGTTTCGCAGCGGTTAGCGTCAAAAGCTGCCACCACGTGGGTTCGAATTCATGGGTATTTCTGAGTTGTCCTCTTATAACAAGCAATGTTCGTTCACCTACTAAGTGCTAGCATAATAAAGTTGCCAATAAAATCTGTGTGTGCATGCTGGGTGAATGCCCTAAAGATATCTACCGAGCCGCCTCCATTACGTACTAGTTATTGTTTCAGACTTTCACCGAGTAGACCTGGGTTTGACTCCCTGTCAAGGCATAAATGATGCTGTGCTGTCCCTCATAGAGAGCAACGATGGTTCCACTACAGGGATCTCCTATACTGAAGAAGCCAACAAATGTCGCAGTGTCTGTGGGGAAATATCCTCAGGATAACTCCTTGTTGCATCCAAAAACCTTGCAATAAATCACAGTGTTTGATAAGATTGAGGTAAAACTCCTGAGTTCTGAGTAGTGAAAAAGTCATTTTCTTCCCACAGTCAAACTTACGGTCTGTCCAGAATCTAAAGTTGTGATTTAGGGCACGGAACGCTTTTCTATTCATGACAATAAATCTAATCGTGAGTAGCTAATTTTCTTCAGTGGATATCCCTTAAACCCGTTATCTCGATGATTGTTTGTTCTTATAAAGAATATCGTCTTGATTAAAGACTTCATTTCTACTTTGAAATACTCTTTGTTTATTACGTAAACGCATTATCAAACTTATCTAATCACTTTTAGTTCCCACAGTTGAAATATTTTCATCCATATTGGTCTTTATCTATTCATTTATGTTTCGTAATTGCTTTCAATCAATTGGCGAATGCAAATTATTCAGTAACAACATGAATACTATATTTCTACAAAGTATGGTATTATTAAGCATACACAATGCAATATGGAGCATTAGTTACTCGTATATCACGCTTTTAAAAGTTTTTTAATTCGGGGCTAGAACTTTACTTTCTTACTGATAGAAAGTCGGAAACTAAGACGATTTATAATAGGAAGTCGCCTTCTTTGGAGTTTTCTGAAAATTCTTGTTTCTTTAAGATAATTTCGGGAAAATATGAAAAAAAAACTACTTCTTTAAACCACCCAATTTAATTTCAATCTTATCAGAAATTGTACAAAAGTATACTTCTTATATACTACACTGCCCTCCAAAAGTTAAGGTACAACATGTTTTTCGAAGTTCACCATTGAAATAAAGGCAGTAACATTAAAGTTCATAGTGTATATGAATGATAGTATCAAACTTTACGAAAACTTATGCAGAAAAACCTTAGTCAACACTTATTTTAAAGAATTGTCACTTATATAAAAGTAAGAGAAAATGTGGAAAAATCAGACTTTCCTTACTTTGTGTGTAAGTATTGTGCATGATTGTTTATTATCAATTTTTGTTGGCAATTTCGTTGACAGTACCCAGGAGAGTCTATCAATGTCTCAGGGAAGTCGTTTACCCGATTCGTTAAGGTGGTGAGAAATCGTATGGAGGAAAATGGGATTGTCCCAGGCTGATTCTGTTAGAAGCCTCAATGTGTCTCGAAGTGTGGTCCAACGACTGTGGAATCAGTTTACATTAGAATATTCTGTGTCTAGAAGACATGTTCCAGGCCGACCACGAGTTACAACACCTGCGGGAGATCGCTTTCTAGCTCTTTCGGCCCGAAGAAGGAGAAGCATTACTGTGCCTCGGCTTGTTTCAGATTATTTTATCGCTTCGGGGACAAGAATATCTGCTACTACGGTGCAAAGACGTCTTCACAATTGTGGTCTCTATGCAAGACGGCCAGTTGTGTGTGTCCCACTTAACCGACGGCAGAGAAGTGCCCGTTTATGTTGGGCAAGAGAACACGTCTCCTGGACCAGACAGCAATGCGCTTCTGTAGTCTTCACAGATGAGTCCAGGTTCACACTAGAGAGCGATTCAGGGCATCTGCTGATCTGGAGGGAACAAGGCACCAGGTACAAACAATTTAACATTGCTGAAAGACACAGCCACAGAGGTGGTGGAATCGTGGTTTGGGCAGGAATATCTCTCGGTGGTCACACTGTTCTTCATGTGTTCCATAGAGAAACTCTGACTGGTGTTAGATATCGGGACGAAATCCTTGATCAATATGTCCACCCGTATGTCGCTGCTATTGGCAACGAATTCATTCTAATGGATGAAAATGCAAGACCTCGCCGAGCTGTGCTTGTAGAGCATTATCTTGAGGGTCGTGATTTGGGGCGAATGGAATGACCAGCTCGATATCCAGACCTGAATCCGATAGAGCATGTTTGGGACTACCTTGGCAGACACGTTGCTGCTTTAAGTCGTCCTCCAAGGTCGTTACATGACCTGAAACAAGGTTTGCTTCGTGTCTGGTCTTCGCTTCCCATTTCGGTTACCGACAACTTAATTGGCAGCATGGAAAGTCAGTGTCGACAATGCATTACAGCTGGGGGGTGGACATATTCCTCATTCAAAACCATTTTTTAATGTTTCCATGGCATTTTCCCGCGTAAAACGGTATTGTACTGTTTTCTCCAATAATGGAGTTTTCTGCCAAGAGTGTTTTTTTTGCTGTAACTCATGTAAATTATGTAAATTTCTTTAGTCCACATTGTTTAGTCCACATTTCGTCCAAATTTCTCAATTCTCTGTTCATTCATTTTTAAATTAGACATAAAAAACATGTTGTACCTTAACTTTTGGAGGGCAGTGTACTTCTGAAAGATAATCCTAAATTTTAATTTGCAGAGTAAATTTAACTTTATTGAAAGTACAATTACTAGACGATCCATTCGGGTCAGTCCAATGGTTAACCTGCTGATAAGTACCATGAACAGTGAATCTTTTAGACGTAGATTCATTTCATTTTACTCTTATCTCCCAAAAACCAGCTGCCCAATATAGGTGAGAATAGAGCCTTAATAAATTGGTGCGTGCATGTGTGGGACAAGCAAGGAAACATAGAGAATTGGCCGTTAACATACTTTTATTCGACAATACTTAAAAATTCTTTTAAAGTAAAATTAATGATAAAATTCAAATTATCAAAATTCAAATTTATGTGTTCACATTCAAATTATCAAATAATACTTAAGGAATCCAGATGCAGAGGCAAAATCATCAGCCAAAGCAAAGATTTATAAGTTCTTATGGGAGGCACTTACGACTGTTCAAGAAGGCTGAAGAAGGCAGCAATGAAGGCTTCCGTTGACGGGTACCAACAACAGGACAGACTTTAGGAACTTTCGCAAGTATCAACGACAGCGCAATCGGATCTCTGGGGTCAGTCCACGGGTATCAGCAAGCAAAATCTGTCAACCTCTCTCTCTTTTTTTTTGAGGGACTGGTGTCCATTTACCGGGGCCATTTTGGACAGCCTTTTTTCTCTCATTGGACAGTGGCCTGCCTTTATTTTAACAGTTCCTGACCCAATTGGTTTCTTAGATTACTGCTCATGTTCAAAGTACACCAAGTGCCTCCCCACCATAATTTTCGTTTGCGATTCCACTTTGACAATGATTTGAAAGTTTTATTGTGGGTCATGAAATAACTTGAAACGTCACCATCTATATTACAACATTTATAGTCTTTTTATCGTTATTAATGGCCACACAGACAGTTTTTATTGTACGTCACCCTTTTAGCTTATAATTCAATGCCTTTTGTGTTCCTTAAGTATTTTTTTTTGCCTCTGGAGTGGTTATAAAAGTTTTATTTTTGACAGTCTCTCGACCACACACCGAGGTTTCTACTTCTTGGAATTATATCATCCAGCGCTTCTACACCTAATAAGTTTACTCAACATTCATTTATGCGAAATCGCTTTGGTTTGTTGACACCAAAATATAGTTAGTTATTGTTATACCGTATAAATTGCTATCTATATTACTCAGACATGTCAAACGTTATGGACTAATACATTTGGTAGTTTGTATGGCAGAAAAGCTGAAAGTATATTTAAAAGCGTATATTTCTTATTGCAAATATCAGTCCATGCATTCCATTGAACATACCTACTCTGTTCATTGGACAGTGAATATCCAGTCCATGAGAATTCTTTAAAACGTCTCTTCATAGAGTTATGTTTGTGAGTTAATGCCTAAAGCAGGATGATTTATCAGGATCAATCAACCAATCTGGGTGAATAACATTAAACTAGTGTTAGGAAGAAGTATCGCCATCATATAGTATCATTTTAAAAGCCTTGTGAGATGTCTCAATGCATCACAGATTATAAAAGGATTTCACCTCGTCCATAATTGGAAACTAATGAAAAATGTCAAGTCTCGAACCGAAAGTAACAAAAATATTTTCTGAAATGTTTCTAGTTTTACCATACAAACATTAAAAATACTTACTTTACTTTTCCAAAATTTTATAATAAGTAAATAAGTGAACAAATAACATTTTGCATGCATGCAGTCAAGTGTTCTGATATCTATAGAGATGTTAGGGAAAGCTCTTTTTTTATGGCTATGCAACAAAGTCGATTGATGCGCTGAAGGAAGAACATGCATTTTAAAACGTTATAAGAATTGTATCATTTATAAATGATCAAAATTAGTTTGTTGAATGTGATACAAATTTCCTGTTACCATGGGCTTCTTAGACCGAGCTTTCGGTGATTTCCTACCTTCCGCAAGTCTAGCAGTGAAGTTACCTTGCATTCTTAAAGATGGTTCCTAAAACCTTGCGACAATGCAATTTCCTTTTCCCCCAATACAATTAAAGTGTTTCAATAACGGGTGACTTTAGCAACTTTCAGCGAATTATCTTTACTCCGAATGCTTTTTATTCGTAAAATTGCAATAAATTAAATTGCTTCCAATTATTATTATTATCAACTTCTCAAATGGCAGCCTCCAAGCAATCTACAAATCCTACCATATATTTTTAAACTTCTCGTTTATATCCAGCTAATATGCTGATTGTTATTTACTGATTCTTTTGATGATTCACAACTTACAGGGCTGTAGATTTTCCCCGCTCCGCTTCAGCATTTAATTGACGCAGACACGCGTTGATTTCCTGTGCCTTTCATAAAAGGAAGAGAAAGCAAAATGCGACTACAATACTTCGCAAGAACAGAAGACTTGTTTTATTTCCATTTTCCCAAACTATATTTATCAGACTTCGGATCTGCCGAGCTTTCCCTCTGAAAGCAGTATCATTGTTGGTTATATTTTTATTCATTAACTTCTGCTTACTTCCTTGACTTTCTCTCTCTCTTCGCCGTGAAAACCCGTTTCTCGTTGCGGGTGTTGAAAGCGGGAGTCTTGTCTATTCCAATTAACCCCATAAATCTTCATTCTAAGAGCTAACGGTCTCTCTCTTTCTTAATATCCGCACAGATTTAATAGCATTGACAAGATGATAGATAGTTCGCCTTAAACTGCTGGGCTGTCACTTTCGATCTTCGTTTTAATTAAATCATAAGCGTATTGCGTGAGGCTTTCAGCTTAAAACTTCTGATACTAATCACGGGAAGTAGATTATCCGTTCGGAAATTTGTTCCGTTCAGATCGGAATATTCTCATTCGTTTGTAAATTTGGTCGATTAGAGTAGAAGCTGTCAATCGTCGAAATACCGGATGCTTCACACAAGGAAAGTATTGATAGCGGTTTGCATAAATTGCTCATTTCAATATGTTTTTTCTATTTTAGCTATGAATACTGTTTTTTTTCTCATAGAGATTATATAATGTATTGAATAACGTTGGAAAATTGTTACAAAACATTTACAAAAACATTTGCAAAAACATTTTTTTTAACAAAAGTTTTATCCAGAAACTGTTCATAATCTGTGAGAAAAGTAAATTTCGTATACTTTTACGATACGACATTTTGCAACACGTAGGTTGTACAGAAATATTTGACTCATATAGCAATTCATAACAGGAACAATAAGCCATGGATACACCCATGTACTCGCACCCACGTAAATACCATGGGAGGTATATGATTACTAAAAAGTACCTAAATTTGAATGCATACAAGATGATAATGGGCCGCATACATTAAAGAAAGTTTTAACGCTACTGTGACCTTTGGCTATACAGTGGCTAGAGAGACAAATCTTGGCAATAAAATAAAATATCCAAGAAATAAAAATTACTCGCTTTGAAAACCATGGTAAATAGGCTTGAAAAAGGCAATAAAGAAAAGTCAGGACTACGGCATACTTGCTATAAGATGGTGGAAAGGTGATAAGACGTAACAGGCTAGTATGAGGAAAAAAGGTTCCTGTAAGTGCCAAGCGGAATGTTCTGAGAAACACCGGAACACGTGTAAGGACATCTTGAGTTCTGTTCTCAGATGTTACTTAGGACATTTAAGTGGTGACCACCAGACTGACCGGTTAAACGTGGCGTATTCCATAATCTGACACGATGATGTATGCATGGTTTCCTTTAGCTTAGAGACAAAGAATCCAAGATTTTAACATCGACTACTAAAAGGAAGAAAAAAAGAAAAGAAATAAAACTTGACAACTTGCCGATTGGCCAGTTCTATTCTGAGATAACTTAAGAAAAAAAACTGATGAAACAGAGGACTGATTGAAAACTTTAGACCATGAGGAAAAAATTCTATTGGAATAATTTCCTCAACTGCTGGTAATGCTTACTACCCCTTTTTGCAGAGTTTTGCAATCAGTCATTATTTTATACTATTCAAAAAGATTACAGCAATAGTAATACATACGGTTTTCAATTAAATGTTTGTATGTCATTCTACTATGATTTTCTCTGGATATTTTGTTACCCTAGGTTCGCATTCAGCGCTTGAACAAACCAGCTTTCCTCAAAATTTTTGTTCGGGCATCTATCTGGCTGAAACTTTGAATTAATATTTATGAGAACCACCAATTTACGTTACTCATGCGACTGAGGCATATATATTAATTATGAAATTATAATATTTAGTATGCGTCAAGTCTTTTTTCCTTAACAAACATCTCCTCATAGAAAAATATTATTTTATGAAGTTCATCCGAAATGAAAGAACAGGAAATTATTTATATCTTGGGAGATCTTTCAAGGCCACGAACGGAACATCTATTAACTTATTGTTCAAGCATGCTAATGGTAAAGATTTAATTACAACGCTTAGAAATCCCATATGTGCCCAAGTTAATTATAAATGTGTTTCGTTCATAATGATAGCGGCTACAGATCGAATGATTTTAAAAATTAAGAAATTCGTTAGGGTGGATCATACCCTGGCCTTGTGATGCAGCTGAGTAGCATACCTATCCGGTCAGCAGAACGTCTCAAATTCGATTTCGCAGCTGGAAATGTGTTTAAAATGTGGTGGTCATAATGAGGAAAGAAAGTATTCACAGAGTATACATGATTACTAAATCTTTTACTTCTTTTGTATGTATTACTGCTGTAACCCGTTTGCCATAATTGCGTCATCAACACGTGTGCCTGTGCTCAAACTGAAAGAGTTCAATAGTAAATACAGTGCCGCACAAACCACAGTTTCTAGTTTCAAAACTATAAGAGAGAACGTTTTCGAGGTATGAATTGAAACTAAAAGCGTGGTGTCAAACATCTTTTTCTAAATAGTACTCCTTTCTTATTTGGAAACTATTCGATAACTTCGTCAGGGAACGTCTATTACGGCTGAACTAAGCCATTTGTATTGAAATGGCTTAGTTCATCCAAGGCTAAACCACTCAATTAAATCACTGGTCTGTTTAAAGAACTAAAACAGTTTGTCTGAATAACCTTGAATCAGTAATTTAACTATATTCAAGTAAAAGATTAATCATTCATCAATATCGACTCCTTTGTGATGAATATACCAACTGCCCAGAATAATGTTGGGCATTAGTTAACACCATTTATATATCGCATTTTTTTTTTTATGCAATTGTGCATTTCTTGTTATATTTATTATTATGTTTATGATAGTTTGACCAAGAAAAGGCTGGTTACCAACCGTTCAAATTCAATTCATCATAAAAATTTATAATATAAACATAATTTAGGTCACTTAACAGTCTGGTGAAAGTAAGCCTTGTATGCCTACCATGCCCAGTAATTGTTATCTAGCATGATTAGCTAGATTAGTATTTGTAGTTTAAAAAAAAGGTCGACTAATTATTGTAATCGAAAGTTAATGTCAAAGGAATAAACAGGAAATCCAACGTAAATAAAGCACAAATAGCAGTAAGGTGCAATTTTGCATACGGCCGTTTCGAAGCTGCAAAGGAGCTTCTTCATCAGTGCAAAGAACTTAGTGGCAGCTCAATAAGTCAAAAACTAAGCCAAACTTAGTTTTCGGCTCATTGAGCCGAAATTATTCGGCTTATTCGGCTTATTGAGCTGCCACTAAGTTCTTTGCACTGAAGAAGAAGCTCCTTTGCAGCTTCGAAACGGCCGTATGCAAAATTGCACCTTCTGCTTTTTGTGCTTTATTTACGTTGGATTTCCTGTTTATTCCTCGAGCGCAAAGGTTTTGTCTTTTCTCTTCATAATGTCAAAGTGTTTATACATCGATATAAATGTGATTATGGAATGGACTTAATCCTTAAATGTGCGATCTGTATTTATCCTGTAACGTAACAAATGATCTGTATTTATTCTGCAATGTACTAATCAAACCATAGTTGAACCATAGTTAATTGTTATAGTAAATGCGGTTTACTTAACTTGGGTATAACAGTAACGGAGTGCTAAATTATAATTGCACTAAGAATTGCTATGATAGTGTTGGTAAGGATGTGTCGCCTGACATATGTTTCTTTATGTGCCTGGACTATGTAACTGTATCTACAAGATTTGTATTGCACCTGTATCATAATTTGCTGTCACTAAGGGAAAAAGAATTTGATAACAATATTATTGTAATATGTTTTCCCAAATGCAAGCTGTAATTGCTAATTTGTAACATTAAATCGTTGTTTAAAATAAAAAAGGGCTAAAGATATATGGAAACAGGAAGGGTCTTCCCTAAATTATTTGCCTTATTTTTAGCGTTGCTTAACTAACCTAACTTTTAAAATTAATTGCTTAATTAGGAAAACTGTTTATCGTTATGGTAGCGTTGGCGCTGCGGTTCCGAATTGGTCCGGCAGGTTTGCAATCGCAAGGCTGATTTTCAGAAAATTTTGGCCGATACGCGTAAGCGGAGGGGGCCGTGGAGAATTATGAATTATCATAAAAAGGAAAAATCCATTATTTGGGAAATGATACACAGACTCTTTTCTAATATCGTACTAGTGGTTTTATGGTAGGAAATATAGAACTTTACTTATTTAATAAAAACATTTTAAACAATTCACACCTACTTATCGTGAGGTATAAATTTTCTTTATGTTTAATTCTCTGTATTTACTGTTTGTGATGCTTTGTTTTGAACCTAATCATGTGGGATGCACTCATACGTACACCGTTATTCGTGAAGCATATAAATAAACACAATGAAAAGTATCTGAAGATAACCGAAGCCGGTACATCTGCAAAACGGCTGCCTTGAAACTTGCCTATCACCCTTAGCAATCTTAAGCTCATTAATGTGTAAGGGACTATCTTCCTTTTTGGGAAATTCTTTAAGAAGATTTATCAAGTGTGACGATGAATACACCAGAGGTTAATCTTAACTTAAATATAAGAGGAATTCTATTTTAGAATTATACTCTAAACTTTCCTTTAAAAGATAACTTTCTAATTTTTTTTTGTTCCTTTACAATTTAAAGTGTACTAAGTAAACCAAGGGAAATGGTTTATTTGAGAAATCACTGAAGAAACTGAGTTGAGAATTTAATGGAAGCATATTTTGTATGTGGTGTTTATTAGGTTTTTCCTCTTCATCATACGACATTATCACAAATATATTTTGCGCACGGTAAAACTGTAAGTACGTCTCTGAAACTGGGTACTCTAAGAGCAGAGCTAAAAGTACCCTATAGTACTGCTCATTGATTCTTTGGACTTTTCCATAATTTCTTCAACCGATAAAAACGTTGACGTCGGAAGTCATGTGTAAGTCTCACCCGTTTATTTTTAAGTATATCACCATCAGGTGTGAGAGCGACTAGTGCTTGAAAAGGCACATACTTTGCATCTTACAAACAGATAATTAGTGAGAAAGTTAAGGTTCTATCTTTCTTTCTGGAAAAAATACGTAAATATACTGAGGCGGAAAACCTATAGCTGAACTGACTATGCATTATTTTTTATCAAAGCGTTTCGAAAATATAGAAATTTACGTTTATCTAAAAAAAGACGTATAACTAAGATATTCATATGACATTTCTGTAGTGACTGCTAACGATACAAAACATTCCTACAAGAGATATCATCAAAAGAGAAGCATATTGACCCTCAAATTTGCCGTCCTCTACTCGATAATAAATGTTATGGTGGAAAAGCAAATTAGTATTGCATATTTTGTAATGAAAAAGAATTTCCATTGCGTTACTGTTAGTTATAAAATATTTTTTTTAAAAAAAGAACCTTAATTATTTAAAATTATTTTTACAATAGGGTGGTGTATAGAAAACTTGTAACTTAAACAAGTCGAAAATTATTTATGAAGAGCCGATGGAAAGGCTTTTTCAAAAAGAAATCTCATTTTATTTATCTTGATATAAAACACACTTTAGAGGTCTTAGTAGCAAAGAACGCAAACTACCTGTTTCTACGATGATACACTATACCAGTTACAACATTTTTAGGCTGCACTATCTATGCGTACCCTGTGATACACACATACTTTAAGTCTATTTACCTCGGAACGAAATTTTTCAGGATTTTCCGTCTTTAAAAGGATATATCTATTATTATTTAAAAGGTCTCGATATCAAATTTTATTCAGAGTTCCATACTTTTATCATCATTATACTGTCCTCAGGATTTTTGATTTTGAATTAAATTTTTGAAAACATTTTCCCCGTTGCCAAAACTGTTGTGATAAAGTAAAACATTTTTTAGTCCATTAAAATAACCAAAAAAAATTTAAAATAAAATTTTCCTAAATCCTGAAGAGATAAAATTCTAGAAGAGTTTCCATACACAAGAGTTTTTTTAAAAATATGTAAATAGAGAAGTTGATTCTCTAGCTTTATTAAAAACTAATCATGCTTTCAGTTTCCCAATTTAACATTTTGAAGCAAAATTTAACACTGTAAAGTATTTTCTACGTGTAAATGAACATCTATGTACAGACAAATATTATGTGTGTAAATGTAGAAAATAAATAAATGTTCGTCACGTGAGGCGCGTGAAACGTGTTCACGTTCTATCATTCACTCTGAACTCCAATGTCAAAATTGATAATCCCTGACCGGTCAAAACTCTTAGACTGACCATCACCAAGGATGAGTTCTGTTACACATCGTTACTGCAGACGAATTAAAGATTGCTCAGATTTAATTATCCCCCAGAGTTAAGATTACGAAACTTGGTGATGACGGCTGTGGCTTTTCGAGCTCAACCGGGTCGAAAAGGTGATTTTTCCCCCCGAGTCTTCCTGCACAAACTGCTCAACTGCGGGTGCTCATAATATTTGGGGAGACTGATTCGGTCACTGCTTCCACTGGAAAAAAATGCACCCGCCGGTCATTCACTTTACTTTTCAGGTAAGTTAAATTTAACCACACTGTCATTTGCAGGTTTTTTCTCAACTTTTTGAACGAAACGGCTTCATGATAGGGATCACTTGCGAAGGTTCATCGAATATACTTTTGAGGAATGGAAGGAAATAATCCTCTTGCATGTATTTTCTTGTATCTAACTCTTTTTTCTATTTATTTAATTACTAGCTGAAAACCCGCGCTTCGCTACGGAGTACATTCAAATTAAATACAACGGTCAACGTATGCAATTTATGCCAAAAAATAAATATATATATTTATAATAAATGCGATGATCAATGTATACAATTGATGTAAAATATCTATCTATCTATATATATATATATATTTATAAAAAAATCGTAAGGGATATGCATTTTTTTTGGATAATATCGAATCGTCTGATGCATTAGAAAGAGAAAAAAAATATTTTTTTTGTCTATTTAGTTGTTACGCACGTGACGATAAATTTATTGAAAGTACCAGAAAAAGAAATCACGTGATCAGCATTTAATAAATTAAATTCTAAAAATTAATCTTTAAAAATTCACCAAAAATCAGGAAATGGAGGTAAAAATTCGAAGAAAATTTCATTTTGAAGGAATTTTTATGATCTTTCTCGTGATATAAATTTTATAACCCTCAATGTATTATTTTAAATGCAAACGTAAAAAAAGTTCAAAAAACAGCTTAAAAATTTAATTTAAAAAAATCTAAGAAGAATTTTTGAAAAATCTTTCTTAGTGCACCCCTACACTATTAGAAGAATCGCCATGCAAAATTTCAGCCCTTTAGGTCCAGCGGTTTGGTCTGTGCGTTGTATGTCAGTCAGTCAGTGAATGAATGAGTCAGTTACGGAACTGTTTTATATATATAGATTATTTATTTATTTAAAACGTATAGTGGTTAGTATTGCGTTGTGTTATCAATCTCCTAACTAAAACAATAACCTAGATTCCGTGGCTAACAGAAATTCACAAATGATTATTCACAAAACATGACAGACACAATTTTAACTGAGGCAAACAAACCAAAATTTTTATTCATTACTATTAACACAAATTAATATAATCTAATCACCTTACATTAAACAACAGAATTTAGAGAAATCTTATCTCATTGCCATAGCTCCTTTATACATCAATATACACATACATATTAGTAATATCCCTCGTTCTACTTGTAAACATAAAACATTAAATTATAGCTCTCACAATAAAAATTAATAATTATCACTTTGAACAACATAATGAAAATGCGGACACGTACGTGAAAGAATTTTCATGGTGGGAGTAATACATATATCTTTTGAATTTATTTTTTTGTATTTTTATGTTTATAACATTTAACACGATGTGTTTATAATCCGGATTTTTAAAAAATATAATAGCGTCCATACAGGAAATTATTTATGAATGAAAATATTTATAACTTAAAATATTATGCATATGACAACTATTATATAAATTTTTTAATTCAGTAGAGGAATAGAAAAAATCCCTTTAGTAATTTACTCTAAATGATTGTGAATTTCAAGCACAATTCGAAGTTCCCAAGCAAATACATTGACACGAAATAAGCAGGAAATGATACTTTCCCAACGTTTTTAATGCACTATCTCGTAACACTTAATTCCTCTTTTCTGGAAATTCGAACTTTTTTTAACCAGTTACCAATTGAAAGCACCATAGATTTATACTTGATAAATTTCAGGCTTGCTATTTGTGATTTTAGGTTAGAAATTACACCAAACTATTAGACTATCTGATATAACTTATCGAGGGCAAAAAGTATTCTTTTAATAATATTTTTTATTAATGGATCTTTCTGATATATTTTTACTGCACTGAATTGAATAATTTCACTAATTTTTCTATGTTTCTAGGTCATAGACCTTTATCAATACTTTTAACTATAACAAATATTCCTTAGAACTTTAAATTATAGCAAAAATAAAATATTTTATCTACCATAATTTAATATGAATTCGTTTCCAACTATGATGGATTTCTGTTCTTTGGATTTTACTCAAAATTTCTAAATGTTGCTTTTAGCGTAATTATTTTCATAACAAAAAAAAAAAAAAATTTCGCCATTCGAGTTTCATTTCACATCGGATTTTTGGTTTTTCAACGTGGGCGTTACTCTCTTACCAATAAATTCATGTCAAGAAATTCACATTAAAAGGTTAGGAGGTTATATTAATCTGATAACAAAAATAAAAAATTTCGTCATTACAATTTCATTTCACATCGAATTTTTGGTTTTTCAACTTGGGCGTTACTTTCTTACCAATAAGTTCATGTCAAGAAATTCGCATAAAAAGTAATTGTTAGTTTTATTTCTTGGGACTAGAAAGTACTAGTTTTATTACTAGTTTTATTTCTTGGGAAAAGAAAACGATACAACAGAACTCTTGATTTCGTGCTCTTTTTAAAAATCTTTGAAAAAGACTAGAATTTCTTTTGTTTGGCACCATTTACCTGAAAACAAGGAATTCAAACATTTTATCTTAAAATTGTCTCTCTCTACCTCGAATAAAGCCTACGTGTGATGAGCCTTCCCGCTCAGAAACGCATATAAATCCCCCTATAACTGTAATTCCCTACAAATAATACCATAATCAATCATCTACCCTCCATTCAACGTTCCAAAACAAAGCGATACATAATTTTTTGCCAAAAGCAAAGCAGTAACCGCGGTTTATAGGACATCACCAATGTTTCACATTGATCAGAGCGTCTCTGTAACCTTCCATGTAACAGTTCTAGGTTATTATACTAAAATACTGCACATTAACGCTTACTCCATCAATCTCTTTAAACTGAGATAAGAAAGTCATCGAAAGTTCCCTATTCACAAAGCTTCTGTTCTGATGGCACTTAAGGATATGTCAGTAAAAAAAAACATCAAATCTTACATAAAGCTACCGTGTATTCATTTATTAATAATTTCTGAACTAAGGAAGACACAAGATTCCTTATGCTAAAGATGATTGACTGCTTTTTTTTCTTTCCATCATACAGAAACATTTTGCATTAAAACATAATTAAAGATCTAGCGTTGTTTTGAATTTGAGAAAGAGGTTCTATCAACCTTTAGCTTACGTGGCCTATTTTTCCGATTCCCTCTTTAGAATGGGAAATTCCATACCCCCTTTGTAAGAACGGTCATTAATGGGTTTATATATATATATATATATATATATATATATATATATATATATATATATACCTTCTTGGGCCCGTATTCTTGGGATACATGCTATCCCACCGCGTAAGGAAAAGGTTAATCTGATAATCATATATATATATATATATATATATATATATATATATATATATATATATATATATATTCCTTCTTGGGCCCGTATTCTTGGGATACATGCTATCCCACCGCGTAAAGAAAATGTTAATCTCCTAATCATTGAGCTCAAATTTCCAAAATATTTTTACTATTATAATAGAAAGGGATAGAAAGGATTATAGAGGGATTTTGGAATATAAAGTTACAGAATTAAGAATAGAAAGAATTAAAGGGGGATATTGGATTAGAAATAGAATACAAGGGATTATAGAGAAATTTAACAGCCTTTATTCCAGATTAATTAACTTCATTTTTGAAACACAACTTTGAGACAGGTTTTGGAATACTACGCATAACAAACTTGTTGTTCCTTTCTTATTTTCTTTTTTTTTATGATACCCACCATCACATAGATACTCAGAGTCCCCGAGCAAAAGTTTTGAGAGTTTGGCGCTCAAAAAAAAGCGTGAACCTTTTAGCCTTCCGAGGCAGTCGATCTTTCCGAGTTTCTCCTTACCTAAAGTCGGTCAGTCCAATAAAAGAGTGAAAATTGTGTCCAACCACTTTCTTGCAGAGAACGTCCCTTTTCCCGCAGTCACCCACTTTCTCGGTTCGGCTCGACTGCCTTTTCCCCTTTTGCCGTTGCGGACCGGTTTCCTCGTGTCGATCTTTTTTACAAACACTTCAACTCCACTGTGGTCTCCATCCTTGTTATAGTTTCGGTGCAGCTTAAGTGGAGGGACAGATCGAAACCATGGGTTAAGGCAATGAGTTAATTGCCGATTCATCTCCGAGGACAGCCGCAATTTGATCGACTGAACTCTTCGCCTCGTGACACCTGTTTGTTTGTGCTTGCGGTATACCCCGACAAACTCCGGATAAACTCATCCTGACGGCACGCTAATTATTTTGATTATCTTCGCAAATGAGCTGAAGAGTTATTCCTGCATGAAAGGATCGGTTGCAGCCAGTTCTAATCACCGGAACAAGATCTCTTTTGTGTATGTTATCTTCAGGCGGAAATTTGATGACCAGTTTCGATTTAGTTTTCACTCAAAAGATAGAAGTGAGTAAATGATGTGGATACTGGATGAGAAAGAAATAGCCACGGAAATGGAAGTACGTATTTAGCAGTCTATACTTTGAAAATGAGACTGGTAAATATCCTTTTTACATAAATTTGTGTTTTAAATATTTCTCAAAAGATTTTTTTTAATAATCGAATTTAAAGAAAATGGTAACATTTTAGTTAATTCTAAAACTATTTTTGCACAAAACGTTTGGTTTGAAATAAATGCCCTTTTGATTTAAAAATGAAAATATGAAATGTTTTAAAATAGAACTGAAACTTTTCTCCGAAATCATATATTTTCCACCAGCTAAACAGAGGATTTACATAACAATAACAGAACGTTTTACGCATTAAAAACGAAGCTGCTCACGTTTTATTTATAGTGAACAACGAACACTACACTGTTAAGGTGTTTCAACGAGTGAAAGGTTCCTAATTTGTAATGTATTCATAATTTTTAAAGGCAAAGGGGATTATCTTCAGATTTTTATTTACTAAGTACAAAAAATTATATTACTAAATAAGTATTTCGTAGAGTATGATTAGATATACTTAACATAGTTTACTTTAGACTGTATATAAAAGTTACATTTCAACTTAAATGCGAACTCATATTTAAGTTATAGTACAAAGTTCATATGTATAGTTCCGAATATATGTTTTGAAATTATTTTTGCAATTCTTGATATTTCATTTTGGAAAAGTATTACTTCAACAGCATTACAAAGGGTTGGAAATTACAGCCTTTTAATGTTTTGTATATTGCTCGCGATATGTAAAGAACTGATAAGAACAAGATTCCTAAAGCCAAATTTTGGATGACATGAGAGAAGAAACAGCACCTGTTAACGATACTCAAGCATAAAATTGAATTCTATGAAAATTATCTTTTGTTGTTGATATTTAATATCAGATTAGTAAAGTGAAGTAGATATTCAAAGAAAATTCTTTTTTGTTGTTGATATTTAATATCAGATTAGAGAAGTCAAGTAGATATTCAAAGAAAACTCTTTTTTGCTGTTGATACTTAATAGCATATTAGAAAAGTGAAGTCAAGTAGATATTCAAAGAAAATTCTCTTTTGTTGTTGATATTTAATGTCAGATTAGTAAAGTCAAGTAGATATTTATCTGTAAGATATATATTTTAGGAAGAATGCAATACAAAGTAATTAAATACTCTGAAATAATATCCATAAACCTCTTTACATAGTGGCAAAATAAATAATAACTCTTCAGTTCATTGAAGCGTATTAAAAATTTATTATTTTTTCATTTGTAGTATATTTTGGAAACTACAATGAAAAGTCATCGAAGTATTTAGAAATATATTTTATTCAGAACTTTTTGCCAATCCAACAGTTAAAAGAAATCAAGCTAAATCGTTTGAGCACAGTTCTAAAGAATAACTCAAGTTAAGAGCAAAATACCTACAGATAATTTCAAACGATAATTATCTTTCCAAATTTGCATACATCATGTCAGCGCAAGAACATGCTCTTCATCGGGCTCAGCTAAAGGATGAATACAGATTTTGAAACTGGATATCAAAGCTTTCTAATATTTTTGGTAAGTCAAATCCTAAGTATTTTCTGAAATAACTAGTTAAGTTTAGCATCTAAAAGCATGTGAAGAAAATTATTTCTTATGAAGAATAAAATTAAATTTATTTCAATAACTGGAATTCTTCACAACACTTTCGGATTTTAAAATAATGATTTCATTCAATGGAAAAAGTAGAGAGGTACTACATAATGATGCAGGGAATTTCAAGAGGTCTGTAGAGTATTTGTTTCAGATATATCTTCTCTTTAATCTGTAATACTTTTTATCAAATCAGAATTTGAAGCTGTAGTTATTTTAAAATGCGATTTAAATATATATAACATTCCCCATGGTTATAATTATGAATAAAATTATATATATATATATATATATATATATATATATATACAGTCGAACCTCCATATATCGAAGTAGCAAATTGCGCGAAAAAAATTCGATATATAGAAATTTCGATATATAGAATTGAGCTTAGTCTTATCATAATTCTCCTAAAATAAAATTTAACGCTAATTTTCGTATACGAAATTCCATTTCTAATTTATATGCGAATCCCATTAAATGAAAGTGAATAACTAAAAAATGAATAAATAGGAAAGATTTATTGATTACTACATATCTTTAAAAGAAAAACAATAATGCAGACAGTGGTTACAATGATCACAGTTACATTCTTTAAAAAAAAAACTACGAATATCTTGCTGAACAGTTAGTTTTGAAGGAAAGTTCAAAGAAATGTTCGTATTTATTCAGTCCACTAAAAACTTCATCAGGGACATTTTCTGCGAATAAAGTCCACGACGTATTGTTTCAAATACCAAAATTTGAGAGCTTTTATTCTAAAGTGGAATAAAATCTCCCAATTTGTTATGAAAAAAATTTCGATATATAGAGATTTTTTCGATATATAGAAACAATTTTTCTATGTAATGAACATGGAGATTTGCTAAGAGTTCGATATATAGAACATTTCGATATAGGGAAGTTCGATATATGGAGGTTCGACTGTATATATATATATATATATATAATTTCATAACCATATTTCTTTTCATATTTACCTAAATTTTTGCAATTTACTGTAAATATGAAAAGAAATACGGTGAAATAAATCTGGCATGTTATTGCTAATTTTTTAATGCTTGAATGTATAGAAAGAGAAGTTTTTTGAAGTCTTAAGGGATTTAGAATATTCATATAACGAACGGAACAGAATTCCACAACGATAAGAACTGCATAAGCATACATTCTTTCGCTGTGGAATTCGGAGAATGTACGAAAACACTGGTTGAGTATTAAATACCGCTGAGTACTTTGCCGTTCAACATTTGAATGATATTGTTAAATATACGTTGATTCTATATTTTTATATTATTATTAGATGTCTCTGCTGCTCATAACGTATTTAAGCATTCTGGTAGTAACCCTTTCAAGGTAGAACCCTTCTTGCCCAAGGCTTACCCTTCTGGTAGTAAGCCTGTCAAGTTACAGATTTTATGTCTGTTAATGATGAAAAAAAATCTAAATAATCTCTTTTTCTTTGTAGAAATAATTTGATGAGATTGTTCTTACAAATGCATTTTTAGATCATAGGTCATTGTTGTGAAAAGTTCAGAGTGCAAGTCCGCTTAACGATCAGTAATAACTTCAGTACATTGGTCGGGGAAATTATTTAAAAGTTAGTTATGAAAAATCTAGAAAAAAGACCATGTAAATATAGAGTTCACAACAAATATTTCATGATTGAGCGGCTTGCCAAATCGGTTTAAGTCCACAAACCAAAAAGTGGAGAAAAGTGATAAAATAATGTACATTGCTTTTTAATTTAAAGTCCTCTGAAAACATAAATTCGAATAAACATTGTAGAATGTATTATTGCAGGTGTAGCTTTTATCTGACGATATATAAAATATGTAAGATAGAATATCCTTCAGAGTAATCGTTATTAAAATTACAATCTTTGCGTGACTAAAGGACTTAACCGATTTGGCAAGTAAAAAAAAAAGAATAACATCCAATTCGATCTTCAAATTATTTTTTTACTAGAGAAAAAAATGAACTAATTGTTGAATAATTCAAAAGTTCTTACTTCTGCAGCAGTTTGACTGTAACCGACTGATTTAGTTTACTTTTTTTGTGATGAAACAACACTAAACGATTTACTGTTATCATCAGATTCTTGTTTTTCTGTTTCAATTACATTATTTCAACGATTTACAATAGAGTATAGACTTAATTTGGATGGCTTCTGAAAAAAGTTACTTATTCGATGGCTCAAAACTTTTTTTTTTCATTTAGTGGTGTTTATACTTATTATTCGGGAAAAATTTTAGAAATGTAAAAAGTTAGAAGTCAAACAAATGACACTAAAATTTGAAGCTAAAACTTGAAAAATCTCAAAAAACGGACTAACCGATTTGGCTTGTGAATGAATCAGTTATGAAATGTATTGAAATTATAAATCTTAAACTTCTATTCCACATAGTATGTATCATACGTAACGTTTTGATAATTCCTGTACCAATAAATAAGAATACTATATAAATAATTTTAATTGCTACTTTAACTAAAAAAATGATTCTTAAAGTACTTAAGGAAATATTTCTTGGAGACATTTTATTTGAATTGTAGTCATTGGACCAAACAAACATTATGTATCAGACTATATTTAGAAGTACTGCACCGATCATATAGTATGAGTGGTTCGATTAATAGTTATTAAAATATCACGATGTTTTCTTGGCTTCACTGTGTTCTGAAAAGAAGTGTATCTGCCATGTTAGTGAAAGGCCATTTCAGATGTTATCCGTCAGCATAAGTAAGTCTTATAAGCTCAACGGGTGCCGCAAACCACAAGTTTAATATATTTCTGGAAACGAAGCACAGTTGTTCTGCTGTACTGATAAAGATATAAAATTTAAAACTTCTGAAGATACAAGGTGCGACCATAAATTTCCAGGACTGATCTAATAACTCCAGAAAATATTATATGAAATACATACCCATTTAATATGTTTCGAAGTAACTCCCTCCTGCCGTAATGCACTTCTGTGCTCGGCTGTATAAGTTTCGAAAACGACTTTTAAAGTCCTGTTTCGGGATGTTCCTTAATGTGGACGTCACCGTTTTCTTGATGGCTTCGACATCCTCAAATCTTGTTCCCTTCAGCAAATTGGCCCAGCATGAGGTCGGGGAGATGCAGCATTCTCCATACTCTCCGAACTTAACACCGGCAGAATTTTTCTTGTTTCCAAAACTGAGAGATAGGGAACAAGATTTGAGGATGTCGAAGCCATCAAGGAAACGGTGACGTCCACATTAAAGAACATTCCGAAAGAGGACTTTAAAACTTGTTTCCGAAACTTATGCAGCCGAGCACAGAAGTGCATTACGGCAGGTGGGAGTTACTTCGAAACATATTAAATGCGTATGCATTTCATGTAATATTTTCTGGAGTTATTGAATCAGTCCTGGAAATTAATGGCCGCACCTTGTATTTCAGTTATGAGGTTTATTGGCAAAATTCTTCCTAAAAATCGCTCAGGGTATCTAGTTAAAAACCCTTAGTCTCGAAAGTTTAAAATGTCTTGCTTATACAGAATATAACTTAATACCACACATGAAATATCTATCAAAATACAGCCTACAAATGTGTGATATATCAAATTCAGCATGTGAAGGTATAAAATACACAGCTAACAGATTTTTAAAACGGCGTTTTTATATAGAAGGCTATATTTTCTTTTATCTTTGCTTTTAGGACTGTTAGACATGAAAAAGAGAACAATTATTACAGGAGTGTTTTAGTTTTATTCCTCAGCAACATTGAAAACTAAATGCAAAAGGAATCTGAAATGTTCTGCCCTTCACTATCAGTTTGATAGATAAGGCTCAGTAGTAAACTAATTTTAAATCCCTTTATGGTTGTCCTAATTTTTATTAACAAATTACATAGTTTTTTTTTAATTCTTATACCGGTAGCTCTGCATTTTCTTATGTCATTTTTAAACCGAGGATATTGGTATAACTGTCTGAAGGATAATTGATAGCAGCTTTTGAAACTCCGCTTTTGTCATCGTTCACTCCCAAAAGTATTATTCTTTAAGGTTTCGACTGTGCAATGTTTACCGCAGATTGTTTTCTAGAATAACTTGATTTTTAAAATATCCCTATGTGTTTTCGTTTGTAATCAGCTATTTCCGGAAAACACTTTTTGAATCTCTTCGAAAATAACGTCGACACCTTTTTCAACTTTACTCTTCCACTATTATTCTTTTAACCGGGGAAAGATATGCTAAGTAATCGAGATTCGTTTATTTCTCTTTCATTTTTTAGGCGTTTCGCACATTTTAGTCGATAGCTATGCCGGAAGATTGTCTATACATATGGTAATCCAAAAGAAAAATCTAGCATTCATGTCTTTCTTTGGGTTCAGTAAACCCGAATTTCAAAAATAACTGAACTCTGCCGTCTTTTATGACGCGATCCGAACAAAATATATATAAGAGTATGCATTATCAAACGCATTCCGATCCATCACAATTTGAGAGGAAAGTGGAACTCACCAAAACACAATATCTTCCTTTGCATTCTAAAAATGAAGGATGTTCCCAATTGTGAGGAGGCCTTTATTATCGCAATTCGAAGCTTCAAAATGCGGGGGAGAGTAAAGGCTATGACAAGGTGATGTGTTTCAGTCTTGACAAGTTACTGAATACACGGGGTCATTAGGGGTGAAATGAAAGGTTTACGATGTAGACGTTAATAAGTGGATTCTTTTCGCCGTAAACAATATTTCCGCAGAGAGTAGTAACTTCACATTATGCTGATTGATTTGACCAAATTTTCTGCCTTTTGTTTCTAAAATGTCAGCCTGGAAATAATAATTTTGAGCTGCATTATTAAATCATGTGAACATCACCATGTTATTAAATGCGATTATTCTTGTTCAAAAAATAAAAGTAGACCAATATGTTAGTCTATTTTAAACACGCCGAACCTTGTAAGGAATAGAATTCAGAAAAAATGAGAATGCCTCGCATAGCCGTGGTAGTTCTATTGATAAAACATCGTGCTCGAGCTAGGAGACCAGAGTATGAATCCCGGTTCTTGCAGACAGTCGTTGAGATGTCACTTCAGCCGTTGAAAATAATGATTATGGACTGTTAGGGTCAAAGATATGGCTAAAAAACTGGCCCTAAATAAATTAGCTATGAAATTATGTTTAATATACCTCAAAATCAGTCATTCGCTTCTTTGTAACGGTTCTGCTTTTCAAATTATATGAAAAGGCTTTAAAAACAACATATTTTAACAAACTTTGGAACTTCCGTCGTGTCTTTTTGTACATAAAAATCTTCCGTGAGCCGTCATCAATAGAAAAACGATCATTATTTATTCGTGAAACGAATTCAAAAGTTTTAGAATATAATAACAATATTTACCGAACTTTTTTTTTAACATTTCGTGCATTTCTTTGGTTTCAAGTTCTACAGAATTTATTAATAAATATTCTCTGCATTTTAATTTTTAGGGAAATGCAGAAATTTATGTATTGCGTTTACAGTTACTAATGTGTTGTTTAACTTTCATGAATGAACAGAGGCTATTAAAAAATTGTTGGGTATCCGGTATTTATAAATTTTTCATATAGATTTTCTCTCTATATTCATTAAATAAATAATTTCTGTGGGTCCCAGAAATTGATAAATGCAGTTTGTATTAACTAGAGGAGTTTATTTTCAGCTTTTGCAACTGATACTTTTTAATATATTTTCAATGGTCCTTTTACTATTGAATGGGTTTCAAAGGCACGCAAAGCTGAGATTAGGTGCGCAACCTCCTTTCCCCGAAATAATAGCCCATCGTTTTCTATCACAATGTATTGAACATATATTTACCAAACGCTTTAATATTCCGTACCTTTCTGTCTTTTTTTCCTTTAAGTTTAACAGGATTTGATAATTATCCGGTGCTTTGTAATTTTAAATCAATTGTTTCCTCTGTACTAATTGTATTTTTAAAAATTTTTAAAGGCACACAGACTATTAAACTATTTTGGTATCCTATTTTAATAAATATATCTATGTGCTATTATGGTTCTGAAGTATTATTGTGGTATTTGGAGGAATTTATATTAATCTTTACATTGATAGTTTTTGGTATACTGCTTAGCGGATCTTTAGAAGTTCAACGGAATTCTCAACCAAAAATGATATACCAAACCGGTGGCATAGGCAGAAAGCGTGTATACCCCCTTTAAATTGGGATCCTTATATATTCACACAAGGTTTTAACCAAATCCATGTCCAAAAAACTTCCCAAGCTACACCTGTTTATCATATCCACCTGAGTAAACAATATGCATGTAACAGTGCTCAAGAAATTTGTAAGATCACATACTATTTTCCACAATTTTTAATATCAGTATACAATTAGCTACAACTTTCGCAGGTCTAAAAATGTCCAGGAGAAGACATCGCGAAACTGCTCAAAGACCTGAGAGGGAAATCAAAGACACGAAGGTAATTCAAACAGTGCTCGCTGGACACGGCAAATATTTGACTTCTCTACTACTTTCGTGGAGCACCAATTTGTGGAAAACGCCCGTAATCGTGAGCAAACGTTGTGAATGAAGACAGTATGGTTTTTCATGGTCTGGCGGAATATGCCTTCGGCAATCCGTCATCATCCGCAATTTGAGTTGAAGGACCGTGCTAAGGAGGACAAGGTCATTTCCGCCTTTCATTTGCGTATGAGCTCTCTCTGATATTATTAATGGTCTCCTGTTCGGACTGTCAGTTATATGCGGACACCTTTTTGTCCCGCCAGGATCGTGGGTGGTTGTTTGAGTTTTCTTTCTATTTGCATTCAGAGACTTGGGTGGAGGGATTTGTAGAGGAAAACCGAGAGTTAGCATACGCTTCTCTAAGCAAGGCTGTTAAGAAACTCGAGACGGCCAAACATGAGTCGGAAAGTTTTGTTTTAATTCTCTCTTGAAAGGTAGTTTATTTATATTAAATATTTCTGCTTCTAACTCTATCAAGGCAGTAGTAGATCACCCGTGAAAAAGATTTAATCTCACAGTACCCAAGTTTGAGATTCAGGAGTATAGGGTATTTTAAAATGCTCTAAACACTGATTAGGATTAAATTTTTTACTTATGACCAAACGTAGTATATATTACCTCCAGCCTTTAACATGAAATCAGAAATAAACTGAAAGCATTTGGTGATTTGAATACATTACAACGAAAGTTCTTAGCTGCACGAAAATTCATTAGATTTTGAAACTGGCACTAGTTATATATATATATATATATATATATATATATATATATATAAATATATATATATATATATATATATATATATATATATATATATATAAATATATATATATATATATATATATATATATATATATATATTTATTTATATATAAATATATATATATATATATATATATATATATATATATATATATATATAAATATATATATATATATATATATATATATATATATATATATATATTTATATATAAATATATATATATATATATATATATATATATATATATATATATATATATATATATATATATATATATATAAATATATATATATATATATATATATATATATTTATATATAAATATATATATATATATATATATATATATATATATATATAAATATACATATACATATATATATATATATATATATATATATATATATATATATATATATATATATATATATATACATGAGAGAGAGAGAGAGAGAGGTAGGTAACTCTCCTATAACACGGTAGATAGGTTTTTTAGAAAATTCCGTGTTGTGTGAAACCGTGTTATATGAGACCCAGAGACAGTACAAAAAAGGGGGTTACGTTCTGAAAACTTATTAAAAACAATTTTTTTTTAAAATTCCATATGAGCAAGTCAATTTTTATTAAAAATATAAATGTATGTATAACACAAAACGAAAAGAAACAAAAAATATTATTTTCATTTAATGTGACATTAATTTAATAAATTTCTTCCTCATCACTGCTAAGTACAATGAAACGAGAACATGTTTTCGGTTGAACGATGTCACCTTCACTTTCAGAATCTTTTCTTCATTTAGATTTTTTGCACCTTCTATCCTCTTTAAAAAATCGGTAATTTTGGTTTGTTTGCTGGTTCGTACAAGGTCATTGTAAATTTCAAAGGGTATGGAGATAGACAATTTTGCAGCTCCCTTTTGAATTTTCGGCTTCTTTCGGCGGAAGGGTCTGCATTCAAGAAAAGTTATTCAAGATTTTCAGCTAAGCTTAGGCCTTCTTGCAATTTTATAAATGAATAAATATAATTTGTTATACATGAATAAATTATAATTTGTCTATACATTTTCATGTAAAGCCACTATAGTTTATTGTTCTTTCCCGTCATTATTTTAAGGTAATTTAGTTTTTAAATGTGTTAAACAATAATCATGATATCTAGTGCTGTAGAAGTACAGTTTTGTACAAAGGTTTTCGCAATTTTTTAATTGTGTTACAGCGAAACCATGTTACAGGTTGCAGTGTTATATGAGGGTTCCCGCAATTTATCCTATCGTGTTCGAGCGAAACCGTGTTGTAAGAAGCCGTGCTGTAGGAGGGCTACTTGTCTATATATTTAACAGTTCCGTAACTGACTCATTCATTCACTGACTGACTGACTGACTGACATACAACGCACAGACCAAACCGCTGGACCTAAAAGGCTGAAATTTTGCATGGCGATTCTTCTAATAGTGTAGGGGTCCACTAAGAAAGATTTTTCAAAAATTCTTCTTAGATTTTTTAAAATTAAATTTTTAAGCAATTTTTTAAACTTTTTTTACGTTTGCATTTAAAATAATACATTGAGGGTTATAAAATTTATATCACGAGAAAGATCATAAAAATTCCTTTAAAATGAAATTTTTTTCGAATTTTTACCTCCATTTCCTGATTTTTGGTGAATTTTTAAAGATTAATTTTTAGAATTTAATTTATTAAATGCTGATCACGTGATTTCTTTTTCTGGTACTTTCAATAAATTTATCGTCACGTGCTTAACAACTAAATAGACAAAAAAAATATTTTTTTCTCTTTCTAATGCATCAGACGATTGGATATTATCCCGAAAAAATGCATATCCCTTACGATTTTTTTATAAATATATATATATAGATAGATATATATTTTACATCAATTGTATACATTGATCATCGCATTTATTATAAATATATATATTTATTTTTTGGCATAAATTGCATACGTTGACCGTTGTATTATTTAATTTGAATGTACTCCGTAGCGAAGTATAAATATATATATATATATATATATATATATAAATATATATATATATATATATATATATATATATATATATATATATATATATATAAATATATATATATATATATATATATATATATATATATATATATATATATATATATATATATATATATATATATATATATATATATATATATACACTTTTTTTCAGGCACGAATAAATTCAATCCGAATGTCTCAAAGAATGATTTACAGTAGAGTCAAAACATTTAGTTCTTAAAACAGGTAAAGGAATTGTTGAAAATTATAGGAAGAAACCCAATTTTAGTGCATGGTTCATGAAGTTAGTTATCACCGTAATGAAAAGGAAAGTTTGTTTCCCAATACTGAGAATTATTTTCCCCTTATAGAATGTTTGCGAGTCACATTTGGATTATAAGCAGTCGTTTTGAAGCAGGTCAAGTAATACTTTTTGTTTTTCCTGCACTGAAGCAGATGAGTAACCGGCTTGTCATCTTTAGTTGTCTTGCAGATACTACTCCTATCCATCGATTGAAGTTATTTTCAAAATATGTAACCTAAATACAAGGTTCTCTTCTTTAGATTGTACTCTTCTCTTTGTCTCAGTAGCAAGTATTGCTTCTAAGCCATTCCGTTGACATTTTAAGAACAGATTATATGCACAAAAAATATATTCTAATGCACTTTTCCGCCTATTTTTTATTTGTCTAATGCGGAGGCACTTTGTCGTGAGACTTTCGCTTGTTTTTATTCATCGCGATTTGCTGGCCACTTTATTATGGGAGCATTATATAGGTGAGCCAGCACTGGAAACGGTTAAGCCTTATTCCAAGCCTCATTCCACAGTTACGGAAGCGACCAAGCCTCATTCGGGATTTGAATTAGGGATGCGACATCGATAACAAAACATCGATGTTTTGAAACATCGATATTCAACATTAAAACATCGATGCTAATAAAACATCGCCCAAAAACCATCGATGTTTTTAAACATCGATGTTTTAGAACATCCATTTTTTAAAACTGGTGTAGTAATCTCTAACATTAATGTTACTTCGGTTAGTCGTGGGGGGGGGGGGGGTATGATTTAATTTTACTCTCTGATTGGGCTGACACAAATGACAAAAATTTGGTTCCTTTTGCCTTGGGCTACATTGATGACTCAAAATTCTCGTTGTAAATATCGCTATGTTTTGCCTTCAAATGTCAAAATAAATTCGTGGTATTGCCAGAAGTTTTGAGGGACTTCGGCAAACATTGCATTTTGCCAATTTGTCAGAGGTTTTACAAAAATATTTCCAAACGGTACTTTTGGGAAGCATCTTACTAATAATATTAACGTTAACTTATATAAAACCAGAACAAAACAAAAACTTAAATGGCTGCTCTCGTGTATATACTATTTGTAAAATAAAACCCCATGGAAGGTTCTGGAGTGTCAGGCACATTCCAAGAGCTCTGATTGGTTCATTGGTTGTTGACTGCCATTTGTCTGTTTGCTAAGGAAACGTTCCTCCTCTTGTATTCGTCCTTTTCAGAATTCAGACTTACATTTACTGAGTGTGAAAATTATGCTTCGTACTAAATTTTTTTTTATTATGGTAGTTTTTCACTAAAAAAAACATCGAGACAACGTAAAACATCGAGCACAAAACATCGATGTTAAAAAAACATCGGCTTCAATAAATCAATGTTTAAAACATTGATGTATTTATCAAAACATCGATGTTTTGAAAACATCGACATCGATGTTGCATCCCTAATTTGAATTCGAGCTCACCGCATGGAAACTCAGAACGCTAACCACTACACCATGTGAACAAACCTCCAGCAAAAATTGTTGTCTATTTAGTAAGAGACAGTTTTAGATGAAATATCTATTTATCAGTAATCGTGTCTGATTAGAAGATCCTGTATTCAAAATAGTTTTGCTATCAAATTTTTTGCTAAGAAAATATCCTATACTCAATTTGTTTGTATTCATCCTTACGGCAGTTTATTCATGTCAAGATTTACTCATTTAGTGAAGCTGCGTAATGAATAGTAATAAAAAATTACTATTACGGAAAACGTAGCACGTGCAATTATATTCAACCACTTGTACAGAAATCATATAATTTCAGTCTGGCTGTTTTGCTAGTTTCCTCTCAAAGTTCACCAATAAACTTGGTCTTAAACATATTACTTATGACAATAGTTCAATAATTTCCTTTTTTACGAATAAATGTTGAATATTTTTGAAAGTTTTAATTTTCTATCAAAATACCGCCAAATTCCAAAAATAATTCACTGAAAAGAAGAACTCTTACAAAGTTCCTCTCTTCAGTACGTACTTCTCCAATAGCATCAAATTTCTCACGCAACGTAAAGCAGTAGAATCCACTTTTAGCTTTCCTGTAATATAACTTACGGGTTTTATGCATAAAAATGGTCTCGCAAACACAATAAAGGTCACACAATTTTCGAAACTCCTACAACATTTTACTAGCACTTTTATCGCGATGACCTAATAACGTTGTTTACTTTTATCGGTCATAGTTTTTACTTCTAACACATTGCCAAAATTATACACTTTCTTTCCTTCCTTCGCGCGTGGCGGTAAATATAATGTTTCAGTGTCTTAAAAAAAAGGGAAAAGAATTATAACTTTCGATTTTCAGTCATGCTCAGTATTGTTTTGCTCTGATAAGCTGTAGCCATGCACACGGTACCTAAGTTTTTACTCTGAATGTTGGGCGAGTTTATTCAACCAGTCAGTTGAAACATGTAAAGAAAAAATTCCTTTGAGCGATTTGTTAAGGTTGGTGGGTAGTAGCAGTATTTGATTCGCTTTAGCTCAATGTTAACCTCTAGAGAACATTTTTCTAACGACTGTTCACTTAGATTTAAAGTTGTTGTTTTTTTAATTGCACACCGTAATAGAGAAAGAAATTTTCATTTTGCTGGGTTTTTTTTTTCATTTTAGTAATTTTTGTACCCCGAGGGAAATTTTGTGCGCTTAACACTTGTAAGACGGCTGCTGTCATTTTGACGGTTTCGGACATACTATTGAGCGCTATGTCTGTATTTATGTCCTCAGGCTTCTTAAATTTTATGAATTTTTCTAATTTTACGCGAAATATGCACACACGTTTACAAAATTATATTCGATAGTAAAGAGGGGGAGAAAATGTGTTGTATACCTACTAAGATTGAAAGCCGTCAATTTGACGGAAATATAGAAAACGGGCATAAATCTTTAAAACAATACCGGAAAAATGTTAGTTACTTTTCGTCTCTTCCCCCATTTGCAAATAACAGAAATATTGGCTCTTAGGAAATATTGGTGTTGAAAAATAAGGACTGCACAAAACATGCATATATTTTTACAGATAAACCATACCAGGTTGTCAGCTCGGCTGCATAAAAATATATCTAAATATATACTAATTTATTATATATTGGTATGAAATAGTTCAAAATTTAAAGTTTTAACCATATTTGTTTTAAAAAAATTATTATTTTAAACTCTTGATTTTATTTTTAACCGTCAAAATGACGGCATTCATTCTTTTCAGTAAGAAAAAAATTCCCGTCTTTCTAGTGTTAGAACACAATACCACATTTTCCCACAAGAATAATTCAAATTTTAAAATATTATATGCGTTTCTTTTAAAGAATGAGAAAAATACCCGGGTAAAAAAATTCTTGCTCCATTTAGAAGTACAATTTAAAAAACAAAAAAATCTTTAAGTCTGAGTCAACAATCATTGAAAACACTTTCTACATAGGCTAACATTAAGCTGGGACAATCCAATAGGACTAAAGCGGCCCTAAGGGGCGTTGCAATGAACCTGTCATTTGCGGAGGCAACTTTAGGTTAAATGGGAACACATACTGTGCATTTGTATTTAAATATTTTTGTTGTTTTATATTTGTGGGTATAAAAGGTTCATTAATCTTCAGTTTTCTCTTCAAATTCAATTTTTAATGAGAAACGAAATTTTGGGCTGAAGAAATAAATGGGGCATATTATAATTCAACCCATTTATAAATACGAGAATACAAATAATAAAGGAATTTTGAAAACTGACCTACATTTCTTTAACCTTTATTCATTTCAAGGCCGTTTTTCTCAGAATTTTTAATAAGTTACGGTTAAGTGGAATTTGAGTCAAAAAGCTGTTAAAATCTTATTTTCTCAGGCCTGAACTTAAGCACTGCACCTTTATTTATATGGAAATATATTTATCGCTTTAAAACTCTAATTTTCTCCTTCTTTTTCCAACATAGTTTTATCTAATATATTAATATATTTTATGATTGTACATTGATATTTTAGTCAGATGATTTAGATAAAGTTAATTCTTTCAAATGCGCAAAATTCGAAAGAAATGGGAGTCTTTAAATATCGGCCTAAAAAAGATTTAGGGAAATATTCTTATCTAAAACACAAGCTTTTCTGCCAACCTTGTTTTGTAAAGTTACTTTTTGTAATGTAATATATATATATATATGGGCTTGTGGCGGCCCAGTGGTACAGCGCGCTGGTTTTCGGTGCTGAGGGTGCTCAGATCGAGTCCCAGCGTTGCGCCACGAAAAATGCCTCCGTTCGTGTCGTCCCTTCATAGGGGGTAATGCTGTCCGCCTATATGGTGCCCCCACAATAGAATGGACAGTAAAAACTGCGGCGTAGTAAGGGCCAATGTTTGAATACAAGTGCCTCCGCATTGGAAAAAAAAAAAAAATATATATATATATATATATATATATATATGTATGTATGTATGTATATATATATATATATATATATATATATATATATATATGTATGTATGTATATATATATATATATGTATATATATATATATATACATATATATATATATATATATATACCCATATATATATATATATATATATCGAGTTTTATAATTTAAAAATACATTCAATTTATAGTTTTATAATAAAATAAAGCATGAGATTTATTAGAGGATATTCGTAATAATTAAGATTTTTTAATTAGAAAACAACTCAGTTAATTCGAAGAAATAAAGCTAGATCAACCCATAGTTTGCTTATAATGGGTTAAACAAAACAATTAAACGCATGCAGTACTCTTCTGACCATTTATAAGAAATTTTTGAAGAAATCGGAATTTTATGTCTCAGTTTAAGTATAAAAGAAAGTGGTAAAGCATAATCGATCTGTAATACTTAAGGTATTTATTTATAAAAGTGTGACACCCATCTTTATTCGTAAAGGAATACTTTCAACTTTCTGAACTGAATCCATTAAAATGTAAAATGCATGCTAAATTTCTGTTTCAATTATATTGCTGTCCAGTCTAATTGAGCAAAGAGAGAGTTAACTACATCTAATCTATATATATAAAACAGTTCCGTAACTGACTGACGGACAGATAACGCACAGACCAAATCGCTGGACATATAGGGTTGAAATTTTGCATGGCGATTCTTCTTATAGTGTAGGGGTGCACTAAGAAAGATTTTTGAAAAGTTCTTTTTAGATTTTTTTAAATTAAGTTTTTAAGCTGTTTTTGTAACATTCTTTAGAGTTTGCATTTAAAATAACAATCTGGGAGTTATAAAATTTATATCACGAGAAAGTTTAAAAGGAAATCTTTTTCGAATCTTTAACTCTATTTTCTGATTTTTGGTGAATTTTTAAAGATTAATTTTTAGAATTTAATTTATTAAATGCTGATCACGTGGTTTCTTTTCTTTTTGTGATACTTCAAACTAATTTTGCGTCACGTGCATAACAACGAAATAAATTGACAAAAAAAGATTGAAATACGGTAAAAGATAAAATTCAACCTCTAGACTAATTGAGATGGACGTTTTGAAAGAATTTAATTCAAATTAATATGTTTTATGGATATTAAACATACAAATCATTTGCATATATTGACCGTGGTATTTAATTTGAATATTTTCTTCTGCATTATTTTATCTATAAAAATATCCGTTACGATTTTTTTATAAATTTATTTTTTGTTTATTTGGGGCATTAATTGGATACATTAACCCTTGTATTTAATTTGAATGTAGTCCGTAGCGAAGCACGGGTATTTAGCTAGTCTTTTCTTGTACTATTTAAAAACTGGTAGAAAAAATGGAGGATTCGAATATTGTCTAAAGTATATTTATATCATATTGAATTATATAATTAGAAAATATGCTATAAATTTTCTATAATCACAAATTTTTAATATTTTAAATTATTTTTTTATGTTAAAAAAGTAGGGGTTATGATATTGGTGCAAACACTCTTACAATAAGAACTCCTTCAGCAAAAGACTACTTACATTGCTTCCATTATCCTTTACCTGACTGTGTGAGACTGGGTTTTCAAACCTGGAGTTTTAAAATAGTTTGTCAAAATTTTCCTGTATATTTTTATTTTTTGTCAATAGTTTCCAAATTTCTTAAATTTTGCTTCTACCAAAATATTTCGTTGGAGAGTCAAGTGAATTTTTTTTAAATTTAAAGAAAGTGGGTCGCAGTCGAAAAAAGTTTGCGCACCACTGGTCTAGCGTTAAAACAGAATTAACGAATTTTCTAAAATTCTAAAATAAAAGGAAATTTTTTCATGTGCACCAGGAATTTTTTTTTAAGGATTTTAGCTTAATTGCATTTTTTTTAAAAACTTTATTAGACTATTTTATTAGTTTTTGTTCCCTTAGATCACATATTCAGAAATTATATTTAAATAACATTAACTAAACATAGAAATGATCATTTAAAAGTATTCGGATTTTAAACGGTTGTTTAAGGATGCTGTGTACTAACCCAATTGGAATCGCTCTCCTGAATGTTAACATATGGAGAAAATTTGTCTACAATTTACAGCTACATAAATGCTGATAATCCAAAAAAAAATGGTATTTTCAGGTAGCCTGTTCTTCTCTGCACTTTGCAATAGGATTCATTTTATTGATTTTGTCCACCAAAGGGATTGATGAGCGTTTTAAACACTCTATGCCAGATTTTTCCCCTACTAATTTAAATTTAAAAATATTATTTGCATCTTTAAAAAAAAGAAAAAAAATCCCCAAAGTGCAAAATTTCTTTCTCCATTACGGAGCACATTTAAAAAAAAAAAATCTTTAAAGCCAAGTCGGCAATCGTTGGACATATTTTCTCCATAGGTTAACATTGAGGTGAGCGAATCCAATAGGGTTAGCACACAGCAACCTTAACCTTTTCTTTATGGGGTGGGATAGCATGTATCCCAAGAATACGGGCCCAAGAATGAACGAACGAACACACACACACACACACACACACATATATATATATATATATATATATATGTATATATATATATGTATATATATATATATATATGTATATATATATATATATATGTATATATATATATGTATATATATATATATATATATATGTATATATATATATATATGTATGTATGTATATATATATATGTATATATATATATATATATATATATATATATATATATATATATATATATATATATATATATATATATATAACCTTAATAATAAATAATATATATATAGCCTTAATGGCCGTTCTTACAAAGGGGGTATGAAATTTTCTGTTCTAAAGAGGAAATCGGAAAAGTGGGCCCCGTAATCTAAAGGTTAACTGCTAAACACACAAAGATATATTTTGTAGAATGGAGGAAATGTTTTTGCGTCTTATTCGAGGTGAGTCACCAGGTACTAAACGCATCCAGATCATAACTGCCCCGAGTATGATGCGAAACATTCCAACGCATCGTTAAAATTTTCAGTTGGATTGGTGCCGTTAATTTTACCTTTTTTTCCTTCTACGTTAGACGCGAATTTCAAGAGAAGCCGTTGTTAGTAACGGTGACTATCCAGTGGGAATTTCTTCCCCGATCGTGATCCCAGGTCTTGAAATTTTGAAGGATGTTTGCATCGTTTTCGCATTCTGGAGGTCGAGACACGTGATTGGCCCCGAATTCCCAAGGTGCTGCCGCTGCGATCCCTTCCGCAATCCTTTAACCGCAAACAGGCGTGCAAGTGCAAGGGATCCGCTGGGCGGAATCGGCAGACCGGATCAACGATCACCCTCAGGCACTGGGTCATTTTCCCTTTCGAAAACGGCTTTTTCCAGCATCACTGCACAAAATGCCACTCGGAACAACTGAATCAGATGGTATTATGAATGGAACGTGCCTTATATACATAGATTTGCATTTGTGAACTTTTGCTTTTTTCCTGTTGTTTTTAGTTGTAGCTTCATGTAAAATCTACAGTGCGGAATATGTAATGCTTTCGCAACGCAACGCATAGGCATCTAAACGGTTGAGAAAAAAAAATACGTCAATGAATTTGTCCTCCGTTCAAGGATTTTGTGGGAACCGTCCCCAAATAAAATTTTATTGATGAACTGTTACATCAAAATTGCGTGTCAGTACTTATGGTGATATTGCTGCATACTGCTTTGTATATACAGTCGAACCCCGTTATAACGAACTTCAAGGGACCAAAGGTTTTGATCGCTATATCCGAACCGTTAAGATAAATGTTAGAGTTCACAAAACGTATAACTCATTAGCTGCTATGTGAATTCAATAATGATGCATTAAAAAATGATAAAATCTATTAAAAAGATCATTAATGAATTAAATTGACTAAATTCAACATTAAACTGACACAACACTGATTAAAGTAACTAAAAATGAAGACAAATGGAAACAAATTCTTTTTACCTTTAATTGTTGCTCACTGTTTTGATACAGAAATAATCGGTAATCTTCTGCTGACGTGATGCCGATTTCAAAAACATTTTATGAATTTCTTTGTCCAATACATCAAATGATTCCAACACTCTTTCTTCCACTGTTCGTTTAGACAAAACTTATTAATTACACGCATCGCTTCTGCAGCATCTGAGATGGTGGGGATTTTGTCATTTATGTGCTCCTCTTCATCAGAATCTGATGTAGAATCTTCGATTTCAGAATGATTCATTTTAATTTCTTCCAAAATAACTTCATCAGTCGGATTTTCACATGTAATGACTTCATCATCATATATTTCGAACAATTGCTTGTTACAATCTGAGAATGATGAAATTTTGTACGTTTCTATCCACATTGTGATAGGTAAATCTTCATCATCTTGTTCTTCAACATTCTTTAAATCTTCAACATTCGTTATATCTTCAACATTCTTAAAAAGTTTCAAAAAAAATTCAGTAGTCGACTGAAAAAAAGTTCGTTATAGCCGATTCTTAAGATTTCGGAGGTTCGCTATAAAAGGAAAAATTAGCATTAAATACAATAGGAAAACGGAGGCACCAATATTTTCGTTCGTTATATCCGTGAGTTAGTTATATACCGGGTTCGCTATATCGGGGTTCGACTGTAGTTGTCTTACTTTAATAGCGTCAACTATTTTACGTAAAACATAGACAGATATTATGTGCATGTGATACCTATTTTCAATGTAGTCGTAACTCAAGTAAAAATTCTAGAAAATGGACTCCGAATACAGTTTTTTCATAAGAACAAAACATTTATTTCGAGAGCTAGAAAGAGAAAGAAAGAATTTCCCAAATACAGAGACTAATATCGATTAGAGTGGAGAAAAAAGGAGAATCGATTAGATATGGACTAAGTAATAATGCAGTAGTTTTATATGAATAACAGTTATTCCCACTGTATCTTCGAAGAGTTTTGGACTAGCCCGCATCAAGTCTCGTTCTCTAGGAGCGTAAATGAAAACGTATCCTTGAAACTTGTTTTTCAGACTCCTTGATAATTACTGTCCCAAAGAAAAAAAAGGATAAATATGAGTGCAAAATAAAAATAAATCTTCTTGCACCTTTTTTAACTCATAAAAACAAGGGGAAAAAATAGAAAACTTCAAGTTATATTATAAACCT
Source organism: Dolomedes plantarius (assembly GCA_907164885.2). Lineage (NCBI taxonomy): Eukaryota > Metazoa > Arthropoda > Arachnida > Araneae > Dolomedidae > Dolomedes > Dolomedes plantarius. The sequence goes on along the minus strand of OU015491.1, from coordinate 43,118,065 downwards.
GCACGATGATGATTCAATGATAACAAAGAACGGCATTTTTTTAATAATAAACATTTAATACATAATAGTTAAAATAAAATATATAAAAAAATTAATATTTTCTCCTTCGTATAGAAGATGTAGAACATTTCATGCTAGTGTGATGGTAAACATGCGATAAAAAATTATCAGAATGCTTTCAACACGTGTTTCTTTTCATTAAAGAAATTTTGTTATTTTCATTGAAAATTTTCTGAATTAAAGAAGATTTTCCAAGTGAAATAACAATGAATTTTTCAAAAAGGCAGCTACAAAGAAAAGAAAGAGTGTTGTTTGATTCATTTTGTTTCAATGGGGCGGGAGTTGAAGGGGGGGAGGTTATTCCTAGAAATTTGAAGTTTTGAGACTTAAGTATTTTAAGTTAAATTGTTTTTGGAGATCACTATTCAATACGAATGATAACAGGATGTTGCAAAATAACATTTTACTGTTGGACACGAGTGGCCATACTTCATATTTAACAGCGTTAATTTAAAAAAAACAGGTCTCAGTTGGCTATAGATCCAGTGCTCTTTAGAAAGCAACTTAAATTTTTTTAAGATTGGTGAGTCACCCGAGAACTTTTACATACAATAATAATTTTATTAGGGGAATTTCAACCATACAAGATAAATTTTTAAAGACACATCTACCTATTCTCATATAGCATTGGCTATAATTTTCAGATTTTTCTGCCACAATTGTATTGAATTCCAGCTACTCCCTTTCGATTGGTATATTGCTTAGACACGAAAAAAGGGCATGTTGTTTAAAAAGCTGTTTCTGTAAAAAGAATTAGTTGCTTTAAAAACTGATTTTCCTCTTTGTAAAATATGCATATATTTAGTCCCGATATCCGAATTATAGACACAATAGGTCTTTGAAAACTCTCACCTTTTGACAGATTCAGTTTTTGACGATCCTTCTAAGCATCCACCAACATTTCCTTCTTTTTTTTCCTTCTTAACATCAATAGTGGCCGACATAGAGATTTTTTTTCCTTCTCACGCAAAACACTTATAGTAGTGCTTGAAATTATAGTACACTGGGTTTTCCAATGAATTGAACAATGCATTCTAAAGGATTTCATATCTTTTATTGATCTTTGAATTCTTAATTTTCTTTAGATTCAATATTAACCTCACCTAAGTTGAAACTTTCAAATACTTACCAATATTTTGGCACATTTTTTTTTTCAAACCTTAATTGCACCACATTTTTTATCTATACCGTCTACTTTCTTTTCACCTTGGCATTGTGCCTGGAGTCGAGTGTCCAGTCAGGCACAGCTAGACAAAATTACCGGACCGTAGCGAAAGAAATCGGGTTTGTTTTACACTAAATCTTTAACGGATTGGAACTGCCTACGCTCGCCATTAAATGGGATTTATAGACCGTGTCGCTTTGATTACGAGACCTCTCTTAGTGTTTATTTACTCAAGATCATTTTCGTGACGCGAAAATGTCTTTAAGGTGCTTCCTGTAATGTTTGTTTATGCCCGAAAAATATTTAATCATAATAAAAAACATCCCATTACGAGTTCAATGGTTATATAAAGCAATAAAAAAATCTGAATAAAAAGATTTCATCACTCTTTTACGATAGAAATATGTGATAAACCCACAATCTAAATTTTTATCTCCTCAAAATACGTATTGGGTGCACAAATTAGTTTCAGTTTACCGAAGTCTCATCGTTCTACGTATTCTTATAAAGTGAAAAAGGTTGAAAAAAATAAGTGTGGTACAGTTTATTCTAAAAGTTATCTAATGATTATAAATTATCTAATGATCAAAATTGTATTTCATGGTTACTCATGCAAAGCCAAAAATATCAGCAACCTGTAACGTATCAGTAAAAAAAAAATTCACCTGAGATACACAATTTCTGACGAAACCATAATCAAGTGTCATTTTTGGCTTATGCAATATAATATATGAAGGGCATAAATTTCGGACTCGGAGTTTGTCTACTGGTCTACCCCCTTCTGAACATGATTGTGTTCATTAGTTTTCTTTCTCATCGTATGTCTCGGAGATAATTTTTCAACCCAAGAGTGACAGCACTCTGGAAAATAATTTACCAAGATATGAATGAAAGTATCAGATTTTTGAATACCTTATAAGTTTGGCGGAAAATTCTGTTTTTCATGATATACAATTAACACCCTTACTGGAAATAATATTACTGACTCAATACAAATTTTTAAAATTCATAAGCTTCCATTTACGTCTAACAAGGAAACCCGCTTTATATATTCCCTTACGATAATTTTCCTACATCACAGGATTATTTTTCAGTATAACATAGCCAATATTCCCGTATCCTGAGAACTTGTCGTCACTTATTTCAAGTGTCGTTCAAATTTTTTGACCATAGCAATTTTATACCCCTTCCATCACACAGTTGCTGGAAGATGGCTGGATAGCTAGGGAGCTGGCGTTAGGTATCAGAGTTTGTGGGTTCGAGTCTCTTGGCATAGATGTTTGTAGCTGTTCGGAATCAGTTTTTAGCAGTAGGTACCGGTTTTAATTAACCCCCTTGTAGCAAAAAAGCACCGTAAAGATCCAAACCAAACCAAACCGTCACACATCCGAATCATACATAGTAGCTTATCTCTGCACTCCTTACAACCTCGGTGTGATCCAAATATACAGGGATGAACTCATCTTTTTCGGAGATTAATAACGACCATAGTCGAGATTTAGAAGCGGGCGTCTCAGGCGGTCTATCTCAAGAGACGTTTTATTAATATAGAAATATTTAAATTTTTTTTCTCTTGAATTTTTTTTAGGGGGGGGGGGCTAAAAAAACTTGACATGTCACAAACGAACTCTTGATTTCATTATTCCGTAGTAAATGTCTCAACTCCTAAAAGAAATTTTAGAACTCAAAAGTAAGAACTTTTAAAAGAAATTTTAAAAATGAAGATAAGTGACACATATTTCAAGAATTTTAATCCAATCATGAGAATTTTTTTAAAAACTTCTCTCGTGAAAACAAGACACTGCTGGATATACGCTAATTTATACATGCACAAACAAAAATGCTGGGCATTATTGTACAAATATAATATTCAGCAGCAATGCCAGAACAACCTAATCTGGAAAGTATTTTGCATGACGACCATTAACTCCACAGAAAATATATATATTTATACATATCACGCCAATAATCTTTAACAAAAAACACATGTACCTTTTTACATTATTTTCATCTAGTTTATAGAAGTTTTTCGTCATATAATTTTAACGGCTTTACAATCTATCAACGTTACGTAAATGATATGTATTAATATTGAAGGATTATGATGAATGTGACAGCAGATTATTAAACCTGTTACAATAAAAAATACTTTTACGGGTACTTCAGGGGCAAACGCATGATTTACAGCACATCCTTTGACGCGCAAGCTTATAAACTCTGATAATATATTAAAGTCTGAAGCGCGTCGCTTAAAGCGTCTTATGTCAAATAGGGAAAATATTCGAATTAAACGATGACCTCGAGTTCAAATCGGCACACCCATCAATGGAGGAATGGAATCGCATTTTATTCCCAAAAACGAGTTCAGCCAAGGGCGCTTGGTAGCTAGCTGCCTGTAACAACTGTTACTTGAACGCATGCTAATCAAACAGTTTGTTTACTATAGATTTCGAGTAAAACTGTTGCGGATGGTAAACTTTAATAACCAAGTTCAGTTAAACATAACCTTTTTGTGTGTTTATTACTATAGCCCTTTCTGTATATTTTATATGACAGCCTTGTAACAAAATATATTATGTTACTGCAAACTCCATATATAACTGAAATTCATCTTTAATAATCCTAAATATGAATGTCTCCATTAACATAGCATTCATTTTGTTTTGAAGGGTTTCCTATTGCAACGATTTTAAAAACCTTTGTTAAAAATGGCGTGTTTGCCGTCATTATTAAAATAGCCTGTGACTGGAACCATCTCGTACATATCTAATACGAATTCATATCCGTTTAGAAGAAATTTCTTTTAAAAAATAAAGCAACTTTCAAAAATATTATTTGTATATATTGCCTACGTGCTGAAATATTGACATTAACAATAATAATAACTGAATTATAGCGTTATAGTTTTTCATTAATACTTGTGAAAATAGTCAGAAATTACATAAACCTTAAGTATTTGATATAAATTATTAAAATATAATCTACTGTCTTGGTTTACTGTGTATGCGTTTTCCTTCCTCCTAAGGAAGAAAGCTGAATGTCCTTCGAAAATTCGGAATTTAGTTTAATTTCCAATTATTTATAGTGAATATTTAAGGTTTTTCTAATCCCTGATTAATCAATGATATTGTATTAAGTAATAAATTATGAGCTTAGAAAAATTTTTCTGTTCTCCAATAACATCTCGAATCCCTTTAATTAATTTTTTTTTTATAATTGCTGATATTTTATATTTCAGGTTTAATTTGCAGTCGCTTCTGGTAAGCGAAAGTTTCATTCAAGATGGGACTCCACCGGCAGACCTCTGACACAAGATGCCTTTTATTCACATGTTGTGTATTTAGTCTTGTCACACTACTATCCCATGCCAAAATGGCTCATACACACACGCCTGTAAGTAGCATTTTTTTAAACCTTTTATTTACTTTCAAAATCGTTTCACTTTGTGAAAACCCTCTAATTTTCTTATTGACATCGTGGAAAGCTTAAAAATTTTCATAGCTGAGAGTAGCTAGTCTTATATTGTATATCACAAAAAATATGACAAACAAAAAAAAGGCATTGAAAAAAAGTGTAAATATTTCAAAGTTTCTGAGTTTTAATGGAAAATGGCATTAACGGGAGGTTCGGTTTTTGTTTTCTTAGAATACATTCGTTAATTCCCTATGTATGTATGTTTTTAACCTTAGAAATGATTCCTTTGCATTTCAATCATTATCAGTACTATTTTGAATCAATGAGCATGGTTTATTATTATTATTATTATTTTACTTTATGGTTTTTCTGTTGATATTTTTATATTGATTATATCCTGCTTCTGAATTGCCCCTTTTCTCGAGTTTCATAATTATTTAGCCGCAAGCAAACGCGTGATAAATGTGGACAGTTAAAGAGAGTAAGGGCCTGTTCACATAGGAGTCCGTTGCGTAGCGTTAAGGGAAAGATGACGTTGAGACGAAAATAAACCAATCATAGGCGTTAAAAATTTCATTGCTAATCGTTTGGAGGTTTGTCATTGGTTAAATATATTTCAATACTTTAACGCTCCGCAACGGACTCCTATGTGAACAGGTCTTAAACCTATTAATGCGTAGAAAGAATCGTTTCAAATATTGTGAATAGGTATAATGGAAGTGTTACGATCAGTTTAGAACTTCCTGATAATCGGTAATTCCCGTAATAATTTGGAAACATCCGTAAGATTATATACAATCTAACTAGCATATAAGAAGCACGAATTTTTCCTTAAGAATTACAAAATAAAAGAATTAATATTAGTCTTTCATTTGACTCCAGATCAAATAAAAAGCAATTGGTTTAGAAAGAGACTGTTTTGGATTCCCCCCTTCGCCTTTTTGGTCTGTTGTTTTTCGTTGATTCACTTATAATGATGTTTAAATCATGTTTCTATCTTAATTAGATTAGGAGATATTAATTTTGTTTTTGCAACTTTCTAACAGTAGCCAATCTGTATTTAAACCTGTAAATTCGTTTTTCTTCATGATGGGTTTTTTTCACCATTTCTCGTCTTTAAATTGTTATAAGTCAAGAATTGTTAAAGATAAATGTTTCAAACTTGGAATATGTCTTTTACAATTATTTTACTTTAGTTTTGATCCAGCAAATTTGAAAAAAAATATTTACTTTTGAAAATATGATTTTTTAAAAATAAATTACATCATTTTTTAAAAATTTTTTACTCTAAATATTTTTAATACTTTTAAAAATTAGTATTTAAAAAAAACTGAATCGAAATTAAAACTTATATATTTTGTTTAATTGAATGAATTTTTTTTTTAAATATGACAAATAATATTTCGAGTTATAACGATTTTAAATTATCCCACTTTTTTAAAAGTTTTGAGTTTTAAATTTTTTTAAAACTTTATGGAAAATTTAAAAGTCTTTTATATTAATTCTTTGTTTTATGTGTAATTTTCTTGATGGATATAAAAATATCTAAGGGAAAGAAACTTATCTACAAAATATGTTTCAATAAATATAAAAAAAAAAGTGTCCATAAGTTGAATTTTTACTTCAACTGCAAAATTTCCCACTCATTAAATTAACATCACGGTTGCAAAACATGTAACTAATTTCGTCGCGTAAATTAAAAGTTTTTTACTCTAATCAACAGAACAAGAGTGAACAAACTGATGCTAGAAATAATCATACTCATGTAGGTTTATTACGAGACTAGCTATGATGCTAATGAATTTCGTCTCAAAAAATTCAAAGAATGATATCTTCTTCTCTTTAACGGCGAAAATAGTAGATGGAACCGGTGCGCGGAATTCCTCTCCTAATTCGTAGTGTGAGGTGAATAACGAGGAAAAAACGCAATCTTAAGGTAGAATTTAAGTATGAAGACCTAAATACTAGAAAAAAGTACTAGTTATACAAGTGCTTACAGCATGGGTTTTTGGATTTCCTCGAGGTTTAACATTAAATTAACATCACGGTTGCAAAACGTGTAACTAATTTCGTCGCGTAAATTAAAAGTTTTTTACTCTAATCAACAGAACAAGAGTGAACAAACTGATGCTAGAAATAATCATACTCATGTAGGTTTATTACGAGACTAGCTATGATGCTAATGAATTTCGTCTCAAAAAATTCAAAGAATGATATCTTCTTCTCTTTAACGGCGAAAATAGTAGATGGAACCGGTGCGCGGAATTCCTCTCCTAATTCGTAGTGTGAGGTGAATAACGAGGAAAAAACGCAATCTTAAGGTAGAATTTAAGTATGAAGACCTAAATACTAGAAAAAACTACTAGTTATACAAGTGCTTACAGCATGGGTTTTTGGATTTCTTCGAGGTTTAACATTAAATTAACATCACGGTTGCAAAACGTGTAACTAATTTCGTCGCGTAAATTAAAAGTTTTTTACTCTAATCAACAGAACAAGAGTGAACAAACTGATGCTAGAAATAATCATACTCATGTAGGTTTATTACGAGACTAGCTACGATGCTAATGAATTTCGTCTCCAAAAATTCACAGAATGATATCTTCTTCTGTTTAACGACGAAAATAGTAGATGGAACCGGTGTGCGGAATTCCTCTCCTAATTCGTAGTGTGAGGTGAATAACGAGGAAAAAACGCAATCTTAACGCAGAATTTAAGTATGAAGACCTAAATACTAGAAAAAAGTACTAGTTATACAAGTGCTTACAGCATGGGTTTTTGGATTTCCTCGAGGTTTAACATTAAATTAACATCACGGTTCAAAACATGTAACTAATTTCGTCGCGTAAATTAAAAGTTTTTTACTCTAATCAACAGAACAAGAGTGAACAAACTGATGCTAGAAATAATCATACTCATGTAGGTTTATTACGAGACTAGCTATGATGCTAATGAATTTCGTCTCAAAAAATTCAAAGAATGATATCTTCTTCTCTTTAACGGCGAAAATAGTAGATGGAACCGGTGCGCGGAATTCCTCTCCTAATTCGTAGTGTGAGGTGAATAACGAGGAAAAAACGCAATCTTAAGGTAGAATTTAAGTATGAAGACCTAAATACTAGAAAAAACTACTAGTTATACAAGTGCTTACAGCATGGATTTTTGGATTTCTTCGAGGTTTAACATTAAATTAACATCACGGTTGCAAAACGTGTAACTAATTTCGTCGCGTAAATTAAAAGTTTTTTACTCTAATCAACAGAACAAGAGTGAACAAACTGATGCTAGAAATAATCATACTCATGTAGGTTTATTACGAGACTAGCTACGATGCTAATGAATTTCGTCTCCAAAAATTCACAGAATGATATCTTCTTCTGTTTAACGACGAAAATAGTAGATGGAACCGGTGCGCGGAATTCCTCTCCTAATTCGTAGTGTGAGGTGAATAACGAGGAAAAAACGCAATCTTAAGGCAGAATTTAAGTATGAAGACCTAAATACTAGAAAAAACTACTAGTTATACAAGTGCTTACAGCATGGGTTTTTGGATTTCCTCGAGGTTTTCAGAGAAATAGTGGATAATTTTTTTTTGCTGTTGTTGTTGTCCGGCTTTTATAACAATGCGAAACGTGGTCAGCATTTTTTCCTGCAAGCATTTAATCTCTAGAACTCAGTATTAGGTTTTCTAAACGCCGTCTGCTAGCTTGAAGAGCTGATGCAATTTCTTCAGAGGTACCACAGCAAAACCTTCAGCAAAAGATTATGAAAGCCTGTTCCAGCCGTTGGGTAATACACCTTTGTTTCTCAGGCAAGTGTCAGTTACCTGTCATTGTCGGTCTGGTTCATCGTAACAGAAAACAGAGCCAGTGTAAGCCAGCGTGAAATTTTAAATAGACACTTGGTTTTTCTAGCTATGAGGAAAGTTAATAATTTGTATAAATTGCATGAGTAAAGAAAAAGAAGGTTGAAAAAAAAATGAAGTTTCCTGGAACTGTGATGCAGTATCAAAACTGAAATATGCTTAAAAATTACACTTGTAATAAACTGAAAAATTTCAAAAATTTGATGAATGCTGTTGTGCTGTTATCGTCTAATAATAGCTGAATACCCGTGCTTCGCTACGGAGTACATTCAAATTAAATACAACGGTCAACGTATGCAATTAATTTGTATGTTTAATATCCATAAAACATACTAATTTGAATTAAATTCTTAAAAAACTTCCATCTCAACTAGTCTAGTGGTAAAATTTTATCTTTTACCGTATTTTAAATTTTTTTAATCAATTTATTTCGTTGTTATTCATGTGACGCAGAATTAATTTTTGTAAAATTAGTATCACAAAAAGAAAAGAAACCTCGTGATCAGCATTTAATAAATTAAATTCTAAAAATGAATCTTTAAAAATTCACCAAAAATCAGAAAATGGTGGTAAAGATTCGAAAAAGATTTCATTTTATTCATAAGGAACTTATGAGAGGAAGCAATTACAGTAGAGCGTCTTGTATATGCTTCTTATATATCAACTAGCTGAAAACCCGTACTTCGCTACGGAGAACATTCAAATTAAATACAACAGTCAATGTATGCAATTAATGCCAAATATATATATATATATATATATATATATATATATATATATATATATATATATATATATATAATAAATACAACGTTCAATGTATACAGTTGATATATTAAAAAAAACGAAAAAATATATTTATAAAAAAATCCTAACGAATATTTTCATAGACAAAATAATGAAGAAGAAACTATTCAAATTAAATCTGATAGAACATACTAAAGAATATACTAGTACAGTTTTTGGAACATTTCTTTAACCGTATTAATATTTTTTTGGATAATATCCAATCGTCTGCCGCATTAGCAAGAAAAAAATATTTTTTTGTCTATTTCGTTGTTATGCACGTGACGCAAAATTAGTTTAAAGAATTACAAAAAGAAATCAAGTGATAAGCATTTAATAAATTAAATTCTAAAAATTAATCTTTAAAAGTTCACCAAAAATCAGAAAATGGCGGTAAAGATTCGAAAATGATTTCCTTTTAAAGGAATTTTTATGATCTTTCTCATGATATAAATTTTATAATCCTCAATTTCTTATTTTAAATGCAAACTTTAAAGAATGTTACAAAAATAGCGTAAACATTTAATTAAAAAAAAAATCTAAGAATAATTTTTCAAGAATCTCTCTTAGTGCACCCCTACACTATAAGAAGAATCGCCATGCAAAATTTCGGCCCTTTAGGTCCAGCGGTTTGGCCTGTGCGTTATCTGTCAGTCAGTCAGTTACGGAACTGTTTTATATAAATAGATTTTAATCCCTTTACTATTTTCCTAAAGCATCAGTGTATACTCTTCTCTGTTACGCGGGGGTATCTGTCAGCTGGCGAAGTTTGCATACCAGGTATTATAGATGTGTACATAGTCCGTCGGCATATGTTCTAAGCAGCTTAATGTAGCTTCATATCATTAGGGCAATTTTGAAGAAAAGGGTATAATTTAAGGACAAAGAAAGTTTTAATTTTTGCAGAGGAGTGTCAAATCAAGACAAAGTCATTCAAATTTAAAATAATGATTTATTGTATGTACTAAAACAAATTCTGCATTACTTTATTAATTTGTTCTCCAGTGCATGTAATAAATATATAAATTTTCACCATTTTGTACTTTGGGATAAATTTTAAAAAGTGAAATAATATTCCCAATTCAGAACTGGGCGCGAGACGACATTTTCTTTGTATTGCTACATGTGATGCAAATTTACCATACAAGTTTTTTTCTATGTTTATGTTTTGTTTGTTGGTATCCAAATATAAAAATATCAATGATTTATGAACCACATTTCTCGTGAAGGTTTCATGAGCAAAAATTTGCTTTTCTAGCGCATTCTCTTGAATGAGAAAAGTTATGAATATCTTCAGTCAATCTCCATGCTGATGGTTTGATGAATGTTAACCCTCAGTTAGCTATCTCATCGTTATACGCTAAATGGAAATTGCCATTCCTGAGAGTGTTAGATGCAGTAGATGTGTGTCTTATCAAAGTGAAATTTCAGGCTAAAATTGTACACAGTATTATTTCTAAAGAGTGCATTGCGGTTGATGTCATACGATTAGATTTGATAATTTCGGAAAAATTTAAAGTGAAAAATAGGTGTAGTAATTTTTCACTTTAGGGGGTCCGGGACACATCTTTTAAGGGGGTCCGGAACACATTTAAATTTTTTTTTTATTTATTGAGTTAAAATTTTGAATTTTTTTGTGATGGTTAACCATATAATTTATATACAAAATTACATCATAAAACTTCTCAAAAAGTTTTTAAAAAATTTTAATTTAAAATTTTTCATAAAAGTGGGTTAATTTAAAATCGTTATAACTCGAAATATTATTTGTCGAATTTCAAATTTTTTTTCATTTAATTAAACAGAAATATATAAGTTTTAATTCTGATTCACCATTTTTTAAAATATTAATATTTTAAAAATTAAAAATATTTAGATGATAAATTACACAAAAATTTTGTAACTTATTTTTAAAAAATCATATTTTCAAAAGTAAATATTTTTTCAAATTTGCTGAATTGAAATTAAAGTAAAATAGTTGAAAAAGACGTGTTACAAGTTTCAACCATTTATCTTTAACGGTTCTTGACTTATAACAATTTAAAGACGAGAAATGGGGAAAAAACTTATCATGCAGAAAAACGCACTTACAGGTTTAAACAACGATTGGCTACTATTAGAATGTTGCAAAAAAAAAATAATAATTTCTCCTGTTCCAATTAAGATAGAAGCATTATTTAAACGTCATTTTAAGCATAAAAGGACACAGAAAATTTTCATGCAGTAAATGTTTTTCGAAAATTCGAACAATTTTGTGTCCTGGACTCCCTTAAAATGAAAAAAATCGATCCGTAAACGGAACTGGGGACAGCTTATCATGTACGTAGTAGGTAGGAACTTCTGTAGCTATTTTCAAATGATGTGTTTTGCATAATGCGTAAACAGCTTGCTGAAGTTTATTACGCAATTTCTATGTAATACATATAGCCTTTTGAGACAAAGGTTATTTCGTTTTACATTTCTCCACGATTTTCTGGAAGGTTAACTTTCGAGACATTATTTCTTGCATGTGATATTGTATCTGGTCATCTCCCTCTTGCTTTCTGACTACTAATGGATAATTTCAGTTCTCACTTTTTTTTCTTTCAGCTCCATAGGCGGATGGACCCTTCACTTTTAAAGCACACGTTTCACGTAGAGTCATATGATGAAGGTAAGCAAATTATTCAATGTTAAGTTTATATTTTGTGCTTAGAGATAAGAAAGTGTTTATGGAATGATCAGCCTTCTGCAAAAGACCTTCAAAAGAGGTGTGAACTGTAGCTTAAAATTCTCAGTAAAAGCACATTTTCATTTTCTTGGCTTAGAATTTACTGCAAGGCTTGTAGAATGAAAAAAAAACACAAACCTCATTTTTCTCAGATGATTACATTAACAGATACAACCGTGTCTGAGCGTAACCTACAATACATACAATGTTTTAAGTCGATTTATCTGGGAATAAAATTCCTTATGATTTATTAATTTTAGAAGGACGTAAGTAAAATTCCTTGCAAAGGATCTCTCTGAAATTTTGTAGAGAGTTATTTTTTATTACTTCGTTAAACCGGACTTTTGATTTAGAATAAAAATTCTGACAATGTATTTTCCATAAGCAAAATTACTCTTAATATATTTTTTGTATTTTATAGGAATTAAAATTTTAAAAATAAAATATTTGTTAATCCTGAAGATAAATTAGTTCAAATCTCTTCTTTGTACGAAAGTAAAATGAAGGTATTAGTTCAGCGGCCACGTCAAAAATAAATAAATAAATAAACGCACTTTAAATTGTGAATTTTTCAACAAAATTTAGAAATGTTAAAATATATTTCGTGCGCATAGTGATCTTTGTATAAAGGTATATACTATGAGGGAAAAGTCAATACAAAATGCCTTATTGCATCCAAATTTGAAAGCATCCCCACCCCTCACCCTTCAACCCAATTAGAACTGTATAATATAATTTTCCACTATTAATTGAAATCAAGTTTTGAGGCTTAACTTTTAATTCTCGCGATGGAATTTTATAGTTTTACACTTGTAAACGTCAAGCAATTTTTTTTTTATCGCAATAAAAATTTTAAGAGACTTTTTCTTTTAGCTGTTGATATTTGTTTTTTACAACTCGTACCGTAAACAAATGTTATCAATATTTCTTTAAACTAGACTATAAACATATTTAAAAGTTTAAAATTGATTATTAATAAAAAGTTTTAATATTTTTATCGTAAAACCCGAAATAAATGATTCGAACCGTTTTAAGGTTAATGAAAAGTATTTGTAAAACGCTATTTATTTAGCTAAATTGCACTCTTTTCAAAAATTATAATACAGGTAATTTCAGAGCTGCATTTCATACTTTCAAATAAAGTACCAGTGCTTATTTTTAAAACAGTCTCTCGGTACATTTCTATATACATGGTCTTATGAATATTTTACTCGGTATAAACATTTCCATATTTAAAATATGATACTAGTGCTTCTTTTAAATACTTTATACAAATACTTTTCGTGCTTTAAATTTGTAGGGGATTTATCAATGTTATTGGTTATTAAATAACCTTAAAACAATGGATGCATGCTTGTGTTGGAGCAAGCAAGAAAGACAGAGCATTGGCCTTTAACATACATTTATTTAATAACTCACAAAATTCATTTAAACTGTAATTGTTACTAACACAATATTACCTTTCATATTAACATTTTACATACGAGAACTCAGAAGCAGAGGCAAACTATATGGTCAAAGTAATAATTTTAATATGAATCCCCATAATGAGTCTATGGGGAGGCACTTACTACAGCTGAAATATGCAGCGATGAAAGATGGCATCGACTACAGGGACCCAAAATCACGTCATATACCGGATCATTTTGGCTAGTTACTGACACTCCTAGACTCTGAGGCACTCGACACTGTATGATCTGAGCTCTAAGAAAAAAGTCGGAGATAAATCTGGACCTTCTCTCCTTTCTCTTTTTTACTTGGAGGGGATGTTGTCCGTTTACGGGGGGCCATTCTGGCCAGCCCCTCTATTTCATTGGGCAGTGGGTTGTTTTTCTCTCAGTAGTTCCTGCCACAATTGGTTCCTTATTATACTGCCCCTGTCCATAGTCTATGAAGTACCTCCCCACCATAATTTTTATTTGCAATAGCATTTTGACCCTTATCATCTAAAGGCTTTACTGTGGGACATAAAATAAAGATCATCTATCTTGAAATATTTATAGACTTTTGATCGCTATCAATGGCCACACTGACAGCTATTCTTCTATTTCCTCCTGGTTTACAAGCCCCTATTTACCCCTGCCTCTGCAGCCTTTACAATATATTTGTTCTTGGCCACACACCGCGGGGAAATATACCATTCCGCTTCTACAAATGTCGTCTTCAGAATAAAATGCTTGAACAATAACATTTTTCGCCAGTTTCGTCAGTAACAATTTAGTCAGTTTAATTAATAGAATTTCGTCTGGGGCGTGGTGGCCCTGTTGGCAAAGACGTCAAGTCAGTGATCTGAGGGTTGCGGGTTCGAAGCCGGTCGCTGACAAAATCGACCACCGTGTACAATAACGGCGGCTGGTGCACGTAAAATCTGTCGTGGCTGCAATGTTCTCCAAGTTCTCAAATTTACCTCTGGAGGTGCGGGGTCAAGTGTTCCGGTTTCGTCACTTGACTCGGTTCAAAATTACGGGATCGGCCCGTAGGGGGGCAATGCTGGTCCACTTATACGGTGTGCCCAGAAAAGTGGACAGCAAAACCGCTGTGTGATATGACGGTAAGGATAATGTCCAAGTAACCTCCTGCCGCATTGGAGAAGAATTTCGTCAGTATATTTAAACATGGTTAAGTGTCGAAGGAGGGCGTTTACCGCTACCGTTTATCACAGCCAATGTGAATAAAAAATGAAATTCTCTCCAACATTTAGAATAATTCATTACAATTTTTTATTAATAATTAATAAGTTGACTTCATTTCATCCGTTGCATATTATTTTTTATGATGATATTAGTGGCAACCCAATTTTCAGACGCCTCCTGACTTTTGGAAGCCGCATAGTGCATCTATAGGTATAATACGCCTGTGCAATTAAACATCACGTTGTAGCGAATAATTACAGAGTTACTGAGCATACATTTTTTACTTGATTTCTAGTTTTTTGTTGCTATCTTTAGGTGAATTTTATCCGTAAAAATACGCGGGAAGTAAGGGAAGGAATTAGGGAAACAACGCTAAACGAATCGTCGAGGGGGCGTCGTGAATAAACAAATTATCGCACTCGTTTAAGACTCTGCTAAGTTTTAAATAGCTTCCTAACTCACGAGTGGAATTAAAAAGTGTTAATGGGTATTCCTGTCTATGAGCAAATCATTCCATTGTTTAGTTTACAAAGTGAAAGTTCATATTTTCCTATAGATTCATCAGTTAAAATCAATGACTTTTCTGGGTATAGTCAAGTTGATGTAACATTGAAAAGTCACAATGAAATTTAAGAAATTATGAGCAATAATTAAAAGGACTGAGATGAAATGCGATTGCAAATTTAATTAAATTTAAAAAATCTGAACAGACCCTTCAGAAATAGGTAGGTTGATTAAATACGGGAGCGCTACGGTAATCTTTTGTTGGGCTAATCAGACCCTGTTGCTCATTGGATATGCGCATCAAACAAGTGTACCTCCTGCAAACGTAAAAGTTGTTAAGGCATGAGTCAATAAGGTGTTTAAGCATCACTGTGGGTACACCAGGGAATGATTTGATGATTATCCAAATCTTCGGTTATTATTATCTTTAGTACTTCAATGATCAAAATGAGTAATATGATTACCTTACGACTAACATCATACAAGTGAGAAACGAAATAATCCTTGATACAGCAGTTCCATTAACTATTAATGTTGTTTAAATATTTAACTGATCAGAAGTCGAGAATATTTTGTTAATTCATAACAATGTTTAATAATCAAATACATTGACTTAAAATGTTTGTAGAAGGGGGAATAAGAGACTGACTGATTTTCTCATTGATATTTGAGATTTCACGGGAGCGAACAAATCGTACATTGGAGTAGAGTATAAAAATAACTAAAAAAATTTTTACACTAGTATTCTTCTATGAAACTGACATTTATTCTATATTATGTCATAATTATATAATTAATATATACATATTATCTCATAATTTACACAAGTATGAGATATTTCTGTAATTTCACATTCTCTAATTCCAGGTAATAATCGTTCAGTTCTTATAATAAATCACAATTATTAGTAAGTAAAGTACTGTGCATATTTTTTCGATCCGGTTTTTGATTAGCTCACTAAAAGGCATTCACAAAATATTCGTCTTCCATGAAAGGGTAAATATTTCATTGTAAAGATTATGTAACAAAGGTTTGCGTTCATCTAAGACATTTCGAGCTGGCAGTCTATATGGAAGCTTCAGTTGTTTTCTTAACCTTTCATAACATGAATGAAGGACATACGAACAACCTATTCAAACTTTTTATCTCCTTTTGACACATTATGGCTTTCCCATTAAGAGAGTGATATATGAAAACACTTAGAGGCCACTTATTGAATAGAATAAATGATTGACTTTAAGTGAGGCCTGATTTATTGAATGCTAAAGTTCGAGAGAAAATTGTATTGCTATTTGTTATATAAAACGTGACAAATATGCAGATGTATTAAGGGCTGTAAAAGAAGGAATTTCGCACTGTTTGCAAACATTACTAGCTTTAAATTAGTTCCCTTTCAAAGACTCTTTTCTTCATCCTTGAAGAAAAGGGATTTGCATTTGATTTCCTTTTGTTGATTGTGATATCGGTTTGTAATTGCGCAAAATAGGCTACATATATCATTCTTTCCTCTCTCACAAAAAAGGTCAGCAAAATAGTAGGCAACTAGGATTTTTGTAAAGAAGTTAAATTAGAAACACTTCATCAAATAACTGGTAAATATTCATTTACTGTTTCAATCGGAGCAAAATTATACCTAAGAGAAAAGCTAAAATAAATCATAGAAGCACCTGAATTACCATGTATTACTATAATTAGTTATATTGTTTTATACGAAGGCTGTAAAACTTTTTAATTATTTTTTTCAAAAACCTACGATATATATACCTGAAAAGAAAAATACATATTTTCAAGACTTCATACTGAAGAACACGGGTTCGTGTGATTGACACATTATGAAAAGGTTCTATAACAATTGTAGTACTTAAAATGGACTTTCTGATTAAAAAAATTAGATACTGCACAGGCAACAACAAAAAAAATGTGTATCCGTTTGCATTAGAATATTAAAAAATCAAGAGTGTTCATTAATAATTTTTAAAATTCTTTAAGTGTTATTCTCTTTGCAATTTTTTAATTAATTTCTGGGTAATAAATTTTTTGATAACCAGCTGCACGAGTCCAATCTCTATCACAACAGACATTGTAGAGCTATTAACTTTAATCTCTGTGCTAACAAAAAGGAAGCAAGAAAATATAAATCTGTTCTGATAAATATAAGCAAATTTGGAAAGTTTTCAAGCAATTTGATTCTTTAATATTGTAAAGTAAATTTTAATAGAACTTGTAGAGATTAGCTCACTTCTACCTAGACTTGGGTGTATATAATTCGAAGTGGCACTCTAAATGAATTTGATACAAACACAGTTTATACATGAAACAATGTTTATTGAATTTGCTGCACATATAGAATTTGTTTTTACAGCAATAAGCATACGTACTACTTGTACGGAATATATATTAGCGTTCAATAAAAACACACTTTGCCATACTCACAAACCAGCAGAGAGTCAAACCAGCAGTTCTGCCACGTAAACTCTGGGCCCCCTAAGCACTAGCGCCAGTTAACACCTGGAGCTGCTTTCCTCGTAGCTCCCTTAACTCGTTTATCCATCAACTTTAACAACCTCCTTTTATTAATCAAGCTGCATGGTATTTATACCAAGCACGTATGCCGAAATTAGCATATCTCAAGCAGCTTCTTTAATTTATTCACTCAAAAGTTCGATTCTTGTGAATCGAATCTTATGTATACCTTACAAACTGTTTTCTAGTAAACATTTGATCAATTGTAATTTTCATAAAAAAAACTGCACCAATTTTTTTGTAGCATTTACGAAGCATTTATATCCTTTACATGAAGATTACTTCATCGCAAATTAGCCGCCCCTACCCACAATACTGATTGGAAGTGTTCATAGCCGTTTTATAAGTTCTTTACTTATATTCAAAGCAGACATATTTTAAAAATGCAGTATTGAAGTGTTCTCCCAAGGTAGCCAAGTGGTAGCGCTTCGTCTTTCGGCATCAAGGGTGCTCGGATTGGATCCCGACAAGCGTCATTAAATACCTTCGTGTCTAGGCCCTAAATGGGCACGTTAAATCCGAAAATCCTTATATGAGGTCAGTGGGTAGAGAAGGTTTGATCCCCCCCCCCCCCCCAGATATTGCCCCTGGAGTTGCTCGGTTAATATTGTGGTGGTACGTAGCCAAGTGGGACTCCGACCCTTGTGATGCTATCATAATCCGTAGCCGCACTTCTCAGACAGCAAAGCCTATATGAACCTGGCCTGGCACTGAAGTTTTTACAGCAGTATATATCTGCTGCACATTACCTTGATTGTAGTTCTTCTATGAATTACAAACGTTTCTTTCTACACGGTTAGAATTACTGCTAGAGGTTTGTTTGTTTGTTTGTTTTTTACAATCCATAGATGATTAGATCCATTTTCGTGATCCATAGATGCGATCACGAAAATTATCTGAATTCATGTTGCCAAAAACGAGATGAAATATTATTTCCTCCACTCCTACCATACAGGATATTGCCTACCATACAAGTTATTGCGTCGTCAAAATATACAATTTGATCTCCCTCCTGAAAAAAAAAGCTGTCATAAAATTGAAATAAACTGACAACGGAGTGCACTAATTAACGCAATTAACGAAACTGTGTCAATGATGACGAATGGTATTTTCCACCATTACACATCAGTGGTTTGCCGCACATTCATGAATTATTTTTTCTGTTACTCGTCGCATTTCCATTTACATGATGTATTACACGTAATTGTTGGTTTACCGGCGTCAACTGGAGCGCGTAAACTTTGAAGCGATTCGATAGAAATCGTAATTTGCAGTATCAGTGGTCCTCGGAAATTCATTTCATGCATGGCAGGAGGAAACCGGCGAAGATACAAATGCAGGATTTCGCTGCGAATCCATATCGGCAAGGCCGTTGTGAAACTCTTAACGGTTCAGTGACGAAGCGTGCTTCCCATATTTTTACACGTGCCGTATTTTGATAGATCGTTACTTTGACAGACAAAGCTTTCTCGACAAATTTCTTTCAGCTGGAGGACTGTTCAATAGAACATTGCCAAGACGTTTATAAAAGCAGCTAGACTCAGTAACTATTCATAAAGTCATTCACTATTTATAAAAAATTTGAGTAAATTAGTTTATTACCCTAAAAGGAAGTTTTGTTTTGAGGTAATTCAAGTATTTTAATTAACTCGTGTTTTCTGATAATTCATGAATCGAAATTAATCATTCGGCACAATTTTTAGAAGTACTTTGTTATAACTGAACCAATAGTAGTAGAAAATATCGCGCCAAAACTATTGAAATAACTTAGTAAAGTAAAGCCTTAAAATATTCAAATAAACAAAGAGAAATTCGAGAGTTTTAAAAGACGGTACGGCCTTTTTAGCGAGGAGTTCAAAAAGAGAAGGCCTGCTCTACAAGTCATGGTCGGCAAAATGGCAATTTTTCTTTCTGCAACAAAGAGAATTGTTGACGCCATTTTTGAGTGTGACGTGCAATCTTCCAAAAATTCTCAAAAAATTTCTTTTCTTTTCCCTCTGCTTGGATACTACTCCAAGCTGTAGCTATTTTTTGTGAAAAAAAAGGAATAGTTTTACCGTATATAAAATATTTACATTTTAGAAGCTAGATAGTAGCAATGAATTTTGACATGCATTTTAATCTTAATGGTGAATTTTACTGTGATATATAAATAAGAAAAGTTGTAGTTCTGGCCTGTAACCGTTTACGTTTTAATCACTTTTGGGGGCGTTATCGCACCAAATCGAGAAAAATTCTGTTTTACGGTGATCAATGGATTGGTTTTTTTTCATAGGGTGAAAAATTTAGTGTAAGCCTAAAAATTCAGCAAGTAATGGTGCATTGGAAATACCCCCTTTAAAGTATTTTTATTTCCATAATTCCTTGCCTATTTTAGGTGTACCATATTCTTATAAATATAGCACCTGTGTACCGTATTTATTGCATTGAATTACAGACAAACAACTTCACAGTTTTAATATTCTAGAAAATACGTGAATTAACGTCATTTCTTAATCCGATACTTATATGTCTTTAGCAGGAAAAGATCATTGGAAACAATGAAAAGAATTAAACCGACTTATAAAATTTCAATATCATTCAAACAATACAAAATACTTTACATTAGCTAATTGTAGATTAAACGCATGATTGGCTTTGTGAAAATGAACAAAGTAAAAATGGAAAAGGCTTTCAGTCTTACATGAATTGAACTATTTCACAGTACGTTTTGTTACGTATCCGAGCAAATTCTTATATGTTATTCGGACAGTTGGTTAAATGACTCTTGCAAACAGGCTTAAAATAATGGATTAATAAAATCCATTAGTTTTAAAAGTAAGGCTTAAAAGTACCCAAAGGGCTTTGATTTGGTTCCAGAATCATAAGCTGCAATTCCTCATCGCCAAATGTCGTTTTACTTGAGCAAACTTTTAGGTGCACAAAATACTTTGCAGAGAATGTGACATTTTCAGTGTACAACTAATTTCATTCACTTAAAATCAAATTACATTGCAAATATTCAATCCTAATATTAAGTAAAGGGTCCGAATCTTTAAAATCAGTGCACGTTTTGTCAAAATTTTTCTTACTTTAATTTGATTTCTTTGAAAAAAAATTTAATTTTGTTGCGGTAGACATTAAAAATTTAATTACAAGTAAGAAATTACCTGCGATAACGCTTAAAATTTAAAAAAAACTACATGCTTCTTATTTATACGTCTACCTTCATACATCGACGTTAATTTTTTTCGTTTATCTTCATTCATATATGAGAGAAGGAAAGATTTTAATAAGACAGGGCATCATACGATGCGCGTGGGTGCGGTGACCCAGTTGTCAAGAGCAGCGGGCCAGAAATCTGAAAGTCCCTGGTTCGATGCTCGTCACTTCAAATCCACCGCCGTGTTCCCTAATGGTGACCGGGGCACGTAAAATATGTCGTGGCTGCAATGTTCTCCAAGTTCTCAAATTTATCTTTGGAGGAGCTGAGTCAAGTGTTCCGGTCTCGTCACTTGACTCGGGTCAAAATTACGGGACCGGTCATTTAGCAAAGTCGGACTCCGACCCTTGTGGTGCTAATTCATAACAGGAGTCGCCCCTTTAGCCCAATAGCCTATTAGGACTTGGTGAATGGAACCTCCAACCAGGGGGCATCAGCAACAACACCACCATACGATGCGATTCCTAATTTCATGACTACATGTTGCCTCTATAGACTTCAATAAAAGCAAATGCTTTGTATAATAAAAGTAAAATAGAAGTTCTCTTACAAGTTTATTGTTATTTTATTTCTATACAAGAAAATAAATTAATAACCTTAAAAATGTACAATGAAAGGGGATTCAATTGTTCCATCCTTTATAAATATATACACTGACGAATTTCAACTAATAAGCTTTCTAAAGCAAACTGCCTCGTTAGAAGAGGCATATCCTACATTTTTATATAATCTTATAATTTTAATTATTCCGTTAACCTTTATTTTCTTTGGAGACTTCTAGGCTAGCAGTTTATATTTTTGAAACATAAACCACAAAAGTATGAATCACTTCAGACATTTTGAAATATTTAAAAATTAGAATGCCAATCAAAATCTCTTTCATATTCATACAATCATTTATTCAGAATATACCTATTTAAAAGAACAATCAACAAAAATAATTTTGATCTTGAAAAGCATCTTGAAGAAGTCAAACTGTAGCTAGTTTTTTTTTTTTAAACACATATACTCTATTCTTTTCTCATATACTTCCGCAAGCGTTTTAAGGTCATCACCTTAACCAGTCAAAACATCATTGTAACGGAAAGTCAACACAAACAAAGAGAATCTCTCCACAGAAAGACACCGAGTCCTTCGGGGTTTCTGTAACATCCGTACCCATATGCATTTGCATCCCGAAGAAAGAGCAGAAGTAGATGGTATCTGCCAACCTCTGTCACTCAAAGATGTCATTCTCGCATGAAAACACCATGAGTCACGAACAGATCTCGAGAATTTTTCCCGTGACTGACATACCTGATCAAGTGGGATACTGACAGCAAATCTCCGTGTGTAAACACAAATACCGCCCAACAATTACCATAAAGCCACCGAATGGTTTCTTGCAGGTGACCAAGGTTAGTTAGCTGGATCCCGCCCTCTGGATATGATAGGGAGAGGAAGTTGAATGTGCCATCCATCTGGAGTTCAAGGGCTGCATCACACATCTCTTGATAGGGAGAGAATCAATAAAGCCACTTTCGGTACTCCCACTGAATTCGTTAGGGCTCAACGGTTTTAATGAACAGCGATCTTCATCAAGGTTATGTCTGGATGTTTTACGCAGCACTCAGGAAAATTGAATGATGGCGTAGGGTGATTGTTAGATGACTTGATGATCACAATGAGAAAACACGATTCTGCTCATGTTTACTTGTGGTCAGCCTTCATTTTCCTTTTTATATTAAAATAATTTAAAACAACACCCTTAATTACCCCGTTTTCCCGAATGACCTAAGATTTTATTAATGGTGAATGATTTTGGGAAAAGTCATAGCCTATTGTTCGAAGCAGTCAGTTTTGCAGAATTAATTTAGAGGGAATTTTGCAAAAATTTAGATGTTATTTTTTAATTAAAGAATCTTGCTACAAATAATGAAACCTTTACTCTTTTCTTCGACTTAATCGTATGTCCGTGACACATAATTCTAAAACAAAAAGGATTTTTTTTTTGTTTTAAAACGTACCATACAATATTAGAATCAAAGAAATCAAATAAAGTGCATGTTTTTGTGAAGATTTCATCTTCAAGTAGATCATTTGTTGTACCGTGCGTGCATAGGATGCTATACATATTTACCTGAAGCCCATTATTTTGGCAATGAAACTTTTTATCATTTGCCACTTTTTGAAGGATTTATATAAAATTTCTTGCAAGGTATCTCTCTGTTGTTTTCTACGGAGTTCCTGCGAACTATTTTTTTTAATTATCAAAATTTGTCAAAAATTTGGAAAAAAAATTTCCTCGAAGCAAAAATTGCTCTTTCGAGAAATCTTTTTTGCTCTTAACTAACAGCTTCTGAAAATCCAAAATAGTTCTTAAGAAAACATATATAGTTTGTACTCGGGCCACAGAGAATCACAAACGATTTTCTCTACTGGCAAATCACAATGTTTTCAAATCACACTGCCGTCAAATCACAAGAGAATATTACTCTTTATGTCTAACAGTCTAAAGAAATACAATGCCAGTTAGTCCAGAACTTGTAGTCATTTTACGGTCTATGCGATATTTTAAGAAGCTGTTAATTACAAATTTATAGCAATCCATAGATTCCCCGTAAATAATATCGCTTATAACTATTGAAAAACAATTCCTTTTACTATCATTAAAATGCAATTACTTGAATCTCGATTTAAAGAAATTGTACGGGACACCCAGAAACTTTTTTTTTTTTTTGTCAACGCGGAGCAAAATATTCTCCGAAAAGTCCAGAAATTTCATCAATTCGAAAGATCGTAAATCATTTGAAAATTTGGTGAAAAGGATTTCAAAAATCAAAATCTTTAATCAGTACTGTTTTTTTTAACTACAGGTTTCAAAACAATATCTAACGTTTGTTTGTTATAGAAAAAGACTCTGGACATACACCTAATATGAAGAATTAAAAATGTTGTTTTGGGCTTCCTTAAGAAAAAGTCTTGGGACGGCCGTGAGCGCTTCTTATTGTCGTTGGTAGTTCTTTTGTATCAAGTTTCACTATTAAGATTCATCAATTCAAAAGTTAAATTTCAAAAATTTCAATCTCTTTCAAAAGATTAATTTTAAAAGCTTTCGAGTCTTTATGAAATTTTAACTCGATGAGAGGAAAACAATAAAGAAAAAGTAGTATAAAACTGAATTCGAAAAAAAAGAGCGAAAATATACAATTTTAGTTCATATATCCATTAGTTTTTTGAGATACTTATACGATCCAGTGAATAGCTTCGTAAATTAGAGGATCATCAAAACGTGATTCGGTTGTACTATATTGTTCAGAGAAAAGTTTCTTTCTATAAAAAAACAATAGAATACGAAATATTTACAGTAATAAGATGATAAATGACGGGTGGATTTAAAATACTTTTTCAGGCAGTACTTATCGTTGCGTCGTATGACATTCCGAAAGCCAATCGAGCGCTCTGCAGAACGAGAAACATGAATAATATCAACAGCATGTCATTGAGGGAAACCTCGTCTCATCCTTTTATATTCTCACCCTACGAGATGTGAATCCTTAATAGCAACCAGGAATAAAAATTATTCGATTTTCAAAACGAGTTTCCTTTGTTATCTTTTCCATCTCGGTTATCCTGGTTACATCATCTGATAACGGTTTATAGTTCGGATTCACGCGTTCTTCATAATATTTTCTTCCGTAACCTTGGCATCGCCTACATGAGAAGGAAGTTTTAATACCAGGAGTGATGGGGCTGACTCTCTGACAGACCACAGTGTCAAGGATAGAGTTTATCCGTCTTTTTATCCAAAGAAAATTTGATGCATTTCGTGAGTAGGATGGACGGTTTGTTTTGATATCTAAATTTAACCGGTATTATTAAGCCAGTTTTATTCGTTTTAAAGCAAAGAAATAACACATAGGTTCCTTTTAACTACATTCTCTTCTTTTAAAATGTTATTTTAGTGTGTCATTAAGATAATATGCAAACAATGAAATGCATTACGTTATACATAAAAAAGCCAATGAATACTTTTTTTTCAAAAATCCTCTGTTTCAATGACATAACCAATCATCTAGTATTTTTTTTTTGCTTGGCTTTGGAATTCTCTAAATACATTTTACTCTCTTATATAACTTGTAATGGCCATCTGTAACCCTCGAGGCCAGTTGTCTACCAACATTCTGGGGAACTGTTACGCGGAAGTTTTCCAATTATTTCCCTTAAAAATTTCTTTATTTTAGAAACTGATAACAGCGTATGCTGGTCTGTATATATTATTGTTCATTTATTTATTATAAACGTCACTGGTTGTCTTTAAACTTGCTCAGTTGTCTTTAAACTTACCATTATAATTTTTTTTTAAAGTCGCTAATTTTTTTATCCCCGGGGAATTTTTAATCAAGCGCTTGACTAGAGGTTTCCATGATCGTTCTTTCTTCGAGACCAAACCGCGAAACTGTTGTTTTGTCTTGGCTTGCAACCCTCTAAATAAATTACACATTTCTGTATAACTTATTACGACCAGGGGTGAGGATCAAAATCGCCCTGAAGCCGTACTCTATTACCTGAACAAACCCAGTGTTATTCCTGACTCTTGACTTTTACAAATTCTATCTGTTATTAATACAAGGTTGTAAGAAGCCGTGAAAACCAGAATTTCGCTTTGCAATAGTTCTTTCCAAAGTTCTTTAACATCTGGTAATCTGACTGAATATCATAGACGCTGATGTTTGTCTACCCTCTAAATACTCTGCACTCTGTAATTTGTTCTGTGCGTGACTAACATTTTAAGATATAAATTTACGTAATAAAGCACTTCTTCAGAGAAAACAGTTCTTGAAGCGCTTCATGTCTACAGTTGAATATTTATACTTTATTTAATCTATGCTTCCCCATGAATCACGTGTAGACGAGAATAGGTGATAAATCCGATTTCTTCAAAAACCACTAAGCAGTTTCAAAGGACATTAGTCTTCGTAAGTGTTCTCTTCATTAGTTCTCAGTTATCAGGCTTCTGGCGTTATGGTCTTCAACAACGAAACACTCCCTTTTTGAGATTTCTTTTCTTTCCTGAAATCTGTAAAAGATTTATTACTTTATATATTTAGTAGAGGATGAATCTCATAGATGTAGCGTTTAAAACTACTGCAATGTCTTCTTTTATGGACACTTATATGTGTTTCCTCCTTGTATATCATTGAGAAAGAGTTGTTTGAAAGTGGAAACTGCTGTAACAACGGAATATTTTTCTCTCTAGTCCCGGAGTATGAAGTGGTGCACATACGATCGCTCTCCAAAAGGGAAGCGCCGAATGAAGAAGTGAAACACGTCCATCTCTCGGCATTCGGTCGTGATGTCGAACTCCAACTGCAGCGGAACGACGAGTTTGAGGCCGGACTGAGGTCGATGAAAATGTACTTAGCGGAGAGCACCAACAATGGTATCCAGTACAAGGAAATGGCCCAGGAGGTAAACATTTCATTAAGAGAAAAAAAATTGAAGAAATACTGAATAAATACATAAAGCTTCTTAAATTTTACTCTAAAAATACGAAATGACGACGAGTTTAGATCTAATAATTATAGTCCTGGATCAGGCAGTGGTGGGAGGTAGGATAGTCTTTGAGAACAGTTCACAAATAAGAATGTCACAAAATTGTTCGATACATATAGGGAAATAAATAAAATTTTACAGAGGAGTTTCAGGAATGTCAGATGGAAGCATGGAGGTTCGTCTATTAGAGGAATGTGGGACTGAAAGTTAATGCTTTGAAACCCCTCGCGAATGGACATGGCCGAAAACTAAACAAACAAATAAAGCGAGATAAGGAGAAAACAGAAAGGATTTTTTTTCTAATGCGGAGGTACTTGTCGTGGAACATTCGCCTTTTGTTATTCACCGGGAAGTCTTGCTGGCTACTTTATTATTGGAGCACCCTTTAGGTGAACCAGCATTGCTCCCTTTGAGGGGAGAACACGATAACGACCAAGCCTTATTCGGGATTTGAACCCAAGCCCACTGCGGGTAAGCTTACGACGCTAATCACCATACCATATAATCTAGAAAATGCAATTATGAAGGGGAATTGAACCAAAGGGATACATTATGAACTGTTAAAAAGAAAGCAGAAAAATTGAGTTATTAAATTAGGAGACGCATTTATTAGCAAATATTTTTTTAAGTGGCTGATAAGGATCAAATAAGGGTATGCCTTATCTGAGACAGTTTTGAAGACATGGCTAGCGCACTAAAATTACAATTGGATTGCATTTTTAATCTAATATCGGCCAACGAAGAGACAGTCAGGCAATTTTCATGTCAAATTTACGAGATATTTGTGATGGTGAAGCAATTGTCATGAACAGTGGAGTTTATATATACGTAAACTATACCGGAACTATGTTGCATTTGCTTTGGTTCAAAGCCTACATTTCTAATTTTGAAATATCTATTTTTTTAACCATTAAAAATAATTTAGTTCATTGAAAGTGCGTTATTGATTGTTCACGAGTTGAAGAAATGGTCAAACATTTCTATTGGCTACATTTTATGTAACTATTAAGGACATAAAATTATTGCTTCATTCTCTCTCCAATGTCTCCATCCTGAATACGGTTCCAAATAGTAATTTTTCTGTCTTTATTACAGGACGATGATCCTGGAACAACGTACCATGACTTAGCACAGATGGCTGCAGTTACCATCCGGCATGGTTCAGATGGTAAAATACAAATGGTAAGAGCAAACGCTAATATTTTCTAGATATTTTGTAACAAGTTATTATAATATCGTATTTCAATAAACAAAAGATTTTTCCATTTATCAAGTTGCAGAGAAAAGGGTAAGAAAATCTATATATTTTAAAGAGAAGCAATCAGTCGGCCACCTTACCTCACATTTAACAACCGTTGAAATAGCTACGATATTACAAGTTTTATACGTGTTATTTCATATCTATTCAGAGGGTATTTGAAGCGCATATATATATATATATATATATATATATATAATATTTTGGTCTTATAATATTTAACCTTTTATCAAAACAATAACATGTTTGAAAATTTTTATTTCATTGTTTAAAAAAACTAAATAAATAAATAAAAATGACTCGCCTTAAAACTATGCTCTTACAGGGTCATAAAAACGCTTGGCTGGTTGGCATTTAATTTAAGCTATTTGAAACACATTGTTATGTTGTTCTTTCACTCCTTTTTATACCAAAGATATTTTAAAAACATTTCGTGCAATTTGATTTAGCTTTTGGTACGGTACTATAAATTTTGTACTATATTTCACGTGAAAACATTGCATTTCATTATTTATGTAAATAAATAAATAAATAAATAAATTTATTTATTTATTTATTTATTTCCTATTATATTTTATTCTTTCATATCAAACATTAATTTCTGTATATTACTAGAACCCAACATTACAGTAATATTATTACTTCCATGAAACTTGCATAACAGGAACACACAACGTCTTAACAAGTTGCCACTCTCGGTGGTTGGTTGGTGTTTTGTCCACTGTAGAGGTCAAATTAACCAAAAGTGTTCAGCACCGCCTTAGCTATTAGAAGACACACGTCCATGTACAGTTTCTGTTAAGACTAGCTACCAATGCTCTATACAGCTGCCAGTAAAAGTTGTATATTTCTGTCATTACAGAAGCATGTTTGAAAATTTTAATTTCATTGTAAAAAAAAATTTATTCATTTTTATAATATTCTTTAACACTGTTATTAAAATGTTCAATTTGAACCGCATTTTATTTTGCCATGTTGCATTCTCTCCGTCTTCCTTTTATCCAAAGATACCTTTTAAAAAGTTTCAATCATTTAATTGTACCCCAAATTTTAAATATATTTCTCTGGAAAATACCAATATTTATTTGGAGGATCATGATCATGTTGTTGTTATGTCACCGTGTAAGTAGCGCACCTCCAAAATAACCGTGGCAGTTATATTCATTCCCATGCGTTATCCAAATCTCTTAATGAAGAAACTGCCACGGTCGTCGACGCTGATTAGTGGTAATTAAAAAATTAATAGAACACGGCACAACACGATATCATTATTTTTGCCATCCATTCAATATAGAATTCTGGTGCGCTTGTATAATATAACATTTGTTATTATTTTGTTACGCTTTATTTTTAAGTGGCGATGAATATCATACGCTCCACAATGTAATCAAATACGAGTGTTTTTTTGTTCAGCGGTTCCATTTCATTCCACTTGCAGGAAGGCACAATCGGCAATGACCTCGTCGTCAAGCCCGTACCAACTGCCATCCTAGTTCCGGAGGACGGCTTCGTCGACGACGAGATGTTCCTGGACGAAGATGAGAGTTACGAGAGGAACAGAAACAATTCGATAGAGTCCCGCACCAACAGCAGTACACCACGACAACAGCAATCGTATTCCAGTGCCAGGGGCGGTGCCCACGTCGTGTACAGAGGACAGCTCACGGGGAATGATTCCCATAGTGACTTCCGTAAGAAATATTCGCTTATTCCATGTATTGTCTGAAACAGGGGTGTCAAAACTTTTTATCAGTGAGATACTATTGTTATCCCAATGGCAGATTTGAGTGTATGTCCTTTATAGGTTGACCAAAATTTCCAACAGTTTTCTGAAGACAGGCAATATGTACATTGTTCTTCCGGAGGATGTCTGTAAGCTCCTCACACATTCTTTGGATTCCATTAATATTAAGCTGTAAAATATTCAAGGTCCTCGTCGCATATTTCCCATCTTGAACCCATACTTAAGTACATAGTACGTCGGATGCCCCGGGCACAGTAGCATGGTCAATCCATACACAATATCAATTGCACTAACCATAGAAGAGAGGTGCCATTGTCTCAAAAGAGGTTGGACTACTACCTGTTGGCCCGAAGAAGGTATTTTATTTTCCTTCTGCCACCCAATGGAAATTCCAGTGGAAGTATCCCCTGATACGCCACCTGGGGACTCGCCCTATAAGGGTTACAGGCTTCCACGAGGGAAAATTTCCGATAAAACAATTGATTTACCAATGCTTTGGCGACGTTTTACAGAGGAAGAAAAAATAATGGATTTATTCAATAACATTTTGGTGCTTGTTTAAAATCTCGAAACGAATTATTTTATTTATTTACTTACTCTTTATTAATTTATTTATTTGTTTAGTCATTATTATTAGTATTTATTTATTTATTTATTGGGAGGGGTTTGTATGTCAAAAATTTAAAGACAATATTTCTTGACGTGCTGTTTAATAGGTTGGTTGGTCGGGAGCACTTCCGTCATCTTTTGCTACGCGAATGCTAAATTGATCGGATCCTTTAATTTAAAGCTGACTTAGTTATCAGTAGGTTGATTCAGGGCGCTATGGTCATTTTATGCTATATGAGGGCTAATTAGACCGGGACCTACTGTTTATAGCCGATTCCGAATGACTATAAACATCCATGACAGTGGATGAACCCACAATGGATGGACAATGGATGGGCTCGAACCCACAGACTCTGGTACCAGCGCCCTAGTCATTCGGCCATCGCCCAGCTAGTTATAGTTATCAATAGGAAAAGACATATATACTCATAATATAAAATTTGCATGAAATGCAGGGGATTTTAATTGTGTTTTTAACAGAAGAAAATTAGAAACATAGTAACAAATTTCGTATAGAATAAGCAATTAATAAGTAAATATTAATAAATTACTCCTATTAATACTGCTCTTGAAAATTGGATATAAAATATATTTTATCTAGCTTCTATATAATCTTGTCAAGTAAGACAAAAGTTAAACAAGATTCGCCTGTCAATCTATCCACTAAAAATAAAAATTATCTTTCATTATTTCTAAAAATAATGATTCACAAGCGTCTTTATAAAGAAAACTTTCAAAACAGTGATAAGTTCTTTAAGGAAATGAAGGTTTATAGCTTGACGTTTGAAGTATTTACTTACCTTCCCTGCCCCCTCTTTTTTCTGTTTCTATTAATTACGTTTGATAATAGTTAGCGTGCGCGACTATTTACGGATCAGTTCATAAATTTTTGGTACCAAGTGAAAAGAATAGAATACATATTGAGAGTATTTCCATAGTTTCCAAATTATATACCGCAATGATCTCCAAACTGATTTTTATATGTTAGTATAAAACAAATACTGAAGTTCCAGCTAATAAAGTAAATCCTGAGAAAAACTTGTTGATTAGCGAATTAATAGCTGCTGAAAAATCTTTCATCAATTCAACCAGATCTGATTTTTTATGAGATTCTAAATCAGCAAAGAATTTTTTTCTCTTCTGGAAAAAAATTTTTGAAGCCACTGAAGAGGTTGTTCCGAAGGAATAGTTGAAATTGGGTTGAAATGCTTGAATTATATCACAGATAGTAGTAGCAGTCCTGATAAAATCTTGCAATTAAGTATTTAAGGGATCAGTGACACAAAATTCTCCAAAAAGAAACTTTTTATTACCTTTGCATACTATGGAGCTTTTAGAATCAAACAACATGTAGTGCATGTTTCTGCGATAATAACATTGCCAGATACATTTTTATGCTGTACTGTCTATGCGTAACCTGCATAGACAGTACAGCATATCGCTATTTTATGTCTGTTTACGTTGAATCAGAATTTCTCTCGATTTGTCATCTTTAAAAGGATATAGCTCAAATCCCTTGCAAGCTATTGATATGAAATTTCGTACAACTTTCCTTTGTTCATTTCAGGAGTTTTCAGGATTTTTGATTTAGAAAAACTTTTGAAGATATATTTCCTGGGGCAGAAATTACTCGGAAAATAAGGGGTTATGCTCGTTAAACCGAATAAAAGTTTAGCAAATAAAATTTGTATAATAACTGGTGATAAATTGTTTTGAAACTTTTCCTATGTATGTTAAGTGAAAACAGTATGGGAATAAAGCTATCACTTCCACAAATTTGTCCAACTTTGAAAAATTTTGAAATTTTGAAATAAAGTAATATTAATTTAAATAGAAAGCTCCATTGCTTTTTACGGTTATGTTAAATATACAAAAAAAAATATGGCTTACCAGTTTGCCATAATTTAACAGTTAAGTTTTACGGTTTTTATTTTACAGAGTAGGAATTTTAATTTTTACCCCTTTCAAATAAAGAAAAACTTAAACGTCTTGATTATCTTGAATATATCCAAACGAATATATTCCGAAAATGAAACTTTTGCATGGAAAATTCTTAATAGCTTATTATTTTTTGAAGAACATGTTTTTATTATTCTTAAAAAGAACTTTCAATATAGCTTCTCGCACAGGTAAAAAGTACTGATTACTCTGTATGATTAATTGCAGTTCCTTTGGATGGATCTCAGGGACAGTTTGAGTGGTCCTCAAGCCGTACTTCTTTCAGAAGGTCAAAGAGAGCAACGGCTCCAGCTTCCGTATGGCCTGAAATTTTGCTGCTCGTGGACTACGGAAGTTTCGTGCTACATGGACTTAGTAGCAGACATATCAAACGCTACTTCGTCAGCTTTTGGAATGGGGTAAGCGATATTGAGATAGGTTTTTCTAACCCTCATTTCCAACTGTAAAATGTTTATCCGGATGTGTTTTCAGAATTATGTAATTTATACCAGAATGTAACCTCGACATACTTTGTCACTGCTGTCTCTTTGCTTTCCCAGGTATTCCTAACTAGAAATTAAGAAGGTATTTGTGGTTTATTACTTTTCATGGTAGCCACAATCGTCAAACCATTTCTCCGCGATTCTTGACCAGCTATTAATGAACAGAACCAATTATCACTGGTTATATTAAGGTTCGTTTTGTAGAGGCATTTAAGAAAATCAGTCTTACTAAGCCTTCGTTTCAAAACAGGTAACATAAACAAGGTTTGGCCAAAGTCGTTCCCAGAACCTTCGAAAACTCAAATCTTGAAAGATTTTCAGCCTTTCTGTACATTTTATACAAAATGCATCAAGAATATTTGCCTGACAGACAATATTTAAACATACTTTAGGGGGAATATCTGTCTAGTAGACAGACAATGTTCTAGAAAAATGGCACGTACCTGAACCATAGAAGGCTAGCGTCACGAATCACCCGTTCCACACGGAAGACAAGATGTTGACTGAAGCACTTGTAGACTCACAGTACCCAAGGTCGAAGGGTGGGGCCCCCAGCGTTGAATAGAGAAACCATAGCTGTCTGAGAGACAGATGTTCCCAGTTAAGGGTTATTGTGGGAATTCATACTGCAATTTAGCATCCCTCGACATTGCTTCCACACAATAGCTTATTTTTTCCTTCAATATAGTTTCTTTCGCCCTATTTCTAAATAAGGCATTACTCTATTATTATGGAAATTCCTGCTCCAGTATAGCATTACAGTCTAAATTACTTTAATATTCTATCTTAATTTTAATTTTAATACATTTTCATAAGACGTGTTTTTAATAGTACCTTACGAAAACAATATGGGGGAGATCAATATGGGATAGAATTTCTAACTGAGCACACGCATCGGACATCTGTGTAAATTCCTCATTTCATTTTTCCCAATACCAACGTAACTAAAATATGTAAGGCCTTTTCTTGCAAATATTCCGAGATTTCTACATGTGTTCCTTGCATGTAAAACGCTCGCAGGACATCATCTTGCCGTTTTAATATTTTGGTTCTGTAGGTAACATCAAGAATTTACACATAGTTTTTAAGCAAACGGGGGGAAATGTTTACAATTTTCTACACTTTATCTTGAGGAAAACAATTAACAATGTGAATGGTAAAACTATTTTTTGTTTAATGTTGGAACTAAAGAATTCAGTTGAATTTAAATCATAATGTAGGTCAACTGTAATATGGAGACGATTTTTTTTTCATAAGCGAAAAAAAAAGACTTTTAATAATAATTATAATTTTTACATTGAAAACAAAAGTCGACGTGTACAAAGTCTCTACCTTGCCTATTTTACTTTTCAACTGAAAAAATTAAGAAATTGTCAAAAAAACATATTTTCTCAAATTATACATAATTATGTTTTCATGCAGTTCTATTCTATTATGTTGCTGAAACTACAACCTCCTTGCTTTCAGGTAGATCTAAGGTACAAAGCATTATCGAACCCCAAAATCAGGATAAGTCTGGCTGGAATAATTGTCGCCAAAGTAAGTGAATCTCAATAATCTCTCGTCATCCGTTTGGGTGGCAATCCTAAAATGTATCGTAAGTACAGCTAAATTTCTGTTCTATTAAATATAAAATTTTCGACTTCATAATAGATATGATTATGGAAATTTTCGACATGACTATGGACGGAGTTCAGCATGTAGAAAATTTTTAAGATTTTTCTTTGCAATATGTAAAAAAATGGGATTGAAAATAACTATATAAGCCATAAAAAAGAAAAAGAAACTCAATTTGATTAACCAAAATCAATTGATTTCGGTGTAAAGTTTATGTATTCTCTGAGTTTGATCTATAATTCTGTAATTTGTTTTTTATTGAAACATTTTAGTCAGCCTTATTGTAATCTTTTTTTACTCAAAAGATAGCTTACAGCATTACATCCATTTATTTGAAAAACCTCTTTGCTTTTCCGCAATAGCTATCTTAAAAGTTTTGTGCCCACGTTCAACAGTCAAACTGCGTACAGTGGTTTAAGGCGGCGCAACCAATGACTTCGTGGACCTTCAATCCACATGTTAAGCTGTTGGGAATTTTTTTCTCCATATTTTTCTAACCGCATATTAGCAAAAGGAGATTTTTTATTTCGTTTTTTTCTCTTTTTCTTAAGGTGAAAAGATAGACGTTTGAAAAAAGGGCGTGTAGATTTTTTTAAAAAATTTTCCTCAGTTGATTTTTTACAGGGAATTAAATTATTAATGGCTATCGTGGCGAAAATAAAATTGTATTTAAAAAAATACTAAAATTAAATAAAAAGTTTTTTATTAAATTAGACAAGGCATTGATCATATTTACAAATCCAAAAACAGACATCAAAACTATGTATCTGCGAGTTTGTATGTAGAGAAATACAGAGAGAAAAACTCCATAAAGTAATTATGGGTATTGAAGATTTGTAAAGTTACCCGATGTACCACCGAAATTTCCTTTAGAGCCTGGCGGTGTTAAATTCTACATGCGTTACTCATTTTTAGTTATTTACCATGAAAATTTATTTTACTCAAACTACTTGAACATGTCTTCTCAACTTCTTTACATTTGGAGTGTCGAGACTTATCCGACAAAATGCAAAAATAACTGGAAAGTTGATGTACACAAGAAAACAGATTCTTCGCACTGCTTAGAAAAAAACTGAAATATTTAAGACCCATCAGAGATACATATGGGAGCATTTTTTTTATCCTCCTTAATCTTGAAAATTTATAAATTAAATAAATAACATTGATTTTCAATTTATATCTTGTAATGAATAATGATTGACGAAAGATTATTGTATATTTTTTATTGCAATTATTTTGCAGTGTTTCGTGTCATAACCGTATTAACAACAAATTTTGCAGTACACTAAAGAATCAATTTGTTTTCAAAAGTTTTGGGTCATTTTACTTATACTGTTTACGAAAGGTAAGTAGTCTTTCGTAATATTTTAGTATGTTGTTGGAAAAGCTGAAATAAAGAATTTGCCACAGCACATAAATTCCACAGGTATCCGTCAAGCACAAATTGAAAAGAAGCCATCGCAACCATGAAGATTTTGTCAGACATGATCCAAGATTCTCGACCAAAGATTATCTTGACAGACCCAACGGACGTATACTTAAATCGTTCATGAAATGAGAAATTAACCCTCCTGATAAAACTGAAGAGTTATGCCTGTTGGATCTATATACATGATTGGAGCAATCTGAATGTTTGGGTGAATTTCCGGAGCTCTACTGGAATCTTTAGTAACGTTGGCCACTGTTCAAGACGTTTGGCAGTCGACCGGCTTCAGAAACCCAGACGTCTATACTCCAGAAGAATTAATTCAAAGAATTCTGTCTCATGGCTACTTTTGTCTTTACCGAACATCATTAGATGAATGCACTGAAAAGTATCTATTTAATCCCATATCACGTATCCTGTCTTGTTTCGTTAGACATTGGCACTAATGAAACCGCTCTTGCACGTTTCAGTAATTTAAGAAGAAATCACTTAAATTTTAACGAGACAGCGGGTTTTATTGTCTCTATTTGAAAAATGTTAAATACGTAGAGCTTAAAATTAACGTTGTTTCTGCGTTTGTGGTAACAAATCAAGTAAGTTAATCTATACGCAGAAAAGCGATAAAAATAAATGGTTTTGGTTTGAGGTACTCTTGAAATTAACAGAAACTAAGTGATAAACGTAGTTTTTATAATAAACATCCTCTATATACAGCTCTAACCCAATTTAAAACTATTTTAATTTTACAATCTTCGGTGAAAAAGCATTAATTATGAATAAAATAGCAGCATTTTCTTTTTTTCTTCTCTCAGAGCAAAGACGCCACCCCATACCTCGAGAGAAATCGCTTACCTAGTCCAAACCGTGATGCAATCGATGCAGCCGCAGCTCTGACTGACATGGGCAAGTATTTGTACTTGGAGGATAGACTACCCGCTTACGACATGGCTGTAGTCATGACTAAGTTGGACATGTGCAGGAAGCAGTTCGGTGGAGGAAGGTGTAGCAGGGGGACTGCAGGTAAGATGATTGTGAGAATAAATACCTCAAAGATAATGCACAACTTGAGAAACATTTGGCTCTGTGAAGCCCAAGTAAGAGCTCAGGCTTCCCATGATATACTACTTGTGCCTCACAGAGCCAAGATTTCAATCTTTTTAGTGTTATGTCTTAACATTTAAATTATTTTCTTGTTTAAAATCAATATTATATACAGTGTGTACATAAATGAATATCCCAACTTTGCAGGGCGATTGAAAGAAAACTAAACGGAGTACAAACTTGTTTTTTTTCTGGGGCTACATCAAACATCAGGTATTTGTTCCACCGCTACCAAATGACGTTGACGAACTTAAGACACGCATATCTGCAGCCTTTCAATGCTGAAAAGAGTGTGGGATGAGTTATCGTACCACCTCTCTATCCTCCGTGTTACTAAAGGGGCTCACACTGAACACTTATAACTGTGTCGAATTTAAACTTTCAACTGTTATTTTTGAGTTTGTACTTTGTTTAGTTTTCTTTCAATAGCCCTGCAAACTTGGGATATTCATTTATGTACACACTGTAGATTAAAAAATTAACTTTTCAAATGAAACCTCAGTATTTCGATGTTTACTTCTCGTCTTAGCGTTTTGGAGTTTTACGTAGAAATTTGTGTAGTTGAAATTTACGTGGACGCTTAATTAAAATTCATCAAGAATTTAGAACTGTAATTTTGAAAAAAATTAGTTAGAATGAGACCTCGTTCTCACATACTCTGTATATGTTTCAAATTATTTTTATATTTCTCAATGAAGCTTGATATACACCTAAATGCTTTTCTTTTAAAATCCGAAACCCATTGCTTATTGTTTTAAAATGCTCTATTAATTCTTTTCCCTTATACCCAATCTAGAAGTTTTATAATCGCTATAAATATTATCTGCGTACATACGAAGAAACTATTTTTAGTCATGCCCCTTTCAGAAAATAAAAAAGTTAGTTCTAGAGTGCTGAGGACCTTGGATTTACCTATCCCGTCCAAACGACGCCTTTGCCTTTGGAGTCTAATGACATGTTGTCCTCAGTTGTCTAGAAAGAGTCTAACAGATGCCTTTAAGAATAATCTATATATAAACTACACTGAAATTGTCTTCCTTTGTGAATACAAAATTCACTTTTCCAAGGACGTAACCGCTAACCTCTCTCATACAAGAACTATATTTTTGCACCCTTTGCAGTTTGTCGCGCCTTTGACATCGCTCTTGACAATCAAGGTCAGTTGATAAAATTGAAATGTGAATTGTTACAGATCTAAAATTCAAAAAAGAACATTGCAAATGCATAAATATTAATCTGTTTAAAAGCTTAACACCTTGAGTCCCACAACGAATGAATCAAATCAGAGATAATGCATTTGTATAGGAAACGTGAATTCTTTATTGCATCTAATAGTAATCTAATAATTATAAAACACTTCACCTCCCTTAATTTTCTCCATATATAACCAAACACCTTTCTTCGCCATGGTATCGAAAAAGAATGGGATAATTTATCACCAAATTAATTCATTTTTCCCCTAATAAATTACTATAAAATCTGAAATTCTTATTGCGTTATTTTTATACGTTTGTCTAATTATTCTTTATTACATACATGGTCCTTGTGGAATACGCATAATAGAAACCCACAGCTATTTAATATACGTACACAATGAAAATTGGAGGTGGCATCTAGTTTTGAACTAATTAATATAGTTCTTCATTAGGTTGGGGGAACATTAGAAGTGATTGTCTCCATGAGTTGTTTCTTTGGCTTTTGTGAGTTACCCATACAGATAATTACACCTAATGCACCTAGGCCTTAAGGAGATCTATATTAATTAGTTCAGAACTTGTTTCCATTCTTAATTCTTATTATAGACATTAAAAAGTTACGTGTTCTTTTAATAACTATCAAATATTTTATTCACTCTCTGTCAATTCTTCAGGGAGAGAAAATTATGTCAATTTACTAGCTTATCGCACGATAATTTTAGTTGGAAAACCTGGAGTTTCGTATAGGCATCTTTACGAGCTAGAAGAACCGTCTTATGCCTTTATTGGACATCAGTTAAGTTATCCGTTGAATCCTGCTACAGATAAATTAATTTAATTTCATAATAGAGGCATATCATAGCGTAAAAATAAAAGTGCATTTCTGGAAGATATAAATCAAACTTTCTTTCTACACCCGAAATGCTTAATGTAGTATATTTGGATAATTTACCCTGGATGCTAGTTACTTGATTAATTTTCTCTAAAGTTCATCAAACATAGTAAAATAATTTCGTAGTATCGGAGATACAGCTTTGTCTAGGCATTTTAATTTGATACTTTATTTTACAAGTTTTGATGTTAAGGTCAGGACATCATGCCAACAAAAAGTGTGCGAGTTTATGAAAGAGCAACCAGTTTTTATGGCACGTATTTATGGTTGCAAATTGCAGAGAACTTCTTGAATTTTCCAGTCGAGGACGTTTTTCCATCATATGAACACTTAGAGGTTCTGTTTGTTTCCTCTCTTACCGTCCTAATTATCCTTCTCCATTGTCGACAAACGACATCATGAATCGTCATGTGATAAGCCCGTTTTAGAGTCGTGAAGCAAGCGGTACCTTAGAATGCACCGATATACAGCTGATTTGATAGTTTATCCCAGCAGTTGAGCGTTCGTGGTCTTGAAAGCAGGTTCCGAGAAGTTCCACAGATGGATGTTTACGCGCTGATGACTTCGCCTCACAAGATCACGCGTAATAATTTCCATTTGTATGCATGTATTCCCAAAGTATGCGATAAGTATACTTTTATGTAGACTGTTGCATTTGCTTCGTTTTCCGCATTTCGGATAGTGTTTCCATTACATTAACAACACTTTTATAAGGCACTCTGCTCTGATATGTGTATACGAAAGGAAATCTTGATATCCACTTCCGAAATTTTTATTTCCCTTGGTTTCTTGATATTAAAACACTTTTTCTTTTTTTCCCTCAGGTTTTGCGTACGTGGGTGGAGCGTGCGTGGTGAACAAGAGGCTCGAGAAGGTAAACAGCGTGGCCATCATTGAAGACAGCGGTGGATTCAGCGGAATTATAGTCGCAGCACATGAAGTTGGACACCTGTAAGCGTTCTTTGAATAACATTCCTTTGACGGAACGGAAAATTGAAAAAAAAATTTAAAAATTTTCCAGAAAAATATATTAAAGCAAATTTTTGATTCCTCTAGGCTGGGTTGCGTGCACGACGGATCGCCTCCACCGACCTATTTGGGTGGACCTGGTGCTAGCCGCTGTCCTTGGGAAGATGGTTTCATAATGAGTGACCTCCGTCATACTGATCGAGGATTCAGGTGGTCCTCTTGCAGTGTTGAGCAGTTCAAGCACTTTCTGAAGTTTGTATAATAATTATAAAGCTGTGGTTGTTCATATTTACCTTACACCCGACCTCCATATTGTAGGATTTAAATGTAACTCAGTAGCTGTAATTGTGACGACCGTTTGCCAGGAGTATGATTTGAAAAAGGGTTATGTGATCTCGTGGCCGATATTCCACAAACTGGTCAATCCGGCGATGTTAGGATGTGATTTTGCTGTGATTTTAAGACCGTTCGCGGTTTGAATAACTCTATTCCTCGGCAACAATTCAAGCTGATTTTACATAGAGTTCTTATTAGTTCAAATCTTCAACGATGACAGTCATTATAATAAACAATAATTGTTTCATATCCTTAGCCCTCTGCATCAGTTTGCATGCTTTTCCATTTGTCTTCAAATTATTTCTAAAACCCTCATAATAATGTACATTGAAATCAGAAAACATCAGCATCGTTCTGCATCTTATACGTCTACCTGCACTCGTAATATTTTGTGCGTTATTTACAGTATTGCAAGACAGTGGGGACCTTTTGCAGCTCTGACAAAATTTAAAACTTTCTTAAAGTTGCCATTAAAATTTTAATGTCCTAAGAAGCGTAAAAGGAACAGTTCCTCCCTATCCCTTCTATGTGTCTGTATCTGAAAATTTTTATTTTCGAACAAATCAGTCAAGAAATTTGCTATGAAACATCGAGCTTCGCGTAAATGAAAGATTTAATTTCGGTGACTATCAGTTAAATCATTCTTTAAACCGCATCAAAAATTGAGAGATTAAAACTATTCAACAGAATTTTTTTTTTAAATTTCCGAAATATGTCATAAAATTTTTGGAAATTTGATATGACATAATCTAGTTAGATTTCGTTTTAATTTTTATAGTATATTGAAATATATTTTACTTGGTTAGGACACTATACTTATTTTCAATTAAATTAGTTCCGTAAGTATTGACTGCAACGACTTTTTTTTTCCAATCGAAAATAAATGCTGCTTGCATCCGTAAATCGCTTTATTTTTTTTCTCCGATCGTTCCTCTGCATTCCAGCTTGCGGACGTCAAATGTCAGTTAAGTTTAGAAAATTTCTCTTTGTTTTAATACATACGTGGAGTCATCATGCATCAAGGGAAGATATCCCCAATTTTTTTAAATTTTTTTTTTTTTTTTTTTTGGGGGGGGGGGGTTTCTAATGAGGAGGCGCTTGTCATGAAATATTTG
Organism: Dolomedes plantarius; assembly: GCA_907164885.2. NCBI lineage: Eukaryota > Metazoa > Arthropoda > Arachnida > Araneae > Dolomedidae > Dolomedes > Dolomedes plantarius. The sequence goes on along the minus strand of OU015491.1, from coordinate 43,076,964 downwards.
CTCTATATACCGTGGAAACTGTTGACTATTTTTTCTCTGGAAGCACCACCATACAAGTGAATCGATATTGCTCCCTCGGTGCCACCTCCATTTTGATCGAGCATCCCCACGGGCGACATCTGGAGGGTTAGCACCTTCTCCCACTCCAATCAGTGGTGGGATTCAGTCGTTTCGTACCGGTTCTGTAGAACCGATACCTAATTTAGGTATCAGTTTCTAGGAACCGTTGAGCACCGGCTGCATCGTTCACAGGACAAACATTTTTTTAAAAAATAAACCTACCCTACACCGAGCAGCCGGTCCAATCTAATCGGAAAGGAATGGAATTCTTCTCCTACAGTGCAAAGATTGTCAAGAATAAATCACATATCCTATGATAAAAGCAAAGAAAATTGCAAGTGAGAATGCCAATCAAACAGCAGTATGTAAATATCTTCAATAATTGTTTGTCGGGTATTTAATATTTTAAAACTTTTTCTTAAATCCTAATCTAGTTTTGTGTACCTCTTTTATTGTTTTTATTTGAGTAATTAAGGCATGAATTAGTAAACTACCTTTCGGCATATCTTTTGGTATACTTAAGGCTGCTATGTACTAACCCCATTGGATTCGCTCACCTCAATGTTAACCTATGGAGAAAATTTGCCCACGGATTGCCGACTTGGAATCAAAGATTTTTTTTTTAATTGTACTCGGTCATAGAGAAAGAAATTTTACATGTCTGGGCATTTTTTGTTTTTTTTTAAAAATGCAATTAATATTTTGAAATTTAAATTATTCGGGGGAAAATCTGGTATAGTGTGTTTTAAACGCTCATAAATTCTTTCGGTGGACGAAATTTAAAAAATGAATCCTGTAGCGCTTTGCAGAAAAGTTCAGACTATCTGACAGTATCCATTTTGATTATCAGCATTTATGTACCTGTAAATAGTTGGCAAAAATATATTTTAAATAAAAAATTTGGGGGCAGCGCTTAACCCCCCCCCCTATAGAGAGAGAGCCATTACAATCCCTCAAAATGTCAATCCTAAGGGGGTGGAATTCTCGAACTGTCAACTGGACTCCTCCCACTACAAGAGTCTGCAAGAAGAGGAAAAGGGAAATGCGATTTTTTTTCTTAGTACATAGCAGCCTTAAAATGGTCATAGGACATAGAACCAACCGGTTGTTAATTTATTTGAATCCCCCACTGACTCCAGTTGTATTAAAGCTCTTAAAGTTCTTTCCTCGAATCAGTCGGTTTAACGACTCAGTTGCATATCAATTCATTTGTTTTCAAACTTGCTATGTCAGTGTTACGTGAGTTAATAAAATCTGACTCTGTGATCCTTCTTTTGCAGCGGGGAGACGGCTTCTTGCTTGTACAACTACCCGGATGACAACAAACTTCTTGCGAGGGAACTTCCGGGCACGATGCTCACCCTGGACGAACAATGCGAAAGAGACAGGGGAACACAGGCGTGCTTTGTGAGTAAAGATTCTTGAATGTATTAAAATGCATTAATGTCTCAGAAATGAGTATTGACCAGTTGGAAAGTACTACAAAGTCCATGAATATTTTGTACTAAAATAATGAACGAATTGAATGAAAAGTAAGAATATTTAAACTAGTTGATTCATTAGAATGGGTAAAAAATTTAATTGCACAAAGATTTCTTATTTAAAAAAACTTTAACTTCCAAATAAAGAAGCCCCCTTTCCTCTTTACATAAAATCTTACTTTCGCATACATTTTCAATCATCGTATGTTTCAAGAATTTTTTCAGCTTACTAAATAAATGTATCGTGTTAGTGTCTTTTCACGTGAAATAAGTATCTAAATGTTCATATGATTATTTCTTATTTCGAAGACTGGCTTTCAAAGTATGAAGAAGTGGGAATTTTTTTTTAAATTATGGCATCGTAAAAAAAAAAGAAGACATTGATTTAAAGACATCTTTTTTTTTCTATTTCGCGTAAACAAAGTAATGTGAACGCATGGGATCGGAAAGCCTGTTAGGGCCTGTTCACATAGGAGTCCGTTGCGTTGCGTTAAGGAAAAGATGACGTTGAGACGAAAATAAACCAATCATATGCCGCCAAACGATTAGCAATGAAATTTTTAACGCCTATGATTCGTTTATTTTCGTCTCAACGTCATCTTTTCCTTAACGCAACGCAACGGACTCCTATGTGAACAGACCCTTACTGTTTACGAAGGAACTTTATTATAAGAACTATAATTTGTCATACTTTCGCTCACTCTTGTAGAATTTCTTCCTTCCTATGAAAAGATCTATTTATGGTGAGCTACGAAAGATTCGATCATGATGTTGAACTTGCTCAAGACTTCATTTTCGAACATTTTACATCCTGCGGTTTAATTGGAGAAGCTGAACGAGCAGTATCAATCATCCGCTTTCCTTTCCTATTTTCAGTATCACTAAAATCGTGTTTAGGCGAGCTAAATCTGTGATATTTTTGTGCTTCCCGTTCCTTGTCAAAGGTGAGACATGAGAAATTGAAGCTGACAGGAAATTTATTAAGATTTATTTGGTACCATCCTAGACTCACTCGGACGTATGCCAAATAACTAGAGATCAGGATGTTATCAAATTATTTTGGCGTCCTTCATTATTTATCAGCTCGTTGACCGTGACCTAGAAGAATCTTTTGGCGCTCATCGGACGCTGTGAAATTACAATTTGGATAATTATCCAGTAAAAGCAAGACTATATATATATATATCAAAATTTTCAAACTTGTCCATTTAAAAAATATATAAATTTAAAACATTCGATAGGAAGCGTTTGAGCTTGTAACAAAAGTTATTCGTCTGGTGAAGATTTATTTATCGTGTCACAATCATTATGTCGAAAGTCATTAATATTATACAGTAAAATGATATATTATCATTGATATTATATAGATACACTAGCTGAAAACCCGTACTTCGCTACGGAGTACATTCAAATTAAATACAACGGTCAATGTATGCAATTCATGCCAAATATAAATATATATTATATGATAAATACGACGATCAATGTATACAATTGATGCACAATATATATATATATATATATATATATTTATAAGAAAATCGTAAAGGATAATTTTATAGACAAAATAATGTAGAAGAAAATATTAAAATTAAATCTAATATAAAGAATACTAAAGAATATAGTACAGTTAATATAGTACAGTTTTTAGAACATTTCTTTTACTGTATTTTAATATTTTTTTGGATAATGTCCAATCGTCTGCCGCATTAGCAAGGAAAAAAAAATATTTTTTGTTTATTTAGTTGTTATGCACGTGACGATAAATTTATTTAAAGTACCAGGAAAAGAAATCACGTGATCAGCATTTAATAAATTAAATTCTAAAAATTAATCTTTAAAAATTCACCAAAAATCAGGAAATGAAGGTAAAGATTCGAAAAAGATTTCATTTTAAAGGAAATTTTATGATCTTTCTCGTGATATAAATTTTATAACCCTCAATGTATTATTTTAAATGCAAACGTAAAAAAAGTTTAAAAAACAGCTTAAAAATTTAATTAAAAAAAATCTAAGAAGAATTTTTGAAAAATCTTTCTTAGTGCACCCCTACACCATTAGAAGAAACGCCATGCAAAATTTCAGCCCTTTAGGTCCAGCGGTTTGGTCTGTGCGTTGTATGTCAGTCAGTCAGTGAATGAATGAATGAATGAATGAATGAGTCAGTTACGGAACTGTTTTATATATATAGACTAGCTGAAAACCCGCACTTCGCTACGGAGTACATTCAAAGTAAAAACATCGGTGAATGTATGCAATTAATGCCAATATATATATAATAAATACGACGATCAATGTATATAATTGATGTAAAATATATATATATTTATAAAAAAATCGTAAGGGATATTTTTATAGACAAAATAATGTAGAAGAAGATATTCAAATTAAATCTAATATAAAGAATACCAAAGAATATAGTACAGTTAATATAGTACAGTTTCTAGAACATTTCTTTTACTGTATTTTAATATTTTTTTGGATAATGTCCAATCGTCTGCCGCATTAGCAAGAAAAAAAAAATTATTTTTTGTCTATTTAGTTTTTATGCACGTGACGATAAATTTATTTAAAGTACCAGAAAAAGAAGTCACGTGATCAGCATTTAATAAATTAAATTCTAAAAATTAATCTTTAAAAATTCACCAAAAATCAGGAAATGAAGGTAAAGATTCGAAAAAGATCTCATTTTAAAGGAATTTTTATGATCTTTCTCGTGATATAAATTTTATAACCCTCAAATTATTATTTTAAATGCAAACTTAAAAAAAGTAAAAAAAACAGCTAAAAAATTTAATTTAAAAAAATCTAAGAAGAATTTTTCAAAAATCTCTCTTAGTGCACCCCTACACTATAAGAAGAATCGCCATGCAAAATTTCAGCCCTTTAGGTCCAGCGGTTTGGTCTGTGCGTTGTATGTCAGTCAGTCAGTGAATGAATGAATGAATGAATGAATGAGTGAGTCAGTTACGGAACTGTTTTATATATATAGATAAAGTTATATTTGTTATTCATATTATTAAAATTATATTTACTACTTATTCTATTAAATGCATTACCTCGGTTGTGATTAATATAGTACACGAAAATAATATATCATTATTTATATTATTCCATTCCACAAAAATGCATTTATTTTTTATTTTATTGAAATAAATTTTCAAATGTGATTAATGTTGGACATTGTAATGACATTGTATTGTTACAGAATTATTCAAAATATAGCATTTCATTTATTACTAGCCGGGCTTCGCCCGTCTAGCCGGTTGGTTTAGGGACCCGCTCCCTTCAGCAATCATTGTCAGTGAATGGAAATACTAAAAAACAACGAATAAAGGTATTTAAATTTTGTGGTACGCATCCCACGTCCTGCAAACAGTCGCAAGCAGAAGAAAAATTCTCGCCCCCCCCTCCCCCCCCCCCCCCCAAGGCGAGCCGGCGTTGCCCGGGATTGTTAACCCAAATCAATTTAAAAACTAAACACAGTTTAAATTACATAGTAAAAAAAAGGCATGTGAAATGTTATACACATGAATAAACAGGAAACCGAATATAAAAATATATAAATTTATAATAAACTCCTCAGAATTCAGCTATATTTTGCCTTTCATCATTGGAGCAAAAAAAAGCTGAAAAGTAAAACATTGAATGTATGCATTTATAATAAACCGCTATAAAAAATGGGTGAAATAATTTTCTCGCATCATCAACCTATAAGTAATAAAAGATAGTAATAATTTATAAATAAATAAATTTATAATACATAAATTAATTAATTAATTTATAATATATAAATGAATGAATTAATCAAATAACATAAAGATGTGTATTATAAATATAATATAAATTTCAAACGATTCTTGAAGTCAGGTAACTTTTAAGAACAGCAAAACACTGTTTCAGGGTTTTAACATTTGTTGCCACTCTCTGCTTCTCTTTAGATTAAAAAAAATTCCAAGAATTCAGTATGAAAATAATGCTTGCGCATGAAGTATTTATTTTGATGAAGATACATTTCCCTTTTGAAAAAAAAGCATTTAGTGAACAAATGAACTTCTAGAATGAAAATGGCAACGAAGATCGTTTGTCTACAATCGTGAATTTGAGTTTTGGTATGATTAATAACTTTACTAATTATTGAACGATTTTAATTATTTTAGTCTTTGTGACCACCTGAGAGTGGGTAAGAAGAATTTTGAATTTGATTTTAATTTCTTTTAAATATTTTGGACCTCCATTCTCTGTTACGGCTAATTTTTGCGAGGGAATCACAAATCACAAAACTGTGCTTAAAGTTTAGACTGATTCTTTTTAGTTAAGATATACTCATTTTTATGCTTTTAAAAGTACATCGTGATTTATAAAATTAAGAACAATATAAATTACAGTATACTAAGCATTCTGAAGTACAAACACAATATGTAATATACCAAATTACCAAATTTTAGAAAGTAAACAATCGCAAGTTAGCGAGACGCATAGGGGTGATTCCCAGAAATGTAACAGCTTCCATTTACTGCTGTCACCCTTCAAAATTGTTGGTTTTTTATTAATTAAAAATTATTATAATTATTTTAAAGCTTCCAAACTTATCGTAGAATTATCCTAAGGCTTCAAAACATAAGTATACGAAGTTTCAACCAGATTCGTCAAGAAATGTAGATTTGTATACGATATATACATACATACATACATAGAGACACTTTGCTTTATTTATATAGATTTATATATTTCAAACAATCTATCTGAAAGAGCTTAATATATATGACACCATATTGTTGAATACAGTATTAATATATTACATTTATACCGTACACCATAATAATATTAATATTTCCATCGATTTTTTTTAGATGTTTTCTCAAATGTTATTATATGGTACAGTATTTATGATGATATATTATAAATAATATCAAACATAGTGATATATTTACTATGGAATTTTTGAAAAAAAACACAGAATGATTTATATGAAACTTTAGGAACCATGACAAATTAAATATCATAACAAAAGTATTCTAGACACAGCAATTTTTTAATCAAACAGGAAAGCTGTAGGTAAAGCGTAAGTAATAGAATCAAAGCTGGGTAGTTAAGGATTTCGCATTATAATCCTAAAAGGGACAAGTTTAACTATCTGATTCTACGAAGAGCATTTCCTGGTATTGTAAATTAATAGAACACGCAACAATGTTTGCAAAATTTTAATTTTTTAGTTTATTTAATCTTTGTATTTTTTTATTCTACAGAAATAAATAAAAAATACCTTAACAGAATATTTATTTGAAAGTTTCAATAATAAACCAAAAAAACGAACTTTAAAAAGTTTTTAATCTTTCTGTAATTATTTCTTATCAGAGCATTAATAATACAGAAAAGTGATTTACAGACTAACTAATTAATAGAAAAACCGGCAACTTTAACCATGACTACCTATTATTTACAAGTAGAGTGTTTGTATTTGTATCAGCATTCAATGCATCTAGCATCATTGTTAAAATGATTGATTTAACTAGGTCACAAATCCCGGAAAAACTATTTTTTACTATTTTTGTACATTTTTTACTATTTCAACTTACTATTTTTGCCTTTCCTTAAATTTCCAAAAACGCTAATGGAGAGGATCGAACACGCGTCTCATGAAGCTCGAAGATGTATTCTACTTCTTTGTATAAATCCGTCTTCGGCATTGTTCATTCCACTGTGTTTGCCATACATATTACTCCACCCTTATGTTTAGGGTTTAAAGACGCTGTATTTTTATTGATGTGGGCATTGATTTTATGGAAATTTTATAATTATTTTTATAAACTATGATCTTATTCGTTATCCGATGAATTTTCGTTATCCATTTGATTTACGGTCCATCGTCGTTTTTTCCAACGATAGCTCGCCAATGTAATGACCGTCTGTCAGGGGCGGAGATTAAACACACGGGTCCAAATGTTGACGCAGGTATTCAGACCAACTGAACTAACACGATGTTCTGAGAAAATGGTATTTCCAATGACTTCCCCTCCCAACCTTAAATATAAATTTCTTTGTCGTCGAGTGGGCCGAATATGCTCAGCATTATAAAAAATGACAAAGTAAAATTGTTGAAATGTTGACTCTTCAAATTTCGCCGAATATCAAAGAATAATTTTTTTACTAATACCTTGTTCCTTTTCCATCTACAGAAAGACAGCAGAGTTTGCGCTCAACTCTTCTGCTACGACAACGATTCCGGATACTGCGTATCTTTTCGTCCAGCAGCTGAAGGATCGTCTTGTGGAGATGGGCAGGTAATAAATTAATATAATGAACAATATTCATAATTTATCGTTCATATATAAACAGTGTGTCCAAAAAAATCATGGTGGGGTTTCAAATGGCTATAGGCATGCAACAAATCATGTTGCAGACACGAGTCATGCGTTAAATCAAAGAGAAACCCTCCTAGTTTATTTGTGCGAAAGCTTACGGGCAAGCTCCAACAGACTCCGGGACTAGCGCAGGAAAATTCTGGAGAATTCCATTTTCCATTTAAACGGAGCTCCTCCACATTTTGCTACAATCGTGCGGGAATTTCTTAACCAAACATTTCCTCGGCGATTGGTCAGATGAGAAAGGTGGATTGTCTGACCCCCGAGGTCTCCAAACCTTACCCATATGGATTTCTATTTTGGGGGGTTATGTAAAAACACAAATGTATTCCATTCATGTCCAAAATCTGGAATATTTAAAAGAAAGGATCATTTACGACCCTTAAGTCGAGGAAATAAGGCATATTTTGATACTTTTTGACTCTTTGTAACTATTTCAATTTACTCCCGATTTTCCAAATTTTATGTATATGATAAATTGATATATTTATTTTAATAAACAAATTTTCAACCCTCAAAATAATTTTAAATAATTTTTTTATATGCTTTAGATATACCTTGTTTTTTAAATATTTTTATTCCATACTGGCTTGCGCGCAGAACTATGAAATTAATTTTACACTTAAATGTATAATTCCTGTTTTTTTATTTAAAACAAACAATTCAAAACACAATTGAACATAAAACATTCAACATTAAAATATTTTTTTCAATTTTTTAAAACTGCTCAAAATATACTTAAAATTTCTTTAAATTTTTGTATTAATTTACCCCTGAAAAAAATAACAAAATGTGCAGTGATTGCAATAATTCTAGTTCAGACGCAATAAAATAACATGATTATGCAGTGATAAAAATTTCATGGAATTATGTTTCATAGTTTTTAAGATATCAGTTGCGGAATGATGCAAAATTACAGTTTGAGAAAAATGAGTTTAAAATTTTTCTTACCATAAACTTGATCAGTAATTAAATATTTAGAATATCAATATTTCCGGAACTAAAAGGAATATTTTCATGCGGTTTGCTTTATTTTGTTCAGAAATTATCAGGCTTTAACATATATGTTTTTTCAAAAATCGAATGTTTTAAAGATTTAAGGGTAGTGAGTCCCCTTAAGCTGTTTCGTGTATCACGCCGGATGTCCTCTGCCGTCTATGGGAAGAGACTGGATATCGTCTTACGTCTGCAGGGCTACTAAGGGAGCATACATCGAAGTCTGATAAACAGATAAGAAAGCTGGAGACTTTCTCTTCAATTTGACATATATTTCATCTCTCTACAATGCTTTGTTCCGAAACTTTAACCATTTCAAACCCCACCGTTATTTTTGGGACACACTGTATATATGCTGGTTAACTAGAACGTTCAGCGTCACTTGTGCTCGTTCAGCTGCAACGAAAATCGACAAACCACTGGCAAAGCATTCTAATCGAACGTGCGTACTCGCCATAATATTTATCAAGCCTAAATTTAGTCTCTGCCACCATTTTGCAGCCTAAAATGTGATGTTTTATTAACACTAGGAACTCGTTTTTCTCGTCTGTGTCAGCAGTACAAGAGTTGACTAACTACAATGACTGTCAATCACAAACTAGGCACCGAATCTGTTAACAATTTGATATGCGTACTTCTGAATCATGCGAAATGCGAGAGCGCTAACAATTTCAGTGCACTGGCGTTATCTCCCGGATTCTGAACTGTCTTATCAAACAACCATCGTGCGCTTAAAAACTAATTGTATCAAATATAACGTTACCATTTCAGTAAGAAATCTGATGCTGTCAATTTTTAAAAACCATATGTTAAAAAACTCATCTATAAAATTATACTTCGATTTCTAAAAATAAGCCGCTTTAATTTCCTGTGGCTGGTCGAACAACTTTAAAAAGGCTCATACTTTTAATGAATAGCGCTTTTTAAATCCCGAGTTACTGCAGAAACTTAAACGCAGTGTCTCAAGAAACAATAAAGAGGTCAGTGAATACATGCCCGATCTCAGAACAATATTCCCGTGAGATAAAAGTTACATTTTATTTTTAATTAGCTTTTATTTCGTGGGTTGAACAACTGAAGACAAAACTGCAGTGAATTATTTGCTGTCTTAATAGGTCATTTGCAGTCATTAACAAACATGTGAACAATAATTTTGCATTCCCTTCCACAGAATTAAATGCGTGGGCGTGATTCTCTTTTCTTCTAACCAATTAGCCTCTATTCATTACAACCCATTCATTGCTCACATTTAAAGCTTAAATGGACTACCTAGCACATTTATTTTTCAAAGTCACATTAGCTGTCATTAATCGACAAGGTGAATCAACAAGACTCATTGATAAAGTATTGAAACTTAAAATTTTTGCACACAAAATGGGTTATACAGGGAAGTTGGAGTACTTGATTTTAGCGGTCAAAACATTCATAAGAAGAAACTAGTTTGGTTTAGTTGTGTTTTTCTTTCGGCTTGTTTTTTTACAAGGCTAATTTGTAGACTATTCGTCGAACACACACCATTCGAAGGCTATGAAGAATTCAAGCTAATTTTAATACAGAGTCAAAGGAAGGGTTTATTTTTAGATAATTTAAGGAAGTACATCAAGCTATTTGTGTCCTTCCTAATACGAGACTAGCTATTTCTCTATTACTAGCTATTTCTCGTCACTTTGGGAAATAACATCTCTACGTCCAGCAAAATCGGCTTTTATTAAAAACGTTTCTTGTTGTTTAAAACATTTTTCACGAATACTCAGAAATTTCACTAAAAATTGCATATAGCATATTCTTGTAAACTCAGTGTAAATTATGTAATAGAAAGTTTTTATGTTCAAAACCAATTAACGCCGGCCAAAAGACTCAAAGAGGTCGGCCAAAAGAGGTTCACTGCGGCATTGCTAAATTCCATCGATAACTGTCAAGCGAAGATAGATCATATGAATGCATGATATGAGATAATACTTTTAATGTTCAAAATGTTCAAATGTTTTAATGATCAAATATTTCGGTGCCCATATGTAAGATCTTTGAATATTAAGCTGATACATGTATGATATCAGAAGTAAGAATGGTTATGCATACATAGATAACTATATTAGGTAGATTAACAGCTACAAGCATGGATATTCTATTAATAGCTGCATATTACTATCACACCACCCACAACATTTTTGAATAAGATGTTCTCCAAACATACACTACAAAAGGGGATTTTAGGGAAAATTATCTCAAGAAATGAGAAGAAAGAAGTCTGTGAAATTTAATTTTATTTTATTGATAGTAAAATTGGTCTGACATTTTAGTGGCACAAATAGCTTAACTGAAGGTCGCACCCTGTAACTGATTACTATGTAAATTTTTATCAAATAGCTTTTCTGCGTGTACATCTAATTATGCAGAAACATTTGAACTGTGTATTTATATCCGGGTTACGGATGAATTAAATATAATAATCAGGGTTGAGAAGGTCGGCGTATATTTTCAAGTAATATGTAGGCATGGAACGATCACTATTGTTTGTTAGATTGTTTCTGCAAATTGTAGCTCATTTGATATAAAAGAAACCTGAAGTGACAAGGAAACCTAAAAAAAATAAAGGAGAATAATAGAGAATTCTAGAGATGTTTTTTCTTTTTTATTATTATTTTTCTGCACTTAATCCTACTTTTTTGGTTTGCGCACGAAAAGACTTTAAGCACTCCTGCGTTTTAAATTACCTCTTCGAGTACTCAGTAATTTATTTGAAGTCAACCTTCATTGCATGTATAGTTTGTTGTTTAGACTTCAACACCATTGATTTGAAAATTATAGCTTAATCATGACATAAATTAAAGGTCTCATGCGGAAATCAAGTAACTTGATCAGGTGATTTTTGAAGTTAAGTAAGAAAATCAAGCAACTTTTGAAGTGAAGTAAGAGAATCAAATAACTTTTATGAAATAGTTCTTTTGTTAACCTTGACGTTGACGCATTATCAAAGTTAATTTATCATAAAATATTCATGGACATATTTACGGAAACATCGTTAGATGATATCCATATTGTTTAATAGGGGTGTAAATCTTCCTTGACTATTCTCATTAGAAGGATATATCGGTAGTAAAACTGCTCTATCGACGACGTAAGCCCTTTGATGGATCAGAGGTCAAAGCATTTGAATTCTGCCTGCGAATTCAGTTCCTGTATATACGAGAACAATTAAAAAGCTGTTTGTTCTAGGCAAATCACTTGCAAGTTAAATCCCGGTGTTAATGTTATATAATCACTTTAATGACGGGTTATCTATGGTTGATTTTTATGCTGTCTCTTATGGAGGATGTTGTTTTCATCGGATAATAGTAGATGTTACATTTCGTCAAGAAAAGGCTGGTGTGCCCGTTCTACAGATGATCAAACGCTTGCTAATGTTTTCAGAAATTTTAACAGACAGGAATTTCAATCGCAGGAAAACATACTCTTCCAACAAACAAAAGTTTTTTTAGCAAGGCTTCTAAATTTTAATTTCCTCTCTCATCCTCACGCAGTTCCTTAAATTATAATCATAGACATTGAAGAAAACTGAACATAAATAATATTTCACGTTACGTTGCTTTGATAGTTCTTATTATAAAGCAGGGGTTTCCAACTGGCGGCCCGCGGTGCCTTTTTTTGCGGCCCGCGAAGACTTCTAGGAAAATAATTTACAGCATCAATTTAGATATTCTTAGTTAACGAAAAATGTTTTTGTAAAAATCTTTATTGTTTTCAAATGCTATTCATTTACAAAAGAATTGATTTTCCTCGAATTCCATGAAATGTAGGGTGTCCACTCATGTTCTATTTCATCCCCCCCACTTCTTATTTAAATACCCACTTCTTATTTGATTTTTTTTGTGTATGTCTGTGCAATTTAACGAAAGTTGGCCAGTTATAATCAAGGTCGTTGTTGGAGGTTCATCCTCCAATTTTTAAAAAATTCATAGTATATACTATACACAAATCTTCCAAATCCCCCTCCCTCAAGAAAAAAAAAGTCCTGGGTATGGTCCTGATTAAATTGCGGCCCGCCACTAGACAGGTGTTTTCGATTGCGGCCCTTGGACACTTCTAAGTTGGAAACCCCTGTTATAAAGTAATAGGGTCCTATTCTAAAGTGTTATGTAGATGGAGAGATAAATTTATCATCATGAAAGCTTGAATAGATGGAAATATTACCGTCAGTGTAGCTTTAAAAACTTCAAAACCAAAGCAGGACTGATTCAAACTTGCTCGATAATCCTTTAAATAAATAGCTCAGATTATTTTTAGAGTATTTTGCTCTTATAACATCTTGCTATGATTTGAAAAAGAAATTTGTATATATTTTTCTATTCTCGTCTAGTGTTACTCTGAAATTTATTATAATGACGTTATGATTTTTATTTCTTTTAATTTGACAAAGTATATCTGATTCTATTTTCAAGTTAATAATGACATTCAGAGAAGGCATAGCCAGCTGAAAAGATGTAAATGACAATAGATCAGGCGCTCACCCTGAAGGGGGCCACTGACAAGGCGCCCTGCTCCCCTCCCCAAACAGAAGGAATATATATATATATATACAGTGGAATCTCGATCTATCGTTTTTGAAGGGACCGACTGAACTAAACGATGGATGCGGGAAAACGATAGATGCGTGAACATTCAAAAAAGTATTAACATACCTTAAAATTTGATATCCCTAATATATATTTACTCACATACATAAATGCATACATACCCGTAGTGTACCTGAAGATAAAATTTATAAGTTGTACTGAAATCCAAGATAATAATCATAAAAAAGAAATACACGTAGATACACAGGAATTTTGATTCAAATAAAAGTACTTAATCGTCGTTTGTTTTTTGGCGGTTTTCTCTCCACAAGCAAAGAATATTTTTTTGTGTTGTAAATTGCATTCTTTTCGGTATCGGTTATTGTGTGAGAGTAAAGATGCGGCAGCCGTGAATCGTTTATAACTAGAACCATTCCATTGCACTGGATGGGGTCCGACGTAAAACCACCAGGAAGTTCTGCTTCTGGGTGAAACATTCATCGGCCAGTGTAGAACTGCAGTAATCACAAACTTCTCACACACTAGACCAAACACCAGGGCGCCTCCATCCCAAGGCCAACAAAAAAGCTGACTGTGAGCCATTGCTGATAAGAACAGAAATGTAGAACAGTCGGTGAATTTGAAATGAGTTGCCGACGATAGGGTACTCCAGGGGCTAAAGAATTAAGGAACACCAACGACGAACAAATAATGGGAGTGGTACAATAAATCGAAACCAGGCTAAACAAGAGAGAGCAAAAATGCGAGACCGTGCATCTCAAACGTTCTGCTCATTGTTTAATTAGAGCGTCATTCTAGCTCAATCCAGACATTTATATTTCAGGTTCAGTTATTATGAAAAAACGATCGATCCGATAAATTAATATAAAGCTGCGATATTCTGAACGAATATTGCGGGAAAGCGATGGATCGAGGAACGATCCTTGCGGTCTTTTTTGCTTGTTTTCTATGGAGTTTATTCGGGACTGGGTGAAATAAACGATACATACGGGAAAACGATCGTTCGGGGAACGATCGATCGAGATTCCACTGTATATATATATATACAAAAAAAATTCTAGTTACTTTTTTTTATTTTTTTTTATTTAATGCGTATCTTCTATTTTAAAACTATTTATGAATGAGCAGTCACATAAGGTGGGAGTATCTTACAGCTCTTGGGAATCTCGGTCGCTGTGAACACAAGGCGAACGAAGTAGTGCTCGGACCAACGGGGATCACGGGGATCTTGTATTCGCGATCACTGTAGATCAGTGGTCTTCAACCAGTGGTCCGCGAGAGCCTCGGGAGTGGTCCGGCACCACATATAAAAAAGTTACCAAATGAATGGGGATTTTGAAAGCAATGTTCATTGAACTAGATTAGCCAAATATATCCGATGACTATCAGGTGTTGAATTAAAATTTCTAAAAAGTTTAACAAAATTATTTTATTATTAGAGTATTATGTGTTAGAATGTGAGAACGTTAATCCTGTATCCCTTTTGCCTGAGGGATATTCTCTACCCTCCATACCCCCGGAAGGTTCGTCCCCCTGAAGTCCGTGGGAGGGGGGGAGGTTTGTACATGGTTCAATTTCTGGCTTAGTGGTCCTCAGACTTCTACGGGTTGGGAACCACTGCTGTAGATGCTCAATCATAGGTAGTATGCAGGGCCTTTTTATCGCATGGGCAAATCGGGACTTTGCCCAGGGCTCCCTGATATCTAGGGGGTCCCAAAACCTCCTTGGTGTATGCATCTAGTACTTCTAATAGCATGTATTTTTATAAATGTCTGTAAGGGGGGCCCCCAAATAGCATCTGCCCAGGGGCCCCCAGCATTCATAATCGGGCCCTGGTAGTATGCGATGCGTAGCATCTATTCTCAAACCGTCTACTCGTTCTACGTCGTCCGTATTCTGTACTATTTTGCATTGAGTTTATTGAAAAGCATATCTTGAACTTGAAACTTTGCTTTCCATCGCTATAGAGTTGCTAATATTAAGGTCCTATTTTCCTACCGATATTTTAGGAGAACTGTTTTTATTCAACTTTATGACCAAATATTCATTCAACTTTATGAACGTTTATCTCGGCACCGCAACATTTGGACATATTTTTTTATTCTTCTACCAAAGGGGAAAAAAATGCTCCAACAGAAAGTGCAATGGAAGATTTTCGTCGGTTGAGTGAATGATATGGCCGCGTTTTGCCCTCTACAAGTCCAGCAGTTTTGAACCCCGAATTCAAGTTGTGTTATAAAAAAATTGAAAAATTGTTTGCAATATCTTCATTCAAAAATACCACTGATGCAGTTTCTAAGTGGGACAAAATGATATATCCTAGCATTTATAACTTATTAAAAACATTTGCAACGCTTCCGGTAATAACATGTGTCATTGAAAGGTCATTTTCTACCTTACGCCTTTTAAAAACCTATTTAAGATATACTACGACACAATCACGTTTCTACGGACTTGCTTTGCTCTATATACCAAGAGAGATTAATGTAACCGCGACTGAACTCATTCAAGAGCGTTGTTAAAAGAATTGAAAATTGGATTTTATTCTTTAAAGAATTTTTTTCAATCACCTGGTAAATTTTATTTAATTTTCCGTAAGAATATTTTTACCCGTTCAACGCCCTCCCCCCCCCCCCCCCAAGATATTAAATTCTGGGTACGCCACTGTAATAGATATAATAAGAATCATACCTCAAACTGTTAAATTTATTCCTGCCTAATACCTATTTATTCTCTGTGCATGTATTCTAAAGTCTGTATAAAATCCCTTTGAAATTACGATTAGTTTTTCAATTTATAATATCAAACTTTCCAGTAACCTTTTTTGTAACGATGGTGGCAATTGTGATCGTCTGTTGAAACGGTCATAAAAAATGCTTTCGATTATCTCTGGTTGCAATAGATGGCGCCACTATAACATGAGGAAATCTCATATTTCAGTTTTTTTTTTTAATATATATATTAATTTGTTTCCTATTTCCTCACATTGAATTTCGTATATATATCTTCTGAAATTTTGTAAAATTTCATAATAAAGGTAGGAAAATAAGGACACTGAGCTCACCCTGTCATCAAAGGCACATAAAATAAAATTTTCATCTATGCGAAACAGATTCCTTTTATTCTCATTTTTAAATATACATGAAAATGAGGAAAAGCCCTAACTGACCTGTAAATCTTAAAATATCGATTTATCTTTTTCGGATAAATATACTTTGAATAAGCTCATTTAATTGTATTAAACCTCGTCTTTACTTCAAAAACATGTGCATAAATTTGCGCCTATAATTTAGATATTTACTTATAAAAATAAATTCACGTTTTAATCATGTCTTTAAATTTACTAAAATTCTTTGATGATATTTTTTCTCTTTCGTGCAATGCTTTCTGAGGGATCGGGCAGAAATTTTCATTTTAAAAGTAGAGATTTTAAAAAAAAATACGGAATTATTTTTTCATCTTTAACCGAGTTAGTTGCTTAGTAAAAACGTGTCTCTGTAACAGTAGACAAAATACATTTGGTGCACTTAGAGCAGTCTGAGAGCACTATCTTCGCAAACATAAGTTTATTTTTTTCAACGAAAATTTGAAATAAGTTGGAACTGCTCATTTCTCAAAATGATTGGTCGATTTTTCCTTTATTGATTTATAAAATCATTTTTATGGTACTATAACGAATATTTGTACCTTGATTAAAATATCTAAAATATAATGAGTCATTTCAAAAAGTAAAGAAAATAAATTAAGACAGCTGAATGCAATTTTGACAGTTTTGTGCAAAGGGAAGCGCTCTTCTTTTCATTCGAACTTCATATTTAGAAGTCCGTAGCCCACAGAAATTCTGCTGTTATTATTATTATTATCGGCGGCTCGTGAACATTGACTCCAAGATCACAACAATAGGGCGTATGCATGTACTTCGTTGCTATGCCGGTAGCTAAGGCAAGACACCACACTGTCGCCGAGGACCACGAGCGGGCTTCTAAATAATACATTGCTTGGGCGAATACTGCGCGGGCGCAATAGATTTTGACAGCATCGAAATAGTCACTGAGGCGGCGTGGATATACCCGTGACGTCAGATTTCTTTCGACTGGATGCCACGGTGGTTTTTTATACAGTTAAACGATTAGGCCTTGTTCAAATTATTTTCGGAGCCTCAGCGTTACTCGCGTTGAAATATTTTTAACCAGTCAGAGATTTCCAAACGATCAGCCACGAAATTGTTAAGGTCTGAGATTGGTTAAAAATATTTAGATGCGAATAACGCTGGCGCTGCGCTAAGCTCCGAAAGCAAAGTGAACGAGGCTTTGTTTTCATTGCATCGGGTGCCTTGCGTTACTCCGTTGGCGCCGAGAATGTTGACATGGCTTGTGATTGGTTTGACGTATCACGTGGTCAAGGAATTGAGTTCCCTGATTGGTACAAGTTTGTCACGCTGGCGCTACGTAATTCTCCGGACTCAGTGTCAACAGGCCATTAAGGTCACAAGCATACCTCCTTAAACTCCTATCGAGTAGAGGAAGATCTAGTCTGTACTAGTGGAGAAACACTCTTATCAACTAGTGAAGTTTAGTACCGAGCTTTCTAAGAGGAGCTAAATTTAATAACTAATGACTAAATTACAATAACAACATAGGACGGGACGTCATACAGCGGCTAGGCACTACTCAGTCATATCTATCAGACCACTAATAATGTAATGAATTCATGCAAGAGTTATCAAGTTCTATACAATTTTTCGTAATATTTTCATGCCTTAATATATCATTTCACAGAAAACGTAAAGAAATTAAGTCTGCACTTGACGATAGGATTTAAAGATTATGTGGATAAATAGGAATTCACAAATTGTTAAGAGTATTTAACATTTAAATTATTTAATCGATGGATTTAACGATCTCAAATGCCAATAAAAAATATTTAAAGTCTTGTACTCTATATTTATCAAAAGTTACGAGCTCACCAGATGTCGCCCCTGGGGATGCTCGGTCAAGTTAGAGTGGTAGCCCATTCACCGGTAGGGATCAATCCCGGAAGGCCTTATTTGCTATGTCGTGGCCTGTCTGGTGAATGCAACTTTCTGGATTGGTATGGACAATCCTTGTCTATAAATTGTTGCACTGATACTCCTTTCTTAGCCAGCTGGTCAGCTCTTTCTTTACTCAATATCCCGCAGTGAGAAGGGATACTATTCTTTTAACCTGTGTTAGCAGGTATTTTATAATGCTTTGACTTTTTTCTTAAGCTGAGGTAACTCTCCAGGTACAGAATCATGGCGGTATTTTGGAGGGTAAAATGTATCGAGACATCTGCCAGAAAAGACATCAGGAAAATTTACCTTAGCTCTGATCTATTGCAGTTACTTGACAGTGGCACTTACCCTTATAGAATAAACCCATGATAAATATCAAATAATCATAGAAATCTTAACACAATCCACTCACCACATCAGTTTCGGAAATGGGAGTCTAAATCATCTAGTGACCATGGCGACCTTAGATGACGACAAACCTCCTGGCAGGGAATTCCATCCAACAGCCAATTTGGAAGGACGGGTCCCAATAACGCGATTCTGTGTTCTTCAGTCAACAAAAATCAATTCAAACATGCTTCTACTTGATTCTGACTACTTTTCCAACTTTTAACTTTTATCTCCTTCGCAGGTGTGCAAGAATGGCAAATGCGTCGTAGACAACGAGAACATCATACCTGATTACACTCACGTGACACGATCAGTGGTAAATAGAATAGACAAAGAGGTGTCCAAGTCCACGACGAGCAGACCTGCTTCTTCTGTCGTAAGCAAACCTCACTCGAGACCCAATAGGAGGCAAAACAGGCCGACCTACAGCAGAAATAACTCTTCGCAGCAGAAAAAAGATCCACCTTCCACGACATCCACAACTACCAGCAAGTCACCGGCAAATAAAGGTAAGCAATCTCACAAGGGACTTATTTTTAAGGGGGTCCGGGATACTAAATTCTCAAAAAAAAAAAAAAAAACTTTAACCTCTTGGCTGAAGATACTCTATACGGTATTTAGAATCTTATAACGTGAACCGTTCCTACTATGATTTCACTGGCAGATGCCACAATTTCCTGCTAGTAACGCCAACAGCACGTTTCTACGATGATTCATTCCATTACTCCATACAACAATTTTTTGCTGCGCTGAGTATGCTAACTAAACCGCAAGATAGATACACCCACAAATATACAGATATACATGCACACATAAAAATAACTAGGTTTATATGCTAGCAACGGGGAAATAAAAGTAGTATATATAAATAAATAAGTAAAAACATATTCAAATATACCACAACCGATAAAACTATGAATATTTGGGAATTTTATGTCACAACTTTTTATTATTTTAATTTTTCGCCCATATGGGCCAACTGATTTCACATGTACAAGCCACTTACTGTTTCCAATCAGGTGAACGTTCGCTATCCAATAAAAGACTCATAAACGTGTATCCGATAATTAAACCAAAAATTCACTGCAATATTTATGCACTCATTTCCAGTTGAGGTAATACTGCAAAAATAAACTGTAAAAAAAATTAAAGATAGATTCGAAAAATGTTATTCAAATCATTGTTATTACAACTGCTTAAAATTTTGCTCCATACACGGACAGCTTTTCCGTCGGAAAAGCTTTTGACTGATGATCATAGTCTATACGTTGAAATTTCGCCATTTCAAAACACGGATAATGGTAATAGCCTCTAAAAATATCGATTGCCGTAGGGGAGACATTTTAATAATTACTATGTGGGGAACGTTTTAGAAAAATATTATTCCAATAACAGAAGGATATGCAAAGCCGATTGTTCGTTGTCCCGTGCTCGTGTAAATTTCAGAGACAAACTGGGCGTTTACTGATAAGTACAAATGCATTTAATTTGATTGGAAGAGTTGCCTGGCACGCGTTGGAAATTGTGCGCTAATGCCCATCTTTTCGCGTTTGACTTCAGAAAGTCTTTTGTCGATTTAAGAAAGGATTTCTTGAAATAAATGAGCCATTTGTTTTGGTTTTAGGCGTACCGAAAATTCCGTACATGTGTTTCTGAGTATCAGCCCCAGTCTAGGTGTCTCGAAACACACACACACACAGCTTACCACTTTAATGGGAGTAAACGTATGCATATCAATTTTTGTAAATATCTTACTCTTCCGTCTATGTTTTCCAAGTATAAAGGAATTTAACATTATACAGTTTGCAAAGCTTTGGCAGAATGTTTGGCTGGAAAACGCTTAGAGAAGACAATGTGGTTTTGCTTCATTTGTTGTTCTGTATATTCCAAATGCGACCGCGCACATGGTGTAACGGTTAGCGTCGTGAACCTCCACTCAGTGGGCTTAGGTTCGAATCCCGAGTAAGGCTTCCAAGAAGCTCCCATGTTGGCTCCCTAGCCAGCGAGATTTCACGATCTTGATAGGCGAATGTCGTCAAGAACTTGCCGCGTTAAAAAAAATCTAAATATTACAGAAATCAACGATTTAGATCACATCGTTATGGTTATGCTAATTTAGTGACTTTTAGTTACTTTGGGACCTTCATTATGAAGGTATATTGCAAGGTTTTAATAAAAGTATACTCTGCAAATAGACCTCTATAAATTTACCACTGGCATCCTTTCACAATTAAAACTATGACTACACTGATGGAGTTTCGTTGCACTGTGTTTGACGTTCCCAAATTCTTTTTTACTCACATTTTGTAGTAATTTTTTTCCTCAAAAGTAATTTATATAAAAGTCATAAAGCATGCAATGAATATCTGATCAGTTTGAAATTTTTCTATTTTAAATTCAGAAGTTGAAGCTTGTTTAATTTTTAATGTATTTGATGAGCTAATACTTCTGTATGTCTTTACCTTCAATTCGCATGTTTTTTCCCCTTTTGTGGGTGGAGAAAAGTTTCAAAATCATCAGGATTTATAAATATTTAAAATTTTTAACCCTTTTTACAGGGCTAAAATATGATTGCTGCCGAGAAAATATTTCTAAAGCATTAAATCAACAATCCAGTAGATTGTTAGAGGAAAATAGATCAAAGGAACGCTGCGCGATATTTTATGGAGATACTTAGCGAAGAATTTCAGATATGTCCTTTTAAAGATGGCAAATCATGAGAAATTCCATTCCGAGATTAATAGAACTTAAAATGCAATTATAAAGCAAGGTATTCGGAGACGGTACAGCATTAATATCATGAAGCTGTAAGATATATAGACTAAAATATTTTCTCATAGCTTCACGATTAAAATGTATCTCGCAATATAATCACCGTAGAAACATGTGGTTTGTGCTGTTTGATTCTTTAACTCTGCAGCATATTTTACGATTAGAAAAAAAAAATGGTATTTTCTCTTTAAGAATTCTGAGTTTCAGAACCCCTTAAATTTTTAAGACGTACTGTATTAGAACAGGACTTTGCTTTACTTTGTATGCATGTGTGTATACGTTATGGCTAAGAATTGATAACAGTGTAATACTAAGGGGGAGACTTGTTAATGAGCTTTCCATTTTCGCGGGGTTATTTGCCCTTAATTCCTAAGTGGGTATAGGGCCGGCAATACTGCGCTTTATAATTATATAATGTGATGAATTTATTTCACAAGTTTTTTTTTTCTTATACAGAAGAAATGCTTTCCCTTTGATAGTATAATATAAAAGAGAAAAAAATTACTATCGACAAATAGAGCAATGAGTTGTCTACCCCAGATAAAACCCAAACCGAACGCACAAAGGCATTCTAGACCTCTAAACAGGGAATTTTCTAACCGCATGTGGTTCTCGGCTATTGACACCTGTCGGGGGATAATTCCCTTGTGCAACCATACGCTTGACACCTATAACAGTCTGCCCGCACGTTTGTGAGGTAGTGCGTCATCTGAATAGTGATTCTTTGCACTTTTTGAGGAATGGCATTTTCTTAATGCCATATATAGCAATAAGTATAACTTAATAAATAACATACATCGACTTTTTTTTAATCAAATCGGATAATATTGTCGAAAAGGGGAAAACTTAGTGAGAATAGGTTGGTTGGTTGGTTGGTTCAGAGAGGTACTGTCATCTTTTGCGAAACTGCCGGAACATACAGCTTAAGGTTGTTGTGTACTAACCTCGTTGGATTCGATCACCTTAATGTTAACCCGTGGATAAAATTTGTTCAAGGATTGCCGACTTGGATTTAAAGATTTTTTTAAATTTTACTCCGTAATAGAGAAAAAAATTTTACATCTTGGGGCATTTTTCGCTTTTTAAAAAAAGGCAAATATTTTTTTTAATTCAAATTATTCGTGGGGAAAAAATCTGGGATAGTGTGTTTTGAGCGCTCACGAATTCCTTTGGTGGACGAAATTTATAAAATTAATCCTGATGCAAGATGCAGAAAAGTTCAGACTATCTGAAAACACCATTTTTATTGGATTATCAGCATTTATGTAGCAGTATATAGTAGACAAATTCTCTCCATAGCTTAACATTGAGGTGAGCGAATCCAATAGGGTTACACAGCAACCTTAAAACCGATACCGAACATGCACTCACATGCAAACCACGGGATTAGAGCTCCCTCAATCTGATTTTGCAGACTATCCCACGGCCATTCACCCATGCCTTAATGGGGAAGATTAAAAAGGAAAAAGACTTGATATAGGGTATCTGCTACTTAGGGAAGATGTCTTCGGACGAGGTATTTACCCGTGAGAGTTCGCCTATTTTGTGCATTTAAGAGTAAATGGGAAAATGTTAATGCACTCTTCTTTTACCTTCCCAGATTGTGAAGACGCAGTAGACAAACTGGCTGGAGGACTGACTTGTCAAGAATTCTTGGAACGCTATGGTGACAGATACTGCAGGCACAACTATATGACAAGGAACTGCTGCAGGTCTCATCAGGTTGTATGTGCCAACAGATAAACAGACATCGATGAAAGAAACACCAGACATTTTCCCTATTCGAAAAAGAGTTATCTAGACTATGGTAGGTAGAGTGCCACCAACAACTGCGCATGATCCGGGTGGGATACTTGCTTGCATTTCTTTTTCCACGTCGGAAACAAAACGCAGAAATTTTATCAGACTCTATGAAGGACTAAGTGAACTTCAGAAAGAATTGTACATTGAATTCATTCTCGAATTCGTAACTTTCGATCGTGGAAAAATGGGTGATTCGAACATTTACATCGAAAACGAGCTTCATTCTTCCACAAGTCGAGCATTTCACTCATTCATGAACATTATTACTATAACGAATTACTCAAAACTATCGTCTGCCGTAAATCATGTGAAAACAAAAAACTATTGTAAACGTGTATCAAAAAGGATTTTATATTTAGTTTTTCCAAAGAATAAAAAGAAGGCATGTTTAATGTCATTTATAGGATATTAAAGCGATATGGAAATTCAAAAAGGGTTCCATGGCCAAACAAAACAGAGACTAAAGCATGAACTTGAAATATGTAGTTCATGATATCAGAAACATATTCAATACATAGGTCATAATAAAAGTAGCTCTCTTATAAAATATTTTCATGCATTTTTCCCAAAACTTCTTATTTCGGAAGATACACGGGAGAAATAATCTGAGTATAAAAGATTAAATTAGATTTGTCTTGTGTACTTTCAGAAATTACAACTAAAATGAAACTATCATAGTTTTTAAAATCAAAATAAACTCCATCATCATTTATCAAGACTAGTACATAATAAAGTATTTTAAAAATTATTAAATGAAATTAATAATAATTAATGAAAACAAGATGATTTTTTACAAGAACTTCAAAGATAGATCAGTGCATATTTTAAGAAGCAAGTTCCATACAGTGTGCGTTTCAATCTATATACATATATATCTTCCAAATGTACTAAACACTACATTCTTCAGTGTTCATACATCCACTAAAAAAAAGCAGCAATTTTACGAATCTTAGAAGTCTGTCACCGATTTCGTATATACTCCTGCAGACTATTTCACGTTCCTTTCTCATCATTGTTGACCAAGTATTCTGTTTCTCTTATTGATATTTATTAGTTTATTTTATTAAAGTTATCACGCAACACTGCACATTTTTTATCGCATCATATTGCCTACAGAACGATGATAAAACTGAAATACATTTTTGTTTTGTTTGTAGCTGAGCATTTGTTTTGTATTTTATGTTTTTTTATGTGACAATTTTACTTGTATTCATAGTTTGAAATAAATATGTATTTTTGTTTGTTTGAAACGGTTTTGGTTTGATTTTTAATCTTTTTTTTATCTGGCATGAACAACAAATTAGGTATACTTATAAATTGTTTGCTACTGATATATTGAAAATAAGTTGCATAAATTATAGAAGATTGTAAATCATCAAGAGCTATAATTTGTTATTTTACTTTAATAAAACAAAGATATTTTAATACAAAAAGACATATAAAATTTTATAATTTGAATTTCAGTTACTTAATATATAATCGCTGGCCTAATATCGATCTATGAGAACACAATGATTTAAAAAACTTTTTCATCCTGAAAAATTTTTATTGACAAGTCTTTGTAAGTTTTATATGCATATGACAAGCTTCTAAACTAATTATATGTCAAGACCTGCTGTCTAAGTAGTAACAGAGCAGTTATTTGTTACAAAAGATATAAGCTTATAGAGAAATGTATTACCACATCAGAATTGTATTGTAAATCGTTGTTTAGAAATACTTCATGTGTCCCAAGGGACAAAAGTTTTGCCTCTCAAAAAAGGTGGAGGAATTTTTGGGTGTGAAAAATGCTTTGATATAAAAGGAAGAAATTCGTGATAAAAAACATTTAACAGGCCAGTTTTGTTCGGGATTCAAAATTATAAATTGTTTTTCCGGAAAAAAATACTTGAAGAAAATTGCTAAAATTATGAGTTTTAAAGGTTGATAAAGCCTTTCTAGGCCTTTGAAATATCCTTAAATTACCATTTAAAAATGTATTTCGAAAGAAATTAATAAGTAACACTAATAATTCAGCATTCGTCAAAAAATAACAAATGCGAAGTAAATAATATATTTTTAATTGCAAATGCAGAAGACACTTAGCTACAAAATGGTTATTCGTCTGTAACATACCACACAACACAGGAGCACTCAAACACAGAAATCATTTGATGTCTAGCATAATGAATCATGCCTCCCAGTATCAGTCCCAAATTTATTGCCGCAGAGCATTCGTAAGTGATCAGAGTCCATGATTGAGTTTTTACTGCAAAGTGGGCAAAAAGGGTTGCACGTTATCTCAAATCTATGCAAGTGTGCAGCAACGCAGCCCTGTTCCATGGGCAGTTGGAAAGCAACTGCCTTCCTTTTCTGTTAGTTTGGTAGTAATTGGATGGGATTTCTCCATCCATTAAGTCATGTTCTGTCAAACAATCCCTCAAGGAAATCTTTGGTGGTCATCTAATGCATAATTTTGTTCAGCCCTTTTAGTCTATGTCAGATCGCCAGCATTCCATTGCAGCAGTCACAAATGGTCCAATTCTGGGGAGTCCCTCTTCTTCTTCTGCATCATTATTGTCAGTAAACTGCCAATGTGGTAGGCTGCGAAGTTTGATAGTCCACTTAGGCATCCGAAGACGTTACCAGGGTACACCACGAGGAGGTGAGACTATCCACTGTACCCCGCAGTAAATAATATTAAGTAGTATATTTTTTTAAACAAAGAAGTTAAATTTTAGTTTCAGCTTCTTTTATAATTATTATTACTAGATAGGACCTATACTTTTGTAAATAATAGCTTCTTCAGAAGACGCCCTCTTTAGCTTGACAGATTTATCTCTTCATGTTCCCGCCCACACTAACACATGTGGCGTCCTTGAAACTTCCTGTGGTTCTCCTGATTAAATCAACAGTTTAATTATCCTCGTGATTAGTCCAAAGGGAAAATCGCATTGAAAACTAGAATTTTTAGGTTTAATAGGGAGTTTACACTCTGGAACTACCTAGCCAGACAAAATGATTGGTTTTAACATGGTAGAAATAAAAATATTTTAATGGTTGGTGGTTCTAAAGTTAAGAACCTCTTAAAAATTATTGTCTTTCACAATTTTCATTTAAGATATTGGGTTTTCAAATGGAATCCCAGACTAAAATACGTATTACTTATTAAAAAGTATTTTACCACCATTACAAGTTTTAAATATTTATAGGTCTTCGAGAAAATTTGTATTGCTAAAGGCACAGATAAAATTCCTTATTAGTTTTTGATTTAGATATCCTTAAAACTATCAACTGAAAAATTATTTTATGGTTTCAAAGAAAAAACACAGAATGTGGCTATATATATATTTTTTCCATTTTCATAAATGTACGTTCTTAGAATGTTTTCAGTTATAGTCGATCTAGTAAATATCGAATAGCTTCATGGTTTCCATAAAGTGTGTTTTTAATCTGTAATTTTTTTTATATTGAAGAGATATGCGATTATTATCACTGTTTTAACGGGGAAAACATTGGCTTAATGACTGCAGTCCTAAAAGCTTTTTAATGTGTCAAGAAGAAAATGGAATTTATTTGGAAATATTTTATTGTTCAAATATTCTGATGCTTTTACATGTCTACACACAAAGATAAATAAAATCCTTATTAATTAACGAAACATCGCTACTACAACATGCATTCTGAAATAAAAGAAAATGGTAATATTTCCCTAAAGAAAATCTTGGTTGTCTCAATAAAGGTATCTAAATTTCAAGGTAGCAAACTAACCACATACCATGCAAGCAGCTTAATGTTTCGTAAACGGATTTGGTAAATGTAAAAATTTTTAGTGTGTCTTCTATTAAACATTAAGAACTATCTTTGTAAAAATTCCGCCCCCATAGTATAGTGGTTAGCGTTCTGGGCTGTCACGCAGCGGGCTTGAGTTCAAACCCCGAATTAGGCTTGGTCGTTTCCGTGTCGTCCCCCTTATAGGGAGCAATGCTGGCTCACTTCAATGGTGCTCCCATAATGAAGTAGCCAGCGAATCTTCGAAGTGTCTTCATAGGCTAATGTTAAATAATTACAAGATAAAAAGAACTTCTTATATACCACGCTTTTAAATTTTCTGTTGAATCATATAAACTTGACAATTCTATGTATTAATAAATACTTTTTAAAATTTTTTTTGATGAATTATCCCATCAAGTTGAAAGAAAATGAAATTAATTGGAAGTTAACTTGCGTTTAACTTTTCGTTCCCGTCCCGGTCGATAGAGGGCTGCACCAGTCTACAAAACAAAATTAACTGAAAATAACTGAAAATTAATTTCATTATGCTTAAAGATGGCTAAAAGTATTAAAATAATGCATTGTCATCGTGTTCTGAGCTATTCTAAAAGTTTCAAATGTCTAGCTAGTCGGGAAGTTAGTTAAAAATCGATTGCAAGATTTGGACTGGACAAACACACAAACAAGAAAGCGTGTTAATAAAAAATGTTAAAAAACACCTACCGTCAGATACAAGTGCCTGCCGCATTGAAAAAAAACCATGTGTAATTATGTTTAAACGTTATGCGTAAGAATGTTTGTAAATATCCTTTATTTGAGTTTCATGATGATCGATATCAGTGAGGTAAGACGGGAATTCTTAAAACCTTTTTTATTTCACTTCCCCGGTTACAAAGTCTCAACAGTCATTGAGGTTGTCGCTGACTTTCTGGCCGTGCTCATCCACACACCAGCAGTAACCCATGCCGCCGTGGCACTGGGTTCGGCTGTAGGTTCCGTCAGCCTCGCACTGAGGACGATAGTTGCCAACCAGCCCTGAAAAATTAGAATTAAAGTTAGCATTGAGAAAATAGCCATTATAAAGACCCGAAACTACTATCTGTATTCGAGAAATAAGTAAGGTCTCTAAAAACTGATCGTTTTTATAGGAATTCACTTAAAATAATTCAGGAATTTAAAGAGGCATAACACTAGTCAACCAAAGAAGCAGAAGTTTTAAAATTCTGGATGCTTTCTCGAAGCCCTTCACTTTGCCGTGTCATTTAAAGGGCTTTCTAGTGTAAATAAACTGATTCGCTAGCATTTATTATTTTTTCCCTTATAAGGGCAATATATATTCTGGCAACTGATTTTATTTTCTTGTTTATGTTTTTCTTTGGGGGGAGGGTTAAATTTTGAGATTAAATGATAACTACGTTAAAATTTTGAAAACAAATTTCTTTTAAAAAAAGCAGAAAAGAAAAAGGACTTCAAGAAAAACGTTAAGGGGACAGTGGACTTTCAAAATTGTGAAATTTGTCCAAAAATTCGATTTTTTTATTTTATTGAATTGTGAAACTACGGGCGAGTAGGAATGTGCTCCAAAAAGAATTTTCAATTTACTTTCCTAGATTTCCTGTGATTACTCTCCTAGTTATAGGCATTTGTATTTAATTTAGATATTATGTGGTTACTAATAGCAATAACTTTAAATGTGTTTTTCTCAAAATAAAAAATTTTCATGTCGTACGAATATTCAAACTGCTGCAGGCGCATTTCTAATTATCGTATTGCTTTGAAATTTAAGTTTTATATACTTAACTATATATCAAATAAATCTTATTGAAAATAATTATGCTTCGTAGCTCAGAATTTCTAAATTTTGTACTTGAAAAGATGATTTATAGGTATTTTGCGTAATAAAAAGGGTGTTTTCACTATTATTATTTTTCTCTGTATTTTTAATGAATGCTTAAAATAAGCTGTAAGTTTCATTGTTAGTTATATAAGGTATCCTGTAAATAAAAATTACCATATTATATGCAAAAGAAATGCGCATGGAACATTTTTAATTGAGCCAATTTTTGATATAATTAATAATTAATAATTCATAAATTATTAATATTTCATCATTAAATTTTAACCACTTTTACATATCTATGGTACTATCACATATTCTAAATCCCATATTCAAATTTCAAGCACATCCATTCAAAACAAAAAAAGTTCAGTTTGAAGGTCCACGGTCCCCTTAATGCTGATACGTCTTGAGCCCAATGAGATAGTTCATAACGTGCAGAGGCTAAAAGAATTTTTTTTTATCAAAATAAGGGTAAATATTATGCCTTGCTTATTTTAGCTACAGATAAAACCATTTTTAAAAACTCGTGTAATCCAAACTTTGTAAGCAATTTCATCCGTGAGAAATCCTAGGATGCCAATGTAGTAACCAAAGTTACTACATTGACAGAACTAGATTCGCATGGGCCCAAAACTGTTTCGTGTTGTCTAAAATTTTAAAAAATTTAGTCATTAATGTTTTTTTACTGCTTTAATGCAGGAAATATAATGGAGTATCGTATTTTAGAAAGAGATGAAGTCAACTTTGGCTTGTAAATTATGAAACAAATCTACAAGTAGCGTGCGGACAATAGACAGCGAAAACTGGTAAAATATAAAATTTCCAGACACAAGAAAAGAAACTATAATATAAAAACTCAAAGGAGCGCATAACGAAGATGCAATATATAGACTTCTTTTTAATAGGCCTTTTGCAACATTACATTTCAGAATTTTTGATAAAAATGCCAGCAATACTCTTTTTTCTCTTCAAAATGTGTTCTTTTAACGTTCATCCTTTTCACAATACCTAAAGCCTAATCGCTTAAAATTATAGCCAATTTGTTTTTGTAGGACTACACATTTTAACACATGAATACCAGGATTCAAAGAAATATTTTTATTTTAAATAATTAAAACATTTTTTTATTTTAAATTATGAAAAATGCAAGCTGACAAGTAACCCACAATTATAAATATTAAAAAAATAATCATTTTCGATTAGGAAAAAAAGCAGTCAAAATGTATTAAAAAATAAATAATAGTTTAAACTTAATTTCAGTATATATCTAGACGGAATCACAAATACTAAAAACCCATTGTTTATTTTTTAGAATGAAGTGCTCAGTTTATAATGGGTTGATTACCAAAAACTAGAGTCATCAGAAGTATGTTTGCTATTGAATTCAAAAGCCAGTAACTCAGTAGAGATTTAATTAAGGGATTCTCCTCCTAAAATCAACAGTTTTAGACAGTTTAAAATAAGTTCTCGTTTTTAGGAGTTAAATTGAGTAACCCGAATTCTTATAAAGGTTAAAGCACGTTAAAGGGAGCGAATAATTCATGTATTTTTCTCAAACAAATTGGAAGAATAAGATATTTATATTTTTGAATCCTCTTTAAGCATATTTGTTACGAATGTTCCAACTAACTCCGAAATTAGATATAACAAAATATTAATTGCATTGCATTACCGGTTACTTAGTTTTATATAACATTACAAACATGCTCAACATTTTCCTCTGCCCCACTTAATGTTATTTATATATAAAACAGTTCCTTAACTAACTGACTGACTGACATATGACTCTTAGACCAAACCGCTGGACCTAAAGGGCTGAAATTTTGCATGGCGATTCTTCTTATAGTGTAAGGGTGCACGAAGAAAGATTTTTGAAAAATTCTTCTTAGATTTTTTTAAATTAAATTTCTAAGCTGCTTTAGCAACTTTTTTAAGTTTGCATTTAAAATAATAATTAGAGGGTTATAAAATTCATATCACGAGAAAGATCATAAAAATTCCTTTAAAATGAAATCTTTTTCGAATCTGTACCTCCTTTTCCTGAATTTTTAGTGAATTTTTAAAGATTAATTTTTAGAATTTAATTTATTAAATACTGATCACGTGATTTCTTTTTCTGGTACTTTAAATTAATTTATCGTCACGTGCATAGCAACGAAATAGACAAAAAAAAATTTTTTTCTTGCTAATGCGGCAGACGATTGGACATTATCCAAAAAAATATTAAACTACAGTAAAATAAATGTTCCTCAAACTGTACTATATTCTTTAGTATGTTCTATTAGATTTAATCTGTACATTTTCATCTACATTATTTTGCCTATAAAAATATCCGTTACGAATTTTTTATAAATATATTTTTTCTTTTTTGTTACATCAATTGCATACATTGATAGTTGTATTTATTATATATATACAGTGGAATCTCGATCTATTTTTTTTCCAAGGGACCGATTGAAATGGACGATAAATGCGGGAAAACGATAGATGCGGAAACATAGCAAAGCAATATGATCGTTGGGACTGGATAAAATGAACGACACATACGGAAAAACGATGGATGCGAAAACGATCGATCGAGATTCCACTGTATATATATATATATATATATATAAATATATATATATATATATATATATATATATATATATATATATATATATATATATATATATATATATATAATATATATATATATATATAATATATATATATATATATATATAATATATATATATATATATATAATATATATATATATATATATATATATATATATATATATATATATATATATATATATATATTTGGTATTAATTGCAAACGTTGACCGTTGTATTTTATTTGAATGTACTCCGTAGCAAAG
This sequence comes from Dolomedes plantarius, assembly GCA_907164885.2. Classification (NCBI taxonomy): domain Eukaryota; kingdom Metazoa; phylum Arthropoda; class Arachnida; order Araneae; family Dolomedidae; genus Dolomedes; species Dolomedes plantarius. Next base: position 43,045,029 of record OU015491.1, on the reverse strand, counting down.
TGTTCATCTTTGCGGATTCATCTAGTATCTCACAAATCTGAAAATCCAATTTATTTCCTCTCCCCGCGACAAGGATCTTTCTGGCGAGAGCAACGTTGTTGTTTTTGGCTGCGGTGAGCTTGAGTCATAAGGATTTCACCCATCCCTGAAATTTGCCACAGATTACATTATCCTGTTTTCCAATGCACTCTCTGTTAATCCCTAGGAAACGAGAGGTCAAATTCTGTCGGTCTGTGTATCGTCTAGACAAGAGATGAATAGTTTTCTTCTTTTCTATAAAAAAGTTTTAGGATAAAATAACTTCTTCCTAAGAGTGTGACTCAATAGCGATCTATACAGAATAACGAATTTCTATTTCATCACCGAGTTGTTACTTTTTCAAAATGTTTTTCTTATATTTGTAGAAACATAAGAAAACAAATGCGGTTATTTTCTAACAATCAGTTTCATCGAACACTAGACTTTCCGATTCCGTGCACAAATGTGTACGGAAAACAAAGATAAGTGATTTCCGCTTATAAGAATCACGTTTGTTATTACTGTTTTTGATTCTTATAAGAGGTTGATTCATATAGCCGAAATTTAGGTTTTTGGACAGGCACACACATACCTTTATATACATATATTAGATAATTTACCATAAAATACTCTTTAATGTACGTTAATTATCTTTTATTAAAATTATTCTTTATAATTTTAAAAATACGACTTAATTTCTAGACCTATAAGTAAATACACGTGATTATAATAGGAGAAGAAAAAAAATCCAATATTTGTTACAATATACCTGCTTAACAGTTTAACATTTCAACTACAGGAAGGGTGCAAGAAAAAGTTTTCTATGGTAGTTTGACGTAATGAAGTTTTCAGGAGGCTGTTTATACCTCTTTCAATACCAATAGTCTCAGACAAAGATTCACCTTTTAGCTTACGTTTCATGGTTTGATAACGTGCTGAATCTACTAATGTCACGTTTACCTAAATGATAGTGGATACTTCGCAAAAGATTTATGTGTTTCAGGGTCCAGGAAGCAGCAACCGGGATGTGGGAGGTGGGAAAAAAGAGTCCCTGTCTTTTTTTGTCAGTGGAGAAAAGTGAAATCGGACTCGGACGGGTTAGATGCCCCTGGGTCAAGCTAAAAGGACAGTGTTTAGCTAAAGTGTTTAAGGGGAAACCCTTATGTTATGTCTAACAAAGATAGGATGCATTTTACGACTGTATTCCATCCCATCTTATCACTCTTTCTTTAAAAAAAAAAAGAAAGAACTTCGTACCTTTTGAGGGTTTAAGTGGCTTTTTTGGAAAAATGAAAGGAAAGCGAAGAGTGTAAGCTGATTCTTAAAACCGGTGGATTGATTCTTTAAAGCGAAAATTTTAACATGGAAATAATACATTTGTTTTTGTTTTTACGATATTGATTCTTATAACGGTTGATTCTTATAACCACTGATCACTATAATCGGTGTTTACTGTATATCGAAAATAGCATTATACACTATAAAAAAACTGTTCAAACATTATAAATGAGCTACATATAATGTTTTAAATAAAATATGATTAAAATAATAATAAAACTTGCTGAGGTTTTTAGTTTTTCTTCTGTTACATTCACTTAGTTGTAACGAGTCTTTCAGGCAACTTGATAACTGGGAATTCAATACAAAGTTTTTAGCTGAAAATCTTATAATTAATTACCCAATATTTCGCATACTATATCAGCAGCATACTGTTCTTTAGTTATCAGTTGCATCGAACACTGGATTTTCCGATTCCAGGCACAAGTTTGTACGGAAAACAAAGATATATCGAAAATGGCCTTGTACGCTGAGATTTAACTGTTCAAAGGTTTTTAATGAGCTACATATAATGTTTTAAATAACGTATGATTAAAATAATAATAACACTTGCTGAGAATTTCAGTTTTTCTTCTGTTGTATCCACTTAATTATAACGAGTCTTTCTGGCAACTTGATAACTGGGAATTCAATACAAAGTTTTTGCCTGAAAATCTTATAATTAATTACCCAATATTTCGCATGCTATATTAGCAGAATACTGTTCTTTAGAAATAAAATAATTAGCCAAAAACGCATTCTGATGTTGCAACTCTAGCATTTATTACAAAAATAACAAGATGCGGGCCAGAGGTAGCCTAGTTGCAGCGCGTCGGCATTCGGTATTGAAGATGCTCGGATCGAATCCCGACCAGCGCCATTAAATACCTCTATGTTTAGGTCGGATATGGGCACGTTAAATCCGTAGACCGGAAAGTCCTTCTTTGAGGTCAGTGGGTGTGGAAGATACGACCCAACCCAGATGGCACCCCTTGGGGGGGGGGGGGGGAGGTCAAAGTTGACGTGGCACCTAGCTAAATCAGAGTCGGTTCTTGTGATGCCCTTATAAACCGGAGTCGCACCCGTCAGCCAGCAAGCCTATGTGGATCTGGTCTGGAATACATTAAGGTCATGAGGCATAAGCAACAACATAACAGAGTGTTTAAATCACAGATAGACTGTTTAGTTTCTATTTCATAGAATATACTATTACATTCTGCGCAAAGCATTTAAGGTATTAATATACACACCTAACTCTCTCAGACCCTTGGTAATAGTTTTGTTTTGTTTGCATGGTTTGTGTGTAATGAAATTTCGATTTTATGAAACGAATAAAGTTTTTGAAACAAATCTGAAAACACGAGAAATGCCAGAAGGAAAGGCTGACGAAAAAGACGAATTCATAAATTTATTAGGAGTATCAGATATACGCAATAAAATTTCAAAATAAACGAGCATGATGTAGGAAAGAAATATGTATTTGTGTGATATTTTTAAACAATGACCGCAAATATTTCGCAGTGATGTTGAAATATTTACTCTTTGGCTTATGAAGAAAATTGTGCATTACTTGCATTCCCATTCTGCTACGAATAGGAAAAAAGTATATATTTATTCTGCAGAGAGCCATTTCTAAAAGTCTTTCAATAAATCAAGTTTATTTTCATGTACCCCAGAATCGTATGATGTAGGTAATTTAATTGTAAGGAATTTCAATATATATATATATACATGTCGTGTTCTGTAAAAAGGGCGAATACCCTAGAGATTTACATACATATTCGCCCTTTTTACAAAACACCGACGATATATTTACCAGGGGCGGCTCTAGTCCAGAGTTGTTTGTTTTTTTTGGGGGGGGCAACGTCGGCTCTTAGGGTTATATATATATATATATATATATATATTATATTATATATATATATATATATATATATATATATATATATATAAGAAATAAACATCGTCTCTTCTTAAATTTAAACTCATTTAGTATATTAGGTCTACGATTATATGGAAAAAATACGCCGGGCTTTTTTGGGGGGGGTGAGGGCGCCAATGATATATACGTATATATATATATGTGTGTGTGTGTGTGTGTACAGCAGGGCCGCTCAGAGACTTTACGGGGCCTGGGGCAAACTTCTGTTGGGGGCCCCAAGAAATCTGATTAATCGAATAATTTTTTTTATTTTTTGGGGGGCCCCTTTTTTAGGAGATTATTTTGAATTTTGAAGTACGGTACAAGTTTCAGATTTTTCTTTCAGAGAAAATCTAATCAATATATTTTTTTAAAAATTTTTCGGCCCCTCCGGCAGTTTGGGGCCTGGGGCAAAGTGCCCCAGTTGCCCCCCCCCCTCTGGGTGGCCCTGGTGTACAGGAAGAGAGAGAGAGAGACATCGGAATTTTACAATGCACATATTTATAGGTAATTTTAACAAACAAGGATAGTTAATTTGCTTTTGTAATTAGTGTATTAATGAATTATCTAAAGTGGTATTAATGTTTGGAACTATGTTTATTGCATTTTCCTTACATTTTATTTAATACTCCGAGTGTAATCATGTTATAAATGATTCAAAATCTAATAAACTAAAGAATATCATTTCTATAATAAAAAGGAAAATATGTACTATCTTGTGTCCACGAAGCTGTAAAAAAACTTCAACATCTCTTCCATTCCCTTTAAAGAATGTCATGACAGAAACTAACAAAAACTAGAAAAACGTGTATAATAACTTACTCCTTTGGGAAACACGATCTTTGTGGGCGATGCAGGCGCAAGACTTCAACTTCAGAGAAGGTTCTGTGATGTGGGTGCCATCTTTCCTCCAGCACATGCAAAAGGGAGATCCTTCGAAGCACTGCATTGCCTCGTATTCGCCATTTTCATCGCACTTCGGGATCAGCTTCACTTTAGTGTTGGCTTTCAGTTCTCGTTCTCTGTGCTCCTCGCACTCAGTGAGGGCGAGAGACCCATAAATGCAGGCAGTGGCAATAATAAGGCACAGCAAGACCTTCATTTTGATGACTGAAAGGAAAATTAAAATCTTTTTGAAGATCAAAGGAAATTATAAATGGAATGCTATTTGAACTATAAAAATGCGCTACATCTATGGATTCGTAGCAATATTTTTTGTTAGAACAGAATGATAAAGGGTTTCTGTAACTGCATTCGATTAACTTGGTTCAAACGTTTTCGACATCTCTGGGTTTTTTTCTAAATTTTTAATATCAATGTGCAATAAACCAAGATTTAAAGACCCAATATAAAAATGCCTTAGCAATCGTTTTGCTATACAGTCGAACCTCCATATATCGAACTTCCCTATATCGAAATTTTCTATATATCGAACTCTTAGCAAATCTCCACGTTCATTACATAGAAAAACTGTTTCTATATATCGAAATAATCTCTATATATCGAAATTTTTTTAAGACATATTGGAAGATTTCATTCCACTTTAGAATAAAATCTCCCAATTTTTGACGTTTGAAACAATACTTCGTGGAATTCAATTCGCGGAAAATGTCCAATAAATGAAGTTTTTAATGAACTGACTAAATGCGAGCATTTCTTCGATGAACTTTCCGTAAAACTGGCTGTTCAGCAAGATATTCGTAGTTTTTTTTTAAAAAGAATGTAACTGTGATCACTGTAACCACTAACTGGATTGTTTTTTTAAAGGTATATAGTACTCAATAAATCTTTCACATTAATTTATTTTTTAGTTATTAACTTTCATTTAATGCGATTCACATATAAATTGGAAATGGAGTTTCGTATACGAAAATTATCTTTAATTTTAATGTTTTAGGAGAATTATAATAAAACTAAGATCAATTCTATATATCGAAATTTCTATATATCGAATTTTTTTCTGGCAATTTGCTACTTCGATATATGGAGGTTCGACTGTATTTATGTAAAACGCAAATACTCAGGTCTCGAGATTCAAAGCAATGTATTAGTAAGAATATAGGAAGATGAGGACTTTCAGTTAATCCGATTCAGTTTAAGTAAATCCTAACATTGTCAACTCCGCTGTTTAGCCTATTCTTTTGGAAAATTCAACAAATGAAGCTTTAAAGAAGCTTTGTTGAAGACTCTAAAATAAGAACCCTCCCTTCGTGAATACGTTCTCCGTAGAAGCTCCTGTGAAGTTCCTAGTTATCTAGAACTCTTCCTTAAGGCGACAATAGACCTTCAGATTGACAAAAATATGTCCCCAAAACGATTTTTTTTGACAGTGGACCTTCAAACCTAACTTTTTTGTTTTGAATGGATTTGCTTGAAATTTGAATATGTGATTAGTACTATAGATATGTAAAAGTGGTTAAAATTTAATGATTAAATATTAATAATTAATGAATTATAAATTATTAATTATATCAAAAATTGACCAAATTAAAAATGTTCCATGCGCATTTCTTTTCCATATAATATGGTAATTTTTATTTACAGGATACCTTATACAACTAACAATGAAGCTTATTGCTTATTTTAAGCATTCATTAAAGATATAAAGAGAAAAAATAATAATAGTGAAAACACCCTTTTTATTACGCAAAATACCTATACATCATCTTTTCACGTACAAAATTTAGAAATTCTGAGCTACGAAGCATAATTGTTTTCAATAAGATTTATTTGATATACAGTTAAGTATATAAAACTTAAATTTCAAAGCAATACGATAATTAGAAATGCGCCTGGAGCAGTCTGAATATTCATACGACATGAAAATTTTTATTTTGAGAAAACACATTTAAAGTGATTGCTATTAGTAACCACATAATATCTAAATTAAATACAAATGCCTATAACTAGGAAAGTAATCACAGAAATTAAAAATTCTTTTTGCAACACATTCCTACTCGTCCGTAGTTTCACAATTCAATAAAATAAAAAAATCGAATTTTTGGACGACATTCACAATTTTGAAAGTCCACTGTCCCCTTAAACTCTCTGAATAGGGATATTTTATCGATATATAGTAAAAGGATTAGAATTGTACATGATAGATATTAATGTTACCGCTTACTAATATCTTTACAGAGAGTGGCTAGAGTAACATTTAATTAGCTTTCTAACTTGTTTTTCTAATTTTCTTTCGAAAATATGTTAGAGAGTTTAAAACTATTGTACCTACCGCCAGACAGGAGAGAAACGCATCGAACTCATTTAAACCCAGAGGTCTGTAATATATCAACTGAGCTACGAGATTCCGGCGGGATAAAGGATTTAAGAAAGATGATTATATACTACTACACTTAGGAAATTTTGTCACACAACACGAAGGCAAACTCTTGTAACTCAAAAGAGTTTTATTGAATAGTCCTAAAGTATAATTTATACAAACGAGATATTTACATCACATTAATTTGCCGTGGCCATGATACGGCTGTAGTTAAATTTTCACCAAGATGTGCTTACAAATCTCAACACGAAGAGATTATTACTACGCAACATTCACGTATCTCCATACAAAACAAAGGGCGAATACTGGAGTGGCGCTACCGTGAAGCTACAGAACCCTTTCATCTCAGAAAGGTTTCATTGCAGATACCCGTGATCAGCATTTAATTTATTAAATGCTGATCACGTGATTTCTTTTTCTGGTACTTTAAATAAATTTATCGTCACGTGCATAACAACGAAATAGACAAAAAAATATTTTATTTTCTTGCTAATGCGGCAGACAATTGGACATTATCCCAAAATATATTAAAATGCAGTAAAAGATATTATGTTCCTCAAACTGTACTATATTAACTGTACTATATTCTTTAGTATGTCTATTAGATTCAATTTGAATATTTTCTTCTACATTATTTTGTCTATAAAAATATCCGTTACGATTTTTTTATAAATATATTTTTTTTACATTAATTGTATACATTGATCGTCGTATTTATTATAAATATATATATGTTTATTTTTTTGCCATTAATTGCATACATTGACCATTGTATTGAATTTGAATGTACTCCGTAGCAAAGTGCGGGTTTTCAGCTAGTAAATATATATATATATATATATATATATATATATATATATATATATATATATATATATATATATATATAGTGAAACTTTATATGGTGGCCAGTAATGGTTTCGAGAAAAGTGGCCATTTTTCCGGGTGGCCGGCTACAAAAGTTTCGGTATATATATATATATATATATATATATATATATATATATATATATATATATATATTGTTGGTTCACTTATGCGGTGCCAAAGAAACCAACGATTCTCCTGGATTAACCGCGAATGTGTTCATTGACAATTATCCGGTATTGGCAAACAACATTAAAACTTAAAGTACCAAAAGCTTTGTAAATTCTTCATAATGAATGTTGAAATAACTACTACCTTAACATATTACTTCTATCCAAACTATCCTGGATAAAAATTTGACAATTTGTAATTTATCTTACGTTGTTTAATTTTCGAAACCTTTTTATTAAGAAACAGGGAAATACACAAGTTTAAGCTACCAATAAAACTTATACTGTAAACGGATGTCCGTCCGCAATTCCATACGTCAAAAGCGGTGAATAATGCTGCCTAGTAAGAGTACGGTACCCTTGAAATAAGTAGAAAAAGAATAAAACAATATTCTTTAACATAGGGCAGGGAATACAGAGTTCGATGTATTTTTATGGTTTTAGAAGTGATTACCTGACGTCCACATGGTGTAGTGGTTAGCGTTCTGAGCTGCCACACAATGGACTTGGGTTCAAATCCCGAACAAGACTTGGACTTTTACGTGTCGTACCCCTCATACGGAGCAGCGATGGCTCACATGTACGGAACTCTCATAATAAAGTAGCCAGTATATAGCGGTGAATAACAAAAGGTGAATGTCTTACGACAAGTGCCTTTGCATTAAGCCAAAAAAAGAACCGATTATCTGCCATTTAGTACTTTTTTTAAGCTTTCATCATTTTTTTGCTAATGCCCGGTAGAAAGATTATGTGTCCATCATCTCTAAACATAAATAAAAAAATTGGTTACCAGATTAGACAAAAGTGATAAAAACTGTATTTTACAGCATCCTATTCATAAAGTATATACAGAAGAGTAGTTTATATCAAATTATATTTGATACCATTCGAAGTCTTGAGTTTAACGCCTACCATTTAACGGCGTGAAGTGTTTATTTACGTCAGACCTATTTTATTTCTGGAAAAAGAGCAAACCTCTAAATGTAAGTCTAATCCAAGAAAACGAGAATATGAATATAAGAAAGACAAATTAACCTACGATATCATTTATAACACTCTTTGTTGAGCCAAAACGAGTCACTTCTCTAATAAGGAGAATAATTAATTCCTATTCTTGAATATCCAAAACACGAATATATTGAAATTTTGAGTTAAATTACCTTAAAATACACTTTTTTTCGATGCAGAGTAAAAATCATTTCGAAATCCTCAAACCCCAAGAATAATGAGAAACCCCATGGGTTGCGAGTTGTGTAGTTCTTTTTTAACACATTCGCGAATGAAAAATGTTGATTATTTTCACTACTTTAAAAATATAAAAGTTATGCATCACAGCTTCTAATCCACAGTTTAAAACTCTCATAACTGACAAAAAGTATGTCAGCAAAATAAAAAAATGAGAGATCACACATTAAGGTAACAATTTCTTACCGAAGGATTTTAGCTTAGCCAAAAGAAAGGCTTCGTTATTAATCAAAAATGTCGGGCAAAAGTAAACTACTGTATCCTCCGCTGCTTGATATTACTATCTATTCTGTTTTAAAACTATCGACCTATCCAAAAATAGAAACAGAAACCAACACAGAACGCAACCAACATTCTCGTGCTCTTAGTTGATCGGTGAGAAATGAAATCATCAAACAGTTGCGTCATTTTGACGTCTAAAGTAAACGGTGAATAATTCTTCCACCACGTTCCTTCAAGGCTTCCCTTCCCGCATTCCTTACATTACCTCTCGATCCCTACGCAGTCAAAAATAACACCTGGTAAGCTTTGATCAGGTCTACAGAAAAAAATGCAGCTCGGTAAAAACTACATTTTTTCAAAGACATGTTTTTGAGGCTAAGATTATCTGACTTTTGGCTTAATTAAATAAAAATCGAAAATTTGTTGGGGTTGGAGCAAAATTATTTTTTTTAGGTCTCAAAATAATTACACCATATTATTCGAAGTATTTAGAAATAAAGCAGTTTTCTTCACTATTAATATATTTAAGAAAGTATAATTGTCATGATATAATAACGGGATATTATTTTATCTTAAAGGTTGCAAAGGATGGGTTTCCTGTGCAAAATTTTATTAAGAAATGTTATTGTTTTATGAAATTTTTATGTTGTCTGAAACAAATGAGTTCGAGCATTGTTTGGGTCTACTACCTAAATAAAATTAAAGAATTTTAACCAAGTCGGCTAATATACACTCTGTCACAAAAAAATATATGCACCCAGAAGAAATCTAACTACTATCACGAAACTTGGCAGGAATGTAGTCTGGTAAGAGATATGCAAATGATTAAAATTTCGACGCCAATGAGACAAGGTTAAGCGCGCTATGCGCATATGAGATGCGCAGCTGGAAGAGTTTAAAAGCATGATTGCTCGTGCCATAGGGTTATTCAAACAAATCTGTCGACTTGGATAGTCGGTATTGTGACTAGAGATGCCTCTGAGACGTAACCGGCGACAGTACGAACAATTGTTGGACTTTGAGAGGGGGCGTATAGTAGACCTCAGAGAAGCAGGTTGGTAGAACAGGCGTATCGGCCGCCACCTCGGTCGGAGCGATATGGTAGTAGCTCGGTGTTGGCAACAATGGATCACGGAAGGGATAGTCTACCGTCGCGGAGGGTCAGGGCGTCCCAGGAACACAAATGCGCGCGAGGATCGCGCAATCAGAAGAACGGCCACGTCCGTACCAGCAACGTCGCTAGAATCGGTTCGACGCCATTTATCACCTTCCAGACATCCGGTGGTATCAAAGAAAACCATTTGGAGACGACTGGCCGACGCAGGTATAAGGAGCCGACGTCCATTAAGACGCCTACCACTGACCCCACATCATAGGCAGTGTCGATTGGATTTTTGCCGACCTAGGGCAAGCTGGAGTGTGACCGACTGGAGGCGTGCGATCTTCAGCGATGAATCCCGATTCAGTCTCAATGCTGATGACCAGCGTATAAGCGTGTGGAGGCGGCCAGGCCAACGGTCCGATCCGGCATTTGTTGTGAGAGGCATACGGCGATTACACAAGGTATGACAGTGTGGGGAGCGATTTGTTGGGACACACGATCACCTCTAGTCGAACTTCAACGCACTTTGACGGCACGCAGTTACGTGGACAATATTTTAACGTCAGTTATACTGCCTATGCTATCAAGTAGCCCAGGTGTCATTTATCAGCAAAACAATGCTCGTCCACATACTGCGCGACTCTCCCGACAATGTCTTCAAGAATATGACGTACTCCCATGGCCTGCCAGGTCACCAGACCTCTCGTCTGGAGCACGTCCCAGACGTGCTTGGAAGGCAACTGCAGCCGTCCAGGAATACTGGTGAATTAACTGCCCAGTTGCAAAGATTATGGCATGATCTTCTGCAAGAGGTCATAAGTGACCTCATTGATTCGATGCCACACCGTGTTTCGGCTTGTACAGCTGCCAGAGGTGAATTTACTACTTATTGATTTGTAACTTTTTTCATGCCATATCTTCTTAAAAAAACGGTCTGTTCTTCTGAATTTGTATTCATTTGCTTATCTCTTCATACACTACATACATGTTAATTTTCGTGATAGTAGCTCGTTTCCTTCTGGGTGCATATATTTTTTTGTGACAGAGTGTATTTTCTCACGAACATTTTGAAGTCCTTTCTAAATATATGCAAATTAGAATTTCTATGTAATTGATTGCAAACCTACAGTTCAAGTAACTGTTCTATCATATTTTAAAGATGGGTTTCCTGTGCAAATTGGCAGAAAAGGTATGGCAGTGGTGCACAGACTGTGGGTCTCGAATTTTCGAGACCCACAGTCTGATCCATATGAGGGTCTCGGAAAAAAGAGGAGGGGTCGCGTTGAGTTTGATGTAAATTTATATCATAATGAATCATTTGATTAAAAAATAGGCTTTAAATTGTATATAATTACATATTTTTTAAAATTTTAATTATGTTTTTATGTTAAAAAATATATATGGTATTGCTAAATGAGATGTCAAACAGTTTTACAAAGCTATAATTACATTGCTTCCGTTCGCTTCTACCTGTGTGTGTGACACTGGGTTTTCAAAATGAGTTGCTGTAAAAACCAAATAAGGCTGAACCCGGAAGTTGCAACGAAGATAGCACTCTTAAAAATTTCATCAAATATTGTTACAAATATTATCTGAAGTCCAGGCTCGCTCCTTCTCATGATGTGTTTACTACTTTAGTTTTATACTGATAAAGGAACATTATAATTGTCATTGCTTTAATATGTAGTTTATAATTTTGAAAGCATGCTATTTTTTTATTTTAATTTCCCTTAATTTATACCTAAACTAGATGAATACCCGTGTTTCGCTACGGTGTATATTTTAGGATAATTACAGTGAAAAAATAATGAAATTGCTTTTTAGAGGATTTCTTTATAAACAATATTGTTTGTTTCTTCATTGGGTGGAACTAATATTACCAGGCTCGTCTTCGAACTTACGCGTGAGCAAGCTACGTAAAACTGACCGTGGGAGAAACAATTTTCTCTTAAATCTACGCCAGCGTATTTTAAAGTTTGATCTTGAGACTTATTTATCGTCATGGCGAAGCATACTTTGAGGGGAAATTGTAGTCTCTTAAAGTCAAAGGGGAAGTCATTGGGTATTAGACGAATGCGTGGCACGAACACTTTTTTCCCCTTGAGTACACCCGGTTAAAATAATGGCTTCGATTAAATTTTTATGCAGGGCTTTGACTTGTAAGAGAACTTATGGTATGTAAGACCCGGTGGTTTAAGGGAATTTAAAAACTCTACCGGATAGTTAACGGCATCATCTGAATTACAGACAGTGTCTATCGCCTGTAAAAATTTTAGCCCTTTAGGTCCAGCGGTTTGGTCTGTGCGTTATCTATGAGTCAGTCACGGAACTGTTTTATATACATAAAGATAAAATACAAATGCGCATTAATATTTAAATATGAAGATTTGGTCACGTTAGATTTGTCAAAAGCAACCGTAGAAGGTAAGCAAGACATTTTTTTAAAAATTCCCACTGTACAAAGTAAATATAAACCCAAAATCTACACTCATTTATTTTTTAAATAGTATGTCAAAATTTGCTTGTTTCTTTTTCTACGTTTGTTAACATTCTCCTAATTTAAAAAAAAAATTAAAACTGCCAAAAAATTTTCTCTGGGGTCGAGTTATTTTTTATATGAAGAAAATGAATCGTGGTCTAAAAAAGTTTGAGCACCACTGCTCTATGGTATACAGACTTGGAAAATTGTCTATATGAATTTAAAATACCATCCAGTTAAGTGAACATACTAGTACCAGTTCATAAATAGATGCATTGAAAAATAGCGTCTGTATATTTTGAAAGTAAAAGCTTAAACTAGAGTCATTGACTTCATAAAAAGCAGAAACTCAATCGATAAATTTCCTTTGAAATAAGGGTACCTTCCAGTTATAATTCTGCTTGTAACTTTTCAGCGTATTGTATCTGACATTCGAAAGTTTCAGGATGAATTAAAAAATGTTAGAACTCTAATTTATTTAAAAACGTAAGAATTTTTTTTCTTATTTAAGGAATCTTCATTTTTATATATATTTAAGGAAATAACATGCATAATTAAAAATAAACATTTTTTCTGTATTTTTATATCATTCATCTACGTAAAACTATATATATATATAGATATATATATATTAAAAAACTGGTCATAAATTTCAGTAAATATATGGCTTTATTAAATCAGATATCTACTGGAATTGTCAATTAAAAAAACACATTTTTTTTATAATTTCGGTAAATATATAATCCAGCAAACTCAAGTTATAGTCACTGTAAAAATAACGATGTAAAACATAAAAACACACATACCTGTTTTTTATTGTAACGACAAGATACCGTAAAAAGTCAAGCACCGAAAAAAAAATTTATTTAAGCATTTTTTTCTCTATCGAGCAGGTTCAAATTCTCACGCTGTATTTCATAAGAGATAAGCGCTGAAAATAAGTGTTTATCAGGAGAAAGGCTGCACCTGCCAACTGACTCAGTTACAAATATTTAATTAGCATTCCGAAAGCTTCCTTAAAAACAGTTTTGTAGACTAAGTAACTTTTTGGCGTTTATAACAAGCTACTTTTCCGAGCAATGGAATAAAGTTGAAAAGAAATGCTCCTTGAAATACATAGGTATGCATCAGTAGCACAGCTCAGACTACAGTTATTATTTTTGCAATAAAGTGTGCCTCTAACATTTCTCAGGAACATTATTTGGATGGACCTACGTAATGTCCTTATTTTAATTACATGGTGCCTATTGAGTAACGAAATCTTTTTGCTGACAAACAGTTTAACGAGCTTCTTGAAATAATCAATTAACTTGGAAGAAAGATCTATAAAGTCAGTTTTTATCTGTTGTAGCAATATGTTTTCCCTTGTTAAAGTTCTGTGTATTCTTAGTAATACAGGGTGCGGCAGAGAGAACGTTCTGATTTGGAACGTCAATAACAAAAATACAAAGCAAGATAGAGAGAGAAATCTTTTATATCTCAGTACACAGTATTCCATTGTCATCCATTAAGTATTAAAGATTACATCAGTTAAATGGCGACCGTCAATTTCGATGCAGTTTTGGTGCCTCTTTCGGAAATTTTGCCTGAATCTGCGGACCATGTCCCGCGGAATCGTCGTGATTTCTTACGTAATTGTTGCCTTGAGTGCTTGCAAATTTGTTGGTCGGTGTTGGTACACTTTTGATTTGAGATAGCCTCACAGAAAAAAATTTGCAAGCACTCAAAGCAACAATTACGCAAGAAATCACGGCGATTCCGCGGGACATGGTCCGGTATTATCCCTTGGTCTAATACAGTTAAATACTTAGGAATTACTCTAGATAAAAACCTCACTTGGAGACACACACTGCACAGATCAGGGATAAGTTACGATCTACGAAAAGACTTTTATTCCCCTTATTGCCTGTAACAGTAAATTATCAACTAATAACAAACTGCTCATTTACAAATCCTTCCTTAGGCCACTTTTAACTTACGCAGCGCCGGCTTGGGCATATGCAGCAGATACCCATATCAATAAGCTTTCAGCAGCTCAAAACATAACCATTAGACAAATAGTAAATTCGCCGTCGTATTTTAGGAATGCTGAAATCCACGAGGAGCTTCGTCTCCTTTCTTTTCCAAATTTTATTCAAAAATTAACTGTAAACTTTCACAATTCATTAGATAATGATCTTCTCTCAAATCTCGCCAATTATGAACCAGCCGACTCTGCGAACAGAAAACGGCCCATAGCCGTTCTCTGTAATTAATTTTTATATTTTTTTCCCTTCCTTCTTCTCTTATAATTATAAAAAAAACTGTTATGTAATCTCCTTGATCTACTTCTGTAGACAAATTTCTTTTTATCAAGTTAAAATTCTCTCTTAACTTTGCACTGCTCCTTGCGAGCACTGCTTCTCATTCTACCATTAAACTTCCTTCTATCTTACAAAGCTGTTTTGTTTAATCTCCCGGATCCAAATTCAACCTATCTGCTTTCATCTTTCTAACTATTGGTCATTCACTATGCAAGTCTACGTTAGCGGGCGTGGCCCATGTAACGTAGTCACATCACTTATCCTATTGACGCCTATTGACGGACATGGTCCGCAGATCCATGCAAAATTTCAAAATTTCCGAGACCTCAAAACTGCATCGAAAATGACGGTCGCCAATTAACTGATGTAATCTTTAAAACTTAATGGATGACAATGGCATACTGTGTGCTTCATAGGTATAAAAATATTTCTTTCTCTATCTTGCTTTGAATTTTTGTTATTGATGTTCCAAATCAGAACGTTCTTTCTGCCGCACCCTGTAGAACGTTTCACCCATTCATTGGTAAAACAAGAGGAGTGACACTGGGAGTCAAAAGTGGCAACAATATATATTTAATACAACGTCATAGAAAAAGAGAACACATTTGTTTTGTCGATTTGTTTACGCGTGGATATGTACTTTGTTCTGAGATGGAAGATGTGTATACAATTGTCACTCATTTCCGACTCCTGGTGAGTTTCTTGACCAATTTCATGGGCATCTCCTGCAGGGATCTAGTTCTGGAACTGCTCCTGTCTTTTCTCTGGGATGACTTGGACCTGGGCTTGACAGCAGACGTCGAACTAGACTCGGACTGCGAGCTGCTTCCTGGTCTCGAATTGACCGGGGTAGGGCGAGGAGGGCTCAACTGCTTATTGTGAATCTCTGCAAGAGTAGAAATCTAGAATGAACGCATTAGACGCATCGTAAGCAAAGAACAACTAAGGGGACACGTACCTTTTACAGGCCAACAGACTCGACAAACATATATATCCCTATTTTCAATCATCGGTAGTTACTAAAATAATTTATTCAGAAATATGAAAATTTTACTGCGAGTTAAACACTTTCTCTTTTTTATAAATATGGCTCTCAATCTTTTCTACGTTGAAGATAAATATTTTAATTTTGTTAAATTTCAACCATTGTTTTTTGTTAAATTTCAACCATTGTTATGACAATTCGTTAAGACTTGCGTCCGTATATTAATGAATATACATATTTTTATCATGTTTTTATTAACTCGATTTCTTGTTTGTGTGTGTGTGTGTTTGTCCAGTACAAATCTTGCAATCGATTTTTAACTAACTTCCCGACTAGCTAGACATTTGAAACTTTTAGAATAGCTCAGAACACGATGACAATGCATCATTTTATTATTTTAATACTTTTAGCCATCTTTAAGCAGATTTGAATTCAATTTCAGTTAATTTTGTTTTGTAGAATGGTGCAGCCATCTATCGGCCGGGTCGGGTACGAAAATTTAAACGCAAGTTAACTTCCAATTAACTTCATTTTCTTTCAAGTTGATGGGATAATTCAACAAAAAAATTTTAAAAAAGTATTTATTAATACATAGAATTGTCAAGTTTATATGATTCAACAGAAAATTTAAAAACATGGTATATAAAAAGTTCTTTTTATCTTGTAATTATTTAGTCTTAAAATTATGTTGTATAATATATCTTTAAAATGAACTACTCTGAAATCAAAATTCTTACTTCTTCATAGAAAAAAAGATTTTTTTTAAATTATAATTTCGAAGAAATTTTTGATAAATTTTACTGTAATTAAAATTTTTATGGCAGGAATGACATAATAGTAGGTCATTTTAATGATGCTTGTTTATATTGCCCGTGTATAAAATTTCATGGTGTTCTAGCCAACTGTTTTGGTGATATCATGTGCGAAACGACACAACAATGAAAAAAAACAATGGTTAAAATTTTTTTTAATTAAAAATGTTCTCGTCAAGTTAGAAAAAACTGAGAGTCATGTTTATAAAGAAGAAAAGGTGTTTAACCCTCAGTAAAATTTTCATATTTCTGAATAAATTATTTTATTAACTACTTATGATTGAAAATAAGGTTATGTTTGTCGAGTCTCTTGGTCTTTAAAAGGTATGTGTCCCCTGAACTATGAACCCCATCTTTTCACTATCGTCTTTTTTTTAAGTAAATCTAACATAGATGTATGATAAGGGCAAATAAAAGAACATGATTCACTGAAGCAATTTAAGATTTACCCCATATTTTGATGAAAGAAAGCAAGATTCAGGTTAAACTACAGACTTAGTGACCCTTATGAACTCTCTGACTAATTTCTACAATTAAATTATATGTAAACAGCAGCAACAAATACTTCATTGGTTTCTCCACAGAAAATTGCACTTCTCTGACAGGAAAATAAACAAAGCAAACTATAAAAAAACTATAAAGGAGAAAATTTAAACTTAAAATCCAGATACATATAACAAATTTAATGTATTTTCAATTGCTGCAAATGATGCCATTAATATTAGATAAGAAAAAAGCTTGCGTAAGTTTCTAATATTTAAATTTATGAAAGTATAATTGAAGTAAGATCAAAGAAAATTCATTATTACATATCTTTTGATAATTTCCATAAAATAAAAAACGTACCTTTGGAAATAGGGCATAACGATTACGAAAAGTCAGCTTAAATCAGTAGCATGCAAAATGGCATAGCGATAAAGGTTGGTAATTCCAAATTTTTGGTAATTAAAGATAATTTTTTACACGGACGTTTAAATTATTTTATGTTTAGACGATGGAAACGTGAATTCCTTGTAGCTCATCTTCTTTATTTTCCAGTAACTTTTCTCTTTTAGACGGAGAATACCTTATCCGTAGTTTATCGTTTCATTTTTTTAACTCCATCTCCCCCCCCCCCCATAATCTTTGAATGTTAAATCTTTGAATCTTTGAAAAATTAAATCTTTGAATGTTTTTTGTAACGAGATTTAACGAGAATTATATATAAAAAAAGTCATATTTATGTTGATAGTAGATATATAGGCAGTGATTAACAGGGGTTTAATTCCCCACCCGAAATCGAAGTCTCTAATAACAACTGTATTGGATAAAATGGCCTTGTGGGACCCTCCCATAACTGATTAGGGAATTTAAAAATTGAACGAGATAGTGTATATTATATGCATATCCAGAAACTTAATAAAATCCCTCATGTATATTTTACGCCGGCCTCCATATTTCGTCATAATGTTATAGGAGAAATCAGTCATCTAAAATGAAGAATACTTATACAGTTATTGCTCTGTAGACATTATGCAATGTAATTGGTCAAACCGTAATATGAAGTGGTGGATGATTATCAAATTCAATGAGTTTCTTTTCAGTCTTCGAAAAAATGTAAACTCTAGAGCAAGCGTGTCCAATCCGCTGCCGGCGAGCCGCATGCGGCCCTGGAGAGCTAGCAATGCTGCCCCACAAGATGGTGAGCTTTATGTGACCTATCATCCCATAGTAAAATATGCTTTTCTTCACAGTCATGCTTTATTGAAGCCGGCACAACATACCCTTGTGATCAATTATTTTCAAAGATCAACCACATAAAGAGTAAAAGGAGATAAAACGTTTCTGATGAGGATGGGAAACTTTAAAGATTCATTAAAAATTGGTAACTATTTCACGTAAACCAGACATTGATGCATTTGGTTTGCAAAAAAAGGTCCAATACCACACTAACTTTAACTTTATGCTGCCTTCTTTTTTAAATGTTGTAATAAAATATAAAATTTATTTTTTACTTTTTAAATATTAATTCTGTGTTTTCTGGGTAAAGGTTGTTAAGTCCAAATTGGGCTTAAATGAGTTATCAAACAAGGCATCTTTGAAAAACCCAGGGCTACTGCAGGGTATAGTCCAGTTCCACTCCTAAATATTTTTATTCATCGGTGAAAATTTGCGATATGTGAAACAAAACACAATCATGTTAGTTTTCAATCTCGTTTTTCTCAAAACTACGATTTTGGACGACACCCTTTACACAGCAAACACATAATTATATTATATATTTCATTTGCAACCAAACACAAATATTCATCACTCAGTGCTGCACAGGCTAGCTAGCCATAAGGTTGGACACCCGTGCTCTTGAGCCGTAGCATGCAAACTGTGGGTCGCGACCCACAGAGGGGTCATGGAAAACATTGCAGGGGTTGCGGATTGTCTGGAGAAAATTTATGTCATACTGAATCATTTAATTTAAAAACATACTTTAAACTTAAAATTACATATTTTTATATTTATGTTTAAAATATGATATTGTTATGTAAGGTGTCAAACAGTCTTACAAGACCATATTGTTTCCATTCGCTTTTACCTACATGTGCGAAAGTGGATTCTCAAAATGAGTAGCTATACAAACCAAACAACGATGATATGGAAGTAGCATTCTTAAATATTTCACCATATATTGAACAAATACTATCTGAGTGAATACTACTGAACGAATACTACTCACCGTTCTCATTAATTTTTTTCAGTTAGGTTTTAAAAAAATAAAGGAAGTTTGCAATTTTTAATGTTTTAAAATGAACCTTATTAATTTAAAAATGAAATACAAATACCGTTTAATATTCAAATATGAAGTCTTCGTCACATAAGATTTGGGGGAGAAAAGTGTAGATGGCAAGGGTAAATAGACATTTTTTATTGTAATTATGCAAAGTTAATATATACCCCAAAACTACAGTTCATTGATTTTTTTATATAGTGTCTCATAATTTGCT
Organism: Dolomedes plantarius; assembly: GCA_907164885.2. Classification (NCBI taxonomy): domain Eukaryota; kingdom Metazoa; phylum Arthropoda; class Arachnida; order Araneae; family Dolomedidae; genus Dolomedes; species Dolomedes plantarius. The sequence continues at coordinate 43,025,330 of OU015491.1, read as the reverse complement.
TATTTCACTTTCCTATTCTTTTGTTAACACTTTCCTAAATTTAAAATAAAAATTGCCATTTCCAATAAATTTTCATTGGGGTCGAGGGATTTTTTTATTTAAAGAAAATGGGTCGCAGTCGAAATAAGTTTTCGCACCACTGCTCTAGAGCGCTAATGTCAACTTCTGCTACACAAGGCTGATTTGACCAGAGCCTGTAGATTAAAAAGCCCATTCCGAACAGCTACAAATGTCTATACCACCAACAGTGGCATTTGAACCCAGAGGCACTGGGCTGAAAGCCAGCGAGAGGTGATGGAAAACGTACAGCATTACCAGGAAAAGGTCTCCGATTTGTGAAGACGGAGTATGGGAGTTGATATCCGTCAAGTCGGTTGTTTTAAAATAGGTGGGTTTATCATACATCACTAATGGTGCATGTACATTGGTGCAGAGTTCTCTGCCTGTCCCTTGGGGAATCCAGTGATTCATGTTGACTCTGTACTCTGTACTATGCGTGGATCGCCTCCTCTGGCGGTCCATCAAAGAAAGGGCGGGGGGTCAGCGGGTCAAATGGTGTCGAGCGGGGTCGGGGGAGACACCACATCAAAGAAACCTTGGGGGCGGGAATGGGGGTGGTTCTAAATACCGTGTCTAATGTTACCGTGACTAATGTGATGACAGGAGTCGGGGGTCTGCACGCAGAGAACTCTGCACCAATCTATATGCGCTATTAGAAAATAAGTAATGGGCTCCATTCGCGTCATCGATGTTCGGTGATGAAATACGCTGAAAGACAATTTCAGTTCCCTAAAGTGTCGACATTATTAGTGATTCTTGACATGAGATTCATCCGTTTTATGAATCCATTATCTGTGAAATACAATTAGCGATTGCATCAAGGGAAACTTACGTCCTTCCAAAAATGGTTTTAGCATTTCATAACTCTCTTTCTTCCTGTTTTGTAGCGTCTGACATTGCTTCCAATTTAGAAGAAAATTTCTGTATGACTGGGACACCACTCGGCCATCCAATTCCTCTAAAGGTAAAGAAAAATAAGCAATCATTTCTTAATCTCTGAACTGACCAATGGAATTCAAATTATTTATTATTTATATTTATGATTCAGAAATCTAAGTAATGTTTAACGAACAATGATGGTAAAATATGTCATTAGAAATGATGCCTTATTTGTTTCCCTATGTGCTAATAAATGAGAAAACGATAACGGGCTAGTAAGTTAAAATTATATTTTAGGATGCCCCCTTTAAAAAATTGTTTCCTTATTTATATACAAACTTAAGCCTGCACACTGAAGAAAGTATTTCAAATGTAAAGATAAGCACTGTCTGGCAACTTCATTCACTATCTTCAGAAATAAAAAAGAATTATTCAGATATGCAAAGGGAACACAAAATACCGTAGAACAGATTATATTTTTTATTATTAATAAATACTATATATGGTTATATAAAGGACCATATATAGTATTTATTAATAATAAAAAATTAATCTGTTCTATATAGTCTGAACTGACCGATGGAATTCAAATTATTTATTATTTATATTTATGATTCAGAAATCTAAGTAATGTTTAACGAACAATGATGGTAAAATATGTCATTAGAAATGATGCCTTATTTGTTTCCCTATGTAATAAATGAGAAAACGATAACGGTCTAGTAGGTTAAAATTATAATTTAGGATGCCCCCTTTAAAAAATTGTTTCCTTATTTATATACAAACTTAAGCCTGCACAGTGAAGAAAGTATTACAAATGTAAAGATAAGCACTGTCTGGTAACTTCATTCACTATCTTCAGAAATTAAAAAAAATTATTCAGATATGCAAAGGGAACACAAAATACCGTAGAACAGATTATATTTTTTATTATTAATAAATAATGTACATGGTTATATAAAGGAATAGTTTTTAAACTATAAAAATTTTGATTTGATTAGAATGATACTAAGCTATAAGTATGTAAAAAGTTTTTAAAATATTAATAAAAAATAATAAATATGTTCTTACACATTATTACTGAACAACTCTAAAAACTATCACTTTTGAGGAAAATTTAAATGGAAAGACTACAGTGTTTTAGAGCTAAAATATTGTCTCTTTGAGCTTTTTTCTCTGAATATCTATTTAACAGATTACGGTATTCTAATACACGTGTATATTACCATTCTAGACCAGAGATCAGCGAACTTAAGTAATATCTGTAAGATATTTCAGATATACTATTTTTTATGTGTATAGTAGATAAGAAATAAACTTTATACAATTAATTAGGCGTGGCTTTACAGTTTTGACTTAAGTGATCTGACCTACTTGTTTTGCTTAAAATTCACAAATTTTAATTTTTCATAGTTCATCTGCGCCTGCCAAATTTGCAGAACACATTTATCAGCATAAAATTAATTCTGAAAGTGTCCTTTTAAATCCGAATTATTATAATCACTTTCGTGATAAATTGTTTTCGTCAAAAATGTCGGAACTTAAAAAAATAATTTCTTAATCTATTTAATAAAACATAGTATATTATAAAAACGCTTGAAAAAAGTGTTATTTTTTTTCCTATATGTCCAAGGGAAAGAATTACATTACATTAAAGTTTTCGTTCATTTAAAGAAAAATTTTAAGACTGAATGAAATTGCACCGGCATTTTCTTGCGATTAAAATCATTTGAGTTTTTCCCTCACCAAGTTCTAGGCAGCTGACGACGACGTTGTCGCGGTATTTTCTCGTCTTGCATACTGGGTTTCCGTTCAACCTCATCAGAATCACGCAGTGCCATTCGCTGATGACATCCACTAGTTCGTTTAAATCTTGAACTTCATTTTCCTCAGCTAGCAGAGTCTCCAGGCGTACAAGCGGTCTCAAAGGCAGCAGGGACCGGAGGCCATTACCGGAAACGTTCAAAACCCTCAGAGTGTCCTAGAATTGGAAACAAGTACCATGTACGAACTGTTATGCTTTATTAGCAGTTTATGCGACACGGGTTTTTGAAAATTCTGGTGAAATACTCAGATATCTAAAAGGGAAGTAGTGCTTTTGGTTATTTAAACATACAAAACCGTCTGAGGGATTCTTTATGTTTAAAGCACTGCGACTACCATCCTAATCAACCTAAAAATGAATCATGCCTTCCCCCTGTAACCATTGCTTATTAAACGAGATGATAAAAAATCAGTTGGTACGTTTAGTCTAAACAATTCTGAGAACAATTTTTGACTCCTTACAAACTTATCAAAACTTATGAGTATTAATTAAAACCTTAACGTTTGTATATATAAATATATGTGTGTATATAGAAATATCCTCAAACTCATATAAATTACTTATATAAAACATCATATATATATTATAAAAAGCTAAAAGTTTCGTCTTTGATCTCAAAAGATGTGATATCGTGTCCACAGTATTTTGTGCTTCTAGTACATTGCATGTGGTTGAAAGCCGGGCAACAGAATTGAATTCCGAAGTATCTAATTGAGAAAATCATATGAATTCATACTTTTATACAATTTTGGTAGTTTTCTTTGGGGGGGGGGGGTGGATTCAGTTTCAACGAACTGATAGTAACCTTTCAGCTGCTTCGTTGGTCAGAAAGAAAAGGGTTGAAAAATGTAATTTTTAAAAAAATAGATTTTTTTTATCATCTGTAGGTCTTTTGGATCCTTTTTATTCGTTATATCCCTGAATATTCTTGCTGGATCAGGAGTATTTTACACGCTTATCTAAAAATGATTTTATAGTAGGAAGTTGTTAAGAATCCCTCAATCCAAAATAGCTTCTCTGAAAACTTCAGTATCCGAGTATGAGAGGTAATCCATTGATCAGAGAGGCAGGTTAAAAAGGAAGGAAAAAAGAAACAAAGAAGAAAGATAGAAAGAATGAAAGAAAGAAAAATTTCTCGGCATTATAAATTATAAATTTTCTTCATCGAGTAAATCAGACGTTCGCATCAGTTCCTACTGCAACGTCCAAATAGATGGATTTATTTCAAAATAAAAGGTTTTAGAAATTTCTACTCAACTCGATTTGAAAGTGAACATAGTGGTGTAATCTCTAATGAGAAAAATCAATTTCTCGCAGTATTCACCTAACAACGTTGTCAATAACTGTACGGAAATTGCATAAACTGCACCTTCTTTCGCTGTTACATTAAATGAACTGAAACCGCGAAAAAGATTTTCCCTCGTCCCAATTTGCAAGAACCACTTTTATAAAACCAGTCATAGAGAACATTCTTGAAATCAAAACAGTTAAATCATATTCAAACAAAAACTACATATTTATTTTAAAAACTGAATACATTAAGGGGAGTCATCACCTTTACACAAGTCAAGAAGACTAAATTTTTGCTGTTTGTTCGAACTTCTATAACTCTTCTATTTTATTTTTTTTGTCATTGTCCATTATATATGAAATTTTGAGTATTACTTCTCTAATCTTTATAGATTATGTTCCCAGAATTAATTTTATTACAAGTGAATAAGAATTTTATTTATGAAGTAAGAAGTGAGTGTATTTTCTGAAAATTTCAAATTTATACTGATACACTGCTCGCAGACTTACAACAAAACTAATTAAGTTTCAAGAATACTTTTTGAATTTTTGTTATATTAAAACATTGGGTATATTTCTACACCTATTTAAATTTTAAAACACCAAAAAATATTTACTCCAGGACAATCAGATTTAAAATAACTGAAAAAACCCATTAAAATTACAAGTCAGGTGCTATAAATTCATAGTAAAATAATTTTTAAAGAAAACATTAGGTGCATATTTTTGGTAGTATCATTCTACACCTATCCTGAAAATATGAAAGCAATATATGCAGTAGTTTCTTTTATACAGTGCGCGCAAGCATGAAAATGATTTTGTGTGGGAACTTTAAAAAAGGCTTTTAAGGGGACAGTGGACCTTCAAATCTAACTTTTTTTGCTTTGAATGGATTTGCTTGAAATTTTAATATGTGATTAGTACCATAGATATGTAAAAATGGTTAAAATTCAAAGATGAAATATTAATAATTAATGAATTGTTAATTATTAATTATATCAAAAATTGGCTTAATTAAAAATGTTCCATGCATTTCTTTTGCATATAATAAGGTAATTTTTATTTACAGGATACCTTATAGAACTATCAATGAAACACATTGCTTATTTTATGCATTCATTAAAAATATAAAGAGAAAAAAAAAATAATAGTGAAAACACCCTTTTTATTACGCAAAATACCTATAAATCATCTTTTTCAAGTACAAAATTTAGAAATTCTGAGCTACGAAGCATAATTTTTTCCAATAAGATTTATTTGATATACAGTTAAGTATATAAAACTTAAATTTCAAAGCAATACGATAATTAGAAATGCGCCCGGAGCAGTTTGAATATTCGTATGACACGAAAATTTTTATTTTGAGAAAAACACATTTAAAGTTATTGCTATTAGTAACCACATAATATCTTAATTAAATACAAATGCCTATAACTAGGAAAGTAATCACAGAAATTAAAAATTCTTTTTGCAACACATTCCTACTCGTATGTATTTCACAATTCAATAAAATAAAAAAATTCGAATTTTTGGACAAATTTCACAATTTTGAAAGTCCACTGTCCCCTTAAAGTTCCCACACTGGTAATGTTTCCATTGGAACTACTTCTTTCATGTAATAGATTTTAATGTTCTAATTGGAATATTTTAACGCGGTTTGATTTAAATGATTCAGAAATGTTCAAATATTCTAAAAATGCAAAAAAAGTAAAATTCGATTTTTTGGAGATTCAAAGGTAAGGACTCCTCTTAATTGTAAAAGGCACGTTGAAATTAAATTACTTTTGCATCGATTTTCATTTTGTATACCGTTCAGTGAAACTTTTGCGTTCTAAAAATTTTTGTTTTATTTCCTGTTGTTTTTCTTCTACCTTGATTTTCTACTGTCTTACGATTTTTCTTTTGCTGGTTCAATTTTAAATCTGAAAATTGAGTTATCACTCGACCAGCTTTTTCAGTATCCGGGTCTTAATTTCGACACAGTTTTTTTATCACTGTCATCTAGTGCAATTTGTTTTACACACATTGGGCACTTTTATATGTAGGAAAAAAAAAACTTGTATAAAAATTTTCTATTGTGTTTCATCGCTAGGTATAATCTCTTGAAAGAACGTTTGCGATTACAATGTTAAGTTCACTTACCGATACTCCTGTTACAGAATTCGGATCTATCTCCAGAGGATGGTCTTCTGGGATCCTTTGGAACTGCACGTAAAGCTCACGCAACTCACAAAGTGTCTCTAATCCCTCGAGTTTTTGGATGGCATTGTAGCTTACATTTCTGGACAGACGCAATGAATATTTTAGTGTTATGAATCATCACAAAACGAAAACACATGGAAAAAAGTTGCTTTAATTATTTTGTTACGATTATTTCTAGTACTCCTTGAATAATCATAAGGGAATGAATGCGAATTTTTGTACTAATTTAAAAATTTCTTATAATAAGGAAATTAATCATTTTTACCATTGAGATAAGGAATAAATATTCTTGTAAATTTTCTTTACAATTAATTGTAATTAGGTACAAATTCTATGCAGATCCAATAACGTTTTAGAGAAATTCCCTTATTAAAACATTATTTGACATATTCCAGATGATATACAAAAATAAACTTATTTAAACAGTCGTGTGATATGCCCCACAATCCTGTGTAATTCATCCGAAGTTTAAGTCAACAAGTAAGAGATTTTTTGGAGTATTCTCTTTTACCTGATGTAGAGCATTAGCTATTTTGTACAGGGGTCGTCACTCTCAAATATAAAAGCGTTTTTCCTGGTGTTGTAAAAGACTGAAGAGCCACGTATTTACGAAAACATACCTGCTGTCCTAAATAGTTCTGTAATTATCTAGGTAATTGGAAATATCTTTTGCTTTTAGAATATCAAATGAACTGCTCTTTTCTGATGATCATTAAAGAAGTTCTCACACTCATTAATTTGCCATAGAAAGTAATGTAAATAACAGCAGTAAATGCTGTGCTAATTCAGTGGCCATTTTTGGAGGACTTCTCGTGAGGAGTCTTTTCGTGTTTTTTAACTATCACACAGTAAACGAGCAATAGACCCTGGTGCTTTGAAAAGTTATTCAAATAATATGAATCAGTTTTTAAAGTTGAAATAAACTATCTTCATCTTGGTAAAAAACATTCCTTAGTTTAACATGGATATAACAGGCAATAAAATTCACGTTTGAATTTAAGGGGATACAGAAGTTAAAGCATCACATCTTCTGTAAGATTATTTTGCTTTGCAATAATTACTTTTATACCCTTAATGAGATGTTTCGAGTTTTAAAACTTACTGTTTGCTTGCCTGCAAACTAGGCAAAAGAAATTCATTCAAAAAGGCATTCATTTATGCTTACTCCACACCAACGGCGACGGAGACGAAAATCAGGCATCTTCGTTGTTGTTCATGCGCATTACAAACAAATTTTCACTTCCCCGGTTCGTCTCCGTCTCTGGTCTCTGCGGTTTCAAGTTGGAAAAAGTTCAACTTGTCGAGCATGTCTCTGAAGCCATGCTCGACAGCCAATCAGAATAGAAAGAGAAGAGTATGCGCATGCGCAAATACATTGCTTCTTCTCGTCTCCTAGTGGTGTGAAGGCTTTTAAGACAGCCATAGAGACAGGTGGCAAAATGTGTCTGTCTTTCGTTGCTGTCGCCGTTGGTGTAGAGTAAGCATTAGACAACTGACATTTCCACACGTAGTCTGCATTTTTTATATGTGTTTTGCGAAGGACAAATAACGAAAACAAGTAAATGAAAAACCAGCCGCGTGTTCTGGATTCGATTTGTTTGTAAAGTATAGTAGTGCTCTTGCAAAAATCGGTCAACAGTGTTATCTTGTAAATTTGAAACAATTAATAATAATAATGTTCTAAAGTATAACTTCAGTTACTATTCCCGCTGTATTATCAGCATATACTTCTAAAGCGTCTTCCTCGATATTTTGGGGATGGTCTGTTCTAGTTTTGATAAGCAAAGAATACTGCGAAAAAAGAAAAATTACACAAAAATTGCATCTTATTCGTAAGGTCTTCACGTATTTCACAAGTAATAAAAATTTGATATGTTACTTCTTACGTACAAACAGTAATGCTTACTCCACACCAACGGCGACAGCAACGAAAGACACACACATTTTGCCACCTGTCTTTGTGGCTGTCATAAAAGCCTTCACACCGCTAGGAGACGGGTAGAAGAGGCAATTTATTTGCGCATGCGCATAATCTTCTCTTTCTATTCTGATTGGCTGTCGAGCATGGCGGCAGAGACAAAAGTTGAATTTTTTCCAACTAGAAACGCAGAGACCAGAGACGGAGACGAACCGGTGAGTGAAAATTTGTTTGTACTACGCATGCGCAACAACGAAGATGCATGATTTTCGTCTCCATCTCCATTGGTGTGGAGTAACCATTATTGTTGCTAAAGTGACAAAATTGAATTATTTCTTTATGTCTGCCTTCACATTCGTAGCAAACTGCTACCAAACGATGTAATGTGAATGCAAGAAGGCACAATATGTTAAATCTACAGCATCTATACAACTGATAAAATAATATCGGTTGCTATGACCTCTTCATTTTACGTTGTGAAGTTGTATGCATTCCGTCACATTAACAGGACATTCGTCAAAAACAGTTGCGTATTATACCCCAGGAAACCTTTTAAGAGCTCTTTTTGCAATCACTAATACTATTATTATAGACATATTTCCATTAATAAAGGGCACTTCTTGAAACGATAGTAAAGAAAAGAATAGATTGTGCTTTATACTCACAACACGGTGAGTTGAGTCAGAGCTTGCAGGTTTTCCAGTCTCCGAATGCGATTGCTCTGCAAGTAAAGGCAAGTGAGGTGTTCGAGGTGCTCCACGTTCTCGATCTTTTCGATCTTGTTCTCGTACAAATACAGCGCAATCAGACTGAGGCACATTTCGAGGTTTTCCTGGAATCGACAAACGTCGGCATCAGTCGCACGAATATTCTTGTCTCTCAAAGAGACCAATAACAGTCAACTAGTTAGAACCACTTTGAGATACGCATTATCTCTGCCATAATAGATTATATTAGAAGCCATCATTCAGCATTAGCATGTTAAAAGAAACGGTAAAAGCGAAATCAATTCTTAATGACTCCTTTTTTTTAAAGGCTGATTAAGGATGTCTTGATTTCCAGAAAATAATCTCAAATATTTTGTTGCAATAAACATATGTGTATCAAGGAAAATTTAAAGAGTTGATTAAACAATATTTCAGATATTGGTAAAAGTGCGTTTAAAATATTAGCAATTAAAAGGAAAAGAGAAGGATTTCTTGCTATTTCAAGTGTTGATAATAAAAATATCTGCTTTCGCAAGTGGGGGGAGGTCTTTGAACACAGGGCTATACTGACTTAAAATGAGTAAACGTAAAAGGCCCTTTATGGGTAAATAATATAAACATACCCTCACAGTTAACACAAATATACAAATATATATATATATATATATATATATATATATATATATATATATATATATATATATATATATATATATTTATATATATATATATATATATATATATATATATATATATATATATATATATTTATATATATATATATATATATATATATATATATATATATATATATATATATATTTATATATATATATATATATATATATATATATATATATATATATTTATATATATATATATATATATATATATATATATATATATTTTTTTTTTTTTATATATATATATATATATATATATATATATATATATATATATATGCATGCGTGTGTGTGTTACGCATACTTCATATTTAAGTGGTCAAAATTATTCTGAACTCTTTACCGATCACGTCACGAATATAAGATACCTTCGATGAACTCACAAATATGCCTGTCTTCTATTTTTTATCTCTTAGCAGCAGTATTAATTTCCTTGAGTATTTTAAAGAGGTATAAAGTACAGAGCTCCAAAAAACACCTCTCCCCATGTTCGTTTCGAAATCGAATAAAAGCAGAAATGATACGTTTGACTACCGGAGAAATGTAGGCTACGCATACATTTAACTGTTCTTAGAAACGAGCTTTTGATTTCAGAATGATTATCAGACAATTTCTGATTAAACCTGATTAAAAATAAAAAAAGTCATGTTCTGTATTTCAGAAACAAAGGTCACTCAGAACATCATGTTGTACTACCAATGATACTGATGTTATGCGTATTTTTTGGTAAAGCATAATAATAAAAATTAGACATTAAGATTGACAAGAAGCATAATGATTAGAAATCTTTGAATTTCTTGATTAAAAACAGTGCGGACTTATTCATGATCCTATCACATCTGAGATAATCGCGTGGTGACAGTTAATTCTTCATCTTTTAAGATTATTCTTGATCATTTTCTCATCAGGCACGTAGAACTAACTTATGATTTTATATATCGCTATGTGATCTCGAAATGTGCAATTATGAAAAAAAAATAGAAAAATCTGAACCTTTTAATGTTTAAAATTTATTGAGTTTTTCTCATTGAAAAAATTTACAAACGAGGTTTGTGTAGAAAATATAATCAAGAGTAATTAAGGTGGGACTGTAAAATGCTAATCCGTGATAATATGTATCAGATCTATAATAATTTCGTGGTCACAGTTATACTCCGCGGCTTTTAAGCTAACGTTTGCTTTTTTCACCTCTAGTAGGTAGAAATAATCTGATGTATTGCGATATGATATGAAAATGCTCAAATGTGAGTGAAAAGATTGTAAAAGAGATAAAGCTTTAAAACTGAAAAATTAATCAAGTCGTTCCTATTCAGAAAGTTTTGACGTTTCCGTCGAAAGCGCATTTAGGGTGATTAGAATAAAATGGCAAACTTACGATCTTTCTGATGTACTGCTCTTGCAGGTAGAGGTGAGTGATGCGCAGCTGGGGGTCTTCGTCACCGCCATGAGGAGGGAGAAGGTTCTTCGAAGAACACCGGAGGATCAACTCCTTGTTGATCCGCATCGTCGCCCCTTAACATCACGTGAACTGAGCCTAGGCGGAATAATAAAAAAAAAAAAAAATTCCCTGCTTCAGAACATGATCACCATTTGATAACCGGTAACTAAATGGTATTCGTGTGATATATCTTTAAAAACGTATATTTGTCGACTTCAGAAACCATCCCATCAATTGAAAATATACACAAGGTTGACGAATGGTATTTAGGTTTAAATTTACTTCCTATGAGCTCAGATTTTCTTTAGTGATCTTTACTTCAGCAAAACCAGTCGCTCAAATTAGCAAAGTTCCAATTTTACAGAGGTCAAACTTAAATTTGTTGGTTTATTAAGTTGTTCTCGTCAATGATATCACAAGCCAACACCATGACCTCTTCTTTAATTTGACCACATCCATTACCTCACTGATTTAATATTAAACAATTATTAAGGAGAAATTAAAGCATTCTATAGGGTGGATGAATAAAGAGAGCGCTGAGGGCCTCAAGAATACAGGATTCCTTCATTTCAGTATCCAATGAAATAAAGCCTATGATCATGTGACTTACCGTATTTCTAAGTGGTGTCGTTTCTAGTTTTACTCCCGTTGGTTCATATGCTTTTCTCTTTCAGTTGGGTATATTTTGGTTTATATTCAGTGAAGAATAGTAATTAATAAACAGCGCCACATAATTAGAAGAAATTTTGAAAAATACTGAATTTTTCTTTTTAATAAATTTAGCATTTTAATGAAATAAATCACTCGTTTTATATGTATTTAAATTAGAGTGAGTGTAATTACTAATTCATGAGTAAAATAAGAAATTAAACTAGACATTAGATTTAACCATCTATAACCAACCGGAAAACTTTATGACCCTGAGCTCTTTCACTGGATCATTGCTGTAATTTGTCGCTAATATGAAACTTGGCTACTTGTACATTAATTCAATTAGTGCATTTTTTCTTCCCGCGTAAAATTTGGCTTTTCTTTGTCACATTTTTTTTATCTGCTATCAACCTGATTAAAAACGGTGAATCACGAAATTCTAATTTTGGAATCTGTTCTGTTAAGTTTGATTCCCAATGTTGCTCCAATTTCGGATATTTCGTAGATAGCTTCAAATGTGTCACTGAAAGAAAAATCAGTTTTTGGAGGTCACTTATGCATACCGAACGTTGCTTTTAATAATTTTCACTGAATAAAACAATAAGAATGAGAATTATGATATTGAATATAATTTGAATAGGAATATTTGTGTTCAGTTCTTCCCTCATACATATTTGAAAAATTTAGGTTCTAAAGCCTGAAATAAGTAAAAATCTTATGGCACAAGGACTTATATCCATTTCTGAAGGAACGAGATTAAAAACTGCCAATCGCTAAAATAAAGCGTTCTATATCGTAATTCGATTAATCTATACTTATATATAAAGAGAGAGAGCGATTTTGTACGTGGAGGGTAATCTTCAGAACCACTGTACCTATTTGAAAAATTCTTTCACTGTTTGAAAGGTACATTATTCCAGATGGACATAGGCTATATATTATGTATATCTGATCAGAAGAAATAAAGTTAGGGGCTTAATCCTAACAATCTCCATTCTTTCCGCTACTGTCCTATACCGCTTTTTGTGCCGAAGTATTCAACGATCCTTAGCGTGGTGCTATCTATACTTATATATAAAGAGAGAGAGCGATTTTGTACGTGGAGGGTAATCTTCAGAACCACTGTACCTATTTGAAAAATTCTTTCACTGTTTGAAAGGTATATTATTCCAGATGGACATAGGCTATATATTATGTATATCTGATCAGTAGAAATAAAGTTAGGGGCTTAATCCTAACAATCTCCATTCTTTCCGCTACTGTCTTCTACCGCTTTTTGTTCCGAAGATTTCAACGATCCTTAGCGTGGTGCTATCGCGGTGGGCTTCTGTTCTGACGCTAGCGGTTCGAACCTGGCAGTTCTCCAGCACGACTTTTTCTTTCAAAAAAATTATTTTAATTATTAACTAACGTAAAATTAATTTAAGGTATTATTTAGGTTATTATTAAGGTAAAAAAATATTTACAATTTATTGGCTATCAACTGGAAATTTATTGGTATAATATTTTGTTCAACCCGGACAAAGTCGGGACAGGCCGCTAGTCTATATATATAAAACAGTTCCGTGACTGACTAACTGACAAACTGATAACGCACAGACCAAACCGCTGGACTAAAGGGCTGAAATTTTGCATGGAGATTCTTCTTATAGTGTAGGGGTGCACAAAGAAAGATTTTTGAAAAATTCTTCTTAGATTTCTTAAAATTAAATTTTTAAGCTGTTTTTGTAACATTTTTTAAGCTTGCTTTTAAAATAATAATCTGAGAGTTATCAAATTTACATCATAAGAAAGATCATAAAAATTCCTTTAAAATGAAATCTTTTTCGAGTTTTTACCTCCAATTTCTGATATTTGGGGAATTTTTAAAGATTAATTTTTATAATTTAATTTATTAAGTGCTGATCACGTGGTTTCTTTTCTTTTTTGTGATACTTTAAATTAATTTTGCGTCGTGTGCATAAAAAGGAAATAAATTGATAAAAAAAAATATTAAAATTCGGTAAAAGATAAAATTTAACCACTATACCATTTGAGATGGAAGTTTTTTTAAGAATTTAATTCAAATTAGTATGTTTTATGGATATTAAACATACAAATTAATTTCATACATTACCATTGTATTTAATTTGAATATTTTCTTCTACATTATTTTGTCTATAAAATTATCCGCTACGATTTTTTTTAAATATATTTCTTTTGCATTAATTGCATACATTGACCGTTGTATTTAATCTGAATGTACTCCGTAGCGAAGCACGGGTGTTCAGCTTAGCATCTCTTTTTTCAGTACGAAAAAGCTTTCACAAAATTCTAGTTGAACTTTCCTGTTTCCCCCAAAAATCCCGTATGACCCTTCTGTCTCCCACTGCTTATAGTTCATAAAAAAATTTAAGGTAATTCCAACATCGTACTGAAACGAAGATTTATATTTTGATAATTTAATTCAAAATTTCTATCCATTTGTATTTTTCATAATTCAAACAACAGAGTTAATTATTTCTCGTTATTTTGTAAGGCAACTCCTGTATGCTCAACAGAACATCTATCTGAAGTCAATATTTTTCCATTATTCAAAACATTATACATTTTGCTTTCTTCTTCCTCGGCTCAAGATCACATAGAATCTCATTCTCAAATCAGAATATCTATTTATTTATTTATTTATTTATTTATTTATTTAATTATTTTTTTTGGGGGGGGGTGGTAGGCAAAGACAAAAGATTTCTTTTTTCACACCCAACATACTTTAGAAATTGAATATGAAGTAAACCTGTCCATTACCCACCTTAACTTAATGATGTATACTCTAGAAGCATAATTAAAAAACATGTAGAACAATTTTAACAATACTTATTTTCTCAGTTCCTTCTAATTATTATAGCCATCGTATTCTGACAAATTAGCTGATTTTATGCGCTATTTTTGATGCTTTAAACCACAGATTTATATAGATTTTAAGAAACTGGGGACAATATAAGTATTTTAGAAAAATTATCAAGTCTTTGTTTGTAAAAAATATCATTATACAAATATCTTATAGATTATAGAGCCTATATATTACCATTATAGAGCTCAGATTTTCCCACTTTAAACAAATCAAATGGTATCAAAAACGCCATAAATAGTGATAAATCAGTAGTTCCCAACCCATAGAAGTCTGCGGACCACTAAGCAAGAAATTGAACCATGTGTGGACCACCACCACCACCCATCGACTTAAGGGGGAAACCTTCCGGTGGTATGGGGATATAGAATATCCCTCAGGCAAAAGGGATACAGGATTAACGTACTCGTATTCTAAAGTATCATATTCTAATAATAAAATAATTATGTTAAACTTTTAATAAATTTTAATTCAACACCTGATAGTCATTGAATATATTCGGCCCATTTAGTTCAGCTTACATTGCTTTCAAAATCTCCATTTATTTGGCAACGTTTTTATATGTGGTGCCGGATCACTCCCAAGGCTCTCGCGAACCACAGGTTGAGAGCCACTGAGGTAAATGAACCATTAAGGGCAAATGTCAGTCTATTTAATAGTAAGCTGGTTTATATGTTAATTCTCTTAAAAACCTTTTTAGAGTAGAGGTCCAAAAGTTAACCATGATTTTGGCCCTATATCTGCAAAGTATGATTCCTATTGCCACTATCTTCTTTCCTTATCATGACCTTCTCCCTGCTTGGAACTTGAACCTGTCATCTATAACTAACCGAATAAGCTTACGTTGAATATTACCCTGCAGATAATCAAATCGCCTTATGAAAAGTGAGAGTAAAACAGGGTAAATTTTGAAATATTCCTGAAAATTAGATCATCGCTTAAACATTTAAAAGAAAACTTTTGACAAAACAACCGATATATTCCCCAAAAAACTTACTTCTAAAAGTGTTAGATCGCGAAATATTATGATCTTTCTCCAAGTTTCTTTGATTGCATGAAAACTAATAATATTCTCTGTACCAACTTGTTTAAAACTTTGGGTAAAATCTTAAGTCTGCTGTAACCTTATTGGATTCGCTCACCTCAATGTTAACCTATAGAGAAAATGTGCCCAAGTATTGCTGACTTGGAATTAAAGTTTATTTAATTGTACTCCGTAATAGAGAAAGAAATTTTACACTTTGGGGAATTTTTCGTTTAAAAATAATGCAAATAATATTTTTAAAATTTAAATTATTCGGGGGAAAATTTGGTATAGTGTATTTAAACGCTCATAAATTCCTTTGGTGGATTAAATTTATAAAATGAATCCTGTTGCAAGGTGCAAAAAAGTTCAGGCTATCTGAAAAGGCCATTTTTATTGGATTGGATTATCAGCATTTATGTAGCTGTAAATAATAGAAAAAAATTTCTCCATAGGTTAACATTAAGGTGCGCGAATCCAATAGGGTTTCCACACAGCAGCCTTGAGGAATTGAACTGTTATGAAGTCTTGGATGTATGAAAAACGCAAATTCCTGAAGAATTTATCGTTATTTGTCAATATCAAATTCTATTTTGAAGTAATATTTATATTTTTTAAAAATCAAGCCATTTTCGGATATCAATTCTTTTGAATGGCCGAACCATCAATCAGACAAAGTTTACAAAGATTTGAAAGTTTTCTCAAACTTAATTCATTTAGATAGAAAATTTATTAGAACTCAAAAGAATGTAACATTAGCAAACTGAATGAGTCCTCCTTAGTCTTGCTAAATGAGAATTGGAGAAAATAACTCTCATTGAAGAAGTCCTCAAATTATTGAATTAATTTCAGGAGTTCTTGGCGGCTCAATCCCAATACACGGTACCCCAGCCGCTTAACAGCAACAAATATGTAGATAGACAACAAATACATATAACACCCTATTACTGGGTATGGTAATGCTGCTAAAAGTCACCAAATGCGATCCCTTAACTAAGCCGATAAGATAATCATGATATACGATTTCCCATAAGGATGAAGTGGCTTTTAAAATTAAATTTAAATTTATCCCATTTGATTTATTTGAAATTGTTCCCTCTTGGGTTAATCGGAAGTTGGGGCTGCCGCCAACTTGGCGATTATTTTCTTCCTGTTATGATGTATCCCCTTTTCTGATTACCCCTACAATTCCATCTGAATACGGCTTTGATAGTGTTTGTTCAATGCTTTTCAGTTAGCCGTTTATTGCTATGTTGGTTAAAGATGTCGTTTCTAAATATCAGGGGAGGATTTTGGATATTGTTAGATGTAGATTTTCGCAATAGAAACTAAGGGGGGGGGGGGGGGTTATAGCAGGGGTTGTAAATGACGCACTAGTCCATGGTTTCTTACATTCGGATCGGATAATATTATTTGATCTTTTGTGGGATAAGCTTTGTTCTACTGACCTCTACAGCCAGCGGAAGCTTTTTTTTACTGTACTACAGCCAGCGGTACGTAGCGAAGCCAGCGGCTGGGGATTTTCTGTAATATTTTTGGACGGATGCGTAACGGAGCGTAGCGGAGTGAAGCAAGGGTATCTTAGCGAAGCGAAGATCCCGTGTGCGCCTGCGAGTTTCATAAAGCCAGCAGTAAATTTGTATTTCAATTTATTTGCTCTTTCTTGGTCGCCACATTTGTTTACATTTCGCAGTTTAAGCCTAACAGGTCCCCGAACGGTATTTTGGGGCCAAATTGGCGATGGGACAGTGTATTTTAAACTTTAAAATTTTAAAAACAGCAAAACAACAAAATATGAGAAGGGAAAAAAAATCGCGGACTCAGAAACGCAAATTTGGCGACTTTAAAAAAAAATCGCCAAAAAGTCGCCAACCGCCCCAGCTTCTTCCGATTTACCCTATCTTGCAATATGCTGGCTGAATGTAATCGAAATTTACTTTCGCCATTTCGAAATTTATTTGCCTTGGATTTCCTTTGCGAAGACATGCGTTATGAAAATTTTGATTATTTGCAAATTACTGTATCGAGTTTATCTCTGATTAGATGAAATCATTATCAACAAGGTTTTTTTCTTCCGATGTTTTTGTATAGCTGCGACTTTTTACATGAAATTCACTTCAATAAAATGTGGAATTAAGCGTAGGCGCACTTTTGACAGTCGGACTAAATTTTTTAAAAGAATATAGAACCACAGAATGACATTTTTCGATTTTTTTCTAGACTTTTTTTATCAAACCTTAATACAAAATTATCCAAAATTTGGTGTGACAAGGGAATTTTTTTGCTGTAAAAAGACTGTGGATTCAAAGAGAACAATTCTCAATTTTAAATGAACATCTACTTAAACCAAATATTTAATTCAATTATTTAACTCCTTGAAAAAAATTGGTCAGTCAAAAATAAGATCCATATTTTGCTAGGTTTAACTTTATGTCGAATTTGCCGGTACTTTCCCATTATACCGACCCATCGCCAACCTCTTGGCGCGGAACAGCCGGTAATTTCCCACTCCACTGACCTATCGCCAAAGCGGGCGACTCTTTGCGAGACCCGGGATTAATCTCTGGAACATTTACTTTTTAAAATGGCGCTATCTAAAGTGAATACGTTGTAGAATCTTCCAGTTAAAGAGAATGAAGCTATAGCTTTTCTACAACAGGTTGATATTTTTCTGCCAGAACAAAAACGTGAAAACGACTATCCGATGAAGATGTATTTCGGAGAGAAAGACACATTTTGGAAATGTCTCAAATGCAGAAAAAGAAGGCGGGATTCGCATCGGGACATGGCTCTGTGGAAGTGGCTTAATATTTGTGACGTGTTCGCTTTTCATATACTGCTGGTGTGATGGATTATAGTCTACAAAGTATTGCCAAAAGCAGTTATTGATGAATAAAAATACAGCAGCTGACTGGAGTAATTATATGTGGGAGGTTACTGTGGAGACTCTAGTACTTGAATGTAAAAAAAACTGGAGGTGAAGGCAAAATCGTCGAAGTTGATGAAACTTAGTACAGTAAATGGAGAAACAATGCAGGACGTGTGCTACCAGAACAGTGGGTTGTTGGTGGAACAAGTCGCGAAAACAAGGAATGCTTCATAAAACGGAGCCTAATAAAAGTGCACGCTGTTTATCAGCCATAATTGTTGAAAACGTATTACCTGGTACTATTATCTACACAAATTGCTGGAGAGGGTACAGAAAAAAAGATCTCGATGACGTGGGGTACATACATTTGACTGTAATTCATAAATACAATTTTGTAGATCCCCAAACTGGCGTCCATACCCAAAACACCGAAAGGCTATGGGGTTCATGTAAATGGCGAAACAAACAACAACGAGGTACTAACAGATCACATTTAGATTCGCACCTCGCAGAGTTCATTTGGAGACTTACTGTGAATGAAGATCCTTTTGAAGCAATGTTCAAAGCATTTACAAAATGTATGCCACCGAAAATAGAAATGTGTTTTTCGATATTTATAATTTAGTTTTCAAAAAATGTTATGCGATAAAAGGTTCGTATTATCTTGTATTCATGTTATTTCTTTAATTGGCGACTTTATGTTATTATAAGTGGCGACCTCTCGCGTGACGTTGGCGATGGGTCGGTATGACAGGAAAGTACCAATTTGTCTAGTATTAATAATAAAATTAATGATGGTAATAATAATAAGAAATTACTTACATAATTTTTTTGTAAAATCATTGTAATTACCTTACAAATGTTTTATTGTCTTTAATTTCCGGTGGTTCGATAAACTGAACAAAACAGTTTTAAAAAAGTACTCTGTTTACCTTTAAAAAAATCGCCAAATGTTGTATGAGAGGCATCACTTTTCTCAGTTACATTAAAACTAAACAGCTCATAAAACATGATTTAATGTTAGTTTCCTCACGTTATAATTAAACGTATGTTTTATCACGAATTTAGTTTTGTAATATATGATAAGCTCAAAAAGTGTTAAACTGAATAAAACAGTTTTAAAATAGTACTAAAATGTGTGTTTACCTTTGAAAAAAAATCGCCAAATGCTGTATGAGAGGCATCACATTTCTCAGTTACATTAAAACGCAACAGCTCATAAAACACAATTTAATGTTAGTTTCATCACATTATGATTAAACGCATGTTTTATCAAGAATTTAGCTTTGTAATAAACAATAAGCTCAAAAAGTGTTAACCAATATTAATTCGACTAATATATAACGACATTAATTCCATGGTAAACTGCGTGTTTTTCAGACTTTAGTTTACCTAAATGAATACAGCTATCAAAATTAACACTTATTTAAATTAGAGTATTTAAAATTTTATGACGAAAGCAAAGTATAGTACAAACAGCAGATGCTACTTTTCAATGTACCTTTTTTGAATTCATATCCAACTTTTTTTAATTTCTTTTAATTTAAATAATCACTTACAATCTAATATCAAATCTCACGAGAATATACATTTTCAAAGTCTACACAAGAACCCCGTAGTGCTAGTAACATTTTATAAGATTATAAAAAAACGTATCTCCATTCGTGTAACTTCACATTTTCATAGTGTATACAAAATAGTAAAATGCTTTGAAAAGTATTTAACGCTAGATAAATAACAAAAGCATGACGCTTTTAACATCTAGTTTCTATATTTTAGTCTTTATTTAAATTTGAACAGTTTGTTCAACATTTCCTCAATTTGATTCAAAAATTTGAAAATCAAACTGAAAATTATTAATTGGAAATAACTACCGATTTATCATTATTTACACACTCAGCAATGATCGGTAAAAATAGTTTTTGGATACATTTCAATACATTTTAGTAACTACATTGCTTGCTGAAAACGGGAAGGAAATTAACATAAAAATACTATATTCACGACGCTTAGAGAATTGCACCAATGTCTGCTCAGTGTCCCCCACTGCATTTTGCGGGGAAACAGGTTTTCACGGTGCGGTATGTTACTTCTGACAGGATTTATGCCGATGGAGTATCGTAATACAAACATCCGTGATCAGTGTTGAGTGTGAGTGGTGTCAGAACTTCACAGGTTATGAAAATAGAAAGAAAAATTGTCTGACTTACTTCTCCATGAAGATAGATGAGCGTGCTTTTGAATTGCATGTTTTCTTGCCTCTTCGATCTAATGCTTTGATTTGAAATGTTTCCCTTTGCGTTGCCCCGGGCGACCGCAACGATCGGACACGGGACATGAGAGGGCGCCCATTTCGAATCACGCGTGAGTTTATGTGCACGTTTCACGTCGCTCAAAAAAGGGGTAAAACAAGACGCATCTTTTCAGATAAATGTATTAATCTGACTAGGCGCACTAAATAAGCTGAATAGCAAAATAGTGGCACGCATGTTCGGGAAGTCCCATTTAAAATGAAGTTTCATTTACCCTGTTATCAGACATGATTCAATAAAGGGTTACTTTGGATTAATAAACGTCATTTTAGGATGGTGTTTATTAACAAGTTTCATCCAGACTTCATATATTATTCACAGGGCCCGACTTAGCCTAATTGGGGCCCGGGGCAAAAACATCTTTGGGGGCCCCCCTCTGCTTCACTACTTCAATAATGAAGAACCGAACTTTATGGAGGTATTTAAATTTTTCACCTCATTATAGATATATAACAAGAAAACTGACTAGAACCTAAAATAGCTATAAAGTCCCCCCACCCAAACGTATTATGAAATTAATTAATCAAAAGAATATTTGACATTTGTGAGAATTTTGAGAGAATACAACTTATAATTGATTAATGTGATTTCTCAGTGTTGCGAAAATCCAACAGAATCCACTGAACACAGTGCAACTGAATTTTTTGCAGTTGCGATTATGAGGACCTAGTTAACAATCATATCGCTGCAGTTTGTGAACTTTTCACAAGTTTCCGAAATGCAGTTTTCTGATTGTTAACTTTGTCATCTAGCTGCGAAAAATTCATATCTTTCCTGACATTAGGGCGGAATTCAGTTAAATTTCGCCCTAGAAAGCCATGGATTTACGAAATATAGATATTTTGTGCTCATACGATAGATTAATGAAGAAGCTAACATAAAACTGACAGATTTTACACTGTACTGATATTTTGTTTAAAAGTTCATTAAAGAAGGAAACGTAAAATAAACTTTCTATTTGATTTGGGGGCCCCTCTGAAGTGGGGGGCCGGGGCAACTGCCCCGTATGCCCCTGCCTTAGTCAGGCTCTGATTATTCATACTATCTATTTTCTGAGTAGAAAAGAATAGATAATGTATTTTTCTTCTTGCCTCAGCATGGGTGTGTATCAATTCGCATGTATAAGTCTTAGAGCATGCCAAATCACTAGAGCCCCTAACTATCTAGGTTGGCTAATGATCCATCTTTTATCCAAATCTCGCCAAAATGCAATAAATTTTTTCGCTGTATTCTCGACAGTTTACCACACAGCGTTGTTGAAATTGCCCTATTTATTTCCTTGAATAATTCGACTACCCATCTCTTTAAACTTTAAACTAATACGTAGTGCATACAGTCATACCAATGTGTATTTCAGGGTAAAAGGGTCGTCAAGCGACCCACTTATGATTTACAAGACTTTACAAGAAGTTTAATAGTTTGAATACGTGCTGAGGAATAGAATTTTAAAATTTTTTGCAGAATGAGCTCTAAATAGCCAGTATAATACATTAGTCTCTACAAAAACAGAAATAAAAGACTTAAAGAGGTTAAAACTTCTGTAAGCATTGGATCAAAATCGCGACACCATTCGGCAGCAATGACATCAAATGGCTATTGCGTCAGTTTGGATATCTGAGAGCTTTACTATCATAACGATGTCATTTTCTTGTGGTAAAGTTTTGATATATCCGAAGTTTTTCTGCCTTGGGAATAAATGATATCTACAATTAATCTTACCACTCTATTTTATATTTCTGATAAGGAGTTAGAAGTTTCTCAGGGAATCAAAAATTCTTATAAGGGAGTTGTGCACAACATGTCACATCTAAATTCTATTTTAACAATCTTCTATTTTAACGATAAATTATTAAGTCTCATAAAAGTTTTTTACACAGTTAATAAAAGTCTGCTTGAAATAGTTTTAAAGTTGATTTACGACTTCGAGTATAATATCATATATTACCTTTAAAAATAGAATCCGTCTCTTAAAATAACAATAAAGGAGGTTAGGGAAAATATTTAACCAATTACAAACCTCCAAACGATTAGCCACAAAATTGTTAAGGTCTGTGATTGGTTTAAAGTATCTCAATACGAGTAACGCTGACGCTGACGGATTCTATGTGAACAGGCCCTTGATGTTTGATGCTTTTGTAAAGTGAAAACAAATTATTCAGGAAGGTGTTAAGAAAGTTTCAGTTAGGTAGCGCTACTGTGCTTAAATAATTATAGACTCTATGGTGGCGCTGCTTGATTGAGATAATCTCGTACCCTCTATACCTGAAATATGAGTTTAGATTGTGATTAGAACTAGTGAAATATAGTTTGATACGGGACAATAAGTCTTTTTTAAACGAGTTCTATGCTCGTATATTTGATTGGGTTTTTAAACCCTTAATTTCCCATTTTTTATGCTGTTTGTGTGTAGCATTAAATGTTTTTGTCGAGTTCAGCAGTGCATTAGATTTCTTTTGACTATTTTGTTTTGATTTACCACTGAACCATTTCGAATTTGCAAAAAATGTATTAACTGGTATGTATTTTGGTGATATTGAGAAACAGGACTGACGCTCATAACTCAGCTCACTGAGACTAGTAGTATAGAACTGTGCCGTTTTACAGCTCGGTGGGTCGCCATGTTTAACTGTCTATAAATAGTTCTACTGTCTATAAATAGTTACTTACGATAAAAACGCCATCACCATTGGTTATACTACTAACGTAAGAATTCTATTCCACGTTTTACATCACTTTGATTTTTTCAATAGAATAAACGAGGGAACTAGTATGGTATACCCCCCCCCCCCATTAAAAACCAGCAACGTAAAACCCTACAGCCAAAAACAAAGGGTGACAGATTTGGCGAGAAATCTCTTGGGGGGGGGGGGGATATATCATACTTATACCTAAATGGTCGGAAGTCATAAACGCATTTTAGTTGTCTTTATTCATAAAGATAAATGTCTTTTAAAAGAACTGTTTAATAAAATTTTACATTTCTTTGACCAAAAACATTTTATTATTGAGCTATTTAAAAATCACTCCTCGTACGTTTATTGGCTTTGATTCAGAAAAGTGTACCCCTTGACGGTATTTTAAAAATGTCGCCAAGCTAACGATGTTACATTCATTCCTTTCTAGCAACCTTAGCGCCTAATTTAAATATTGGCTTTGCTTCATTTGCGTTTTGGAAGTTTCAGTTGCCCAATTTAACGCAGTCTTCTTCCTGATAGATTTTCGTTTTGATGATGTATGACTGGTAAGCTAAATTAAAAGAAAAATTCATACTTTAGAGCAGGGGTCGGCACTCCTTGGCACGCGTGCCAAAAGTGGCACGCCGATAACTTATTTCTGGCACGCGAAAAAAGTCCTTGCTGAAGTATTAAAGACCTGGAATACTATTCCAGAATATTATGTCTGTTTAAAAAACTTTGCAGCAGCATTTCTATTCATAATTTCGTTTACATATGCTTGTCAATCTTTGTTCTCATTGATGAACTTCATTAAGTTTCGCAACAGGAGTAGTCTGACGGATGAAACTATTAGTGCATTCATATCTCTCTAGGTTACTAAATATAAACCCGATATAAAATTTCTGCCATTGGTTCTGCAGCAGCAGAAGTCCCACTGATAATATATAAAACGAGTCGACAAGTTTTCTGTCTCTAGTATTATCTGATGTTTTCTTTTGAAAGTTTCAATGTTTCTGGGTTGTTTAAATATAGTTTTGAAGCTAAACAAATATTTTTTTCTTTTTATACATCATTTATAAGAGATTTAAAACCAGCAAAAGATTATATGTAATAACCTTTTACTGTTTATTCATACAATTGCATAACTGGAAAAATTTAATGACTGCTTCATTGAAAAAATAATTACAAGAGAAAAAGAACTTTTTATATACCATGGTTTTAAATTTTCTGTTGAATCATATAAACTTGACAATTCTATGTATTAATAAATACTTTTTTAAAATTTTTTGATGAATTATCCCATCAACTTGAAAGAAAAGGAAGTTAATTGGAAGTTAACTTGCGTTTAACTTTTCGTTCTCGGCCCGGCCGATAGACGGCTGTACCAGTCTACAAAACAAAATTAACTAAAAATAAATTCAAATCTGCTTAAAGATGGCTACAAGTATCAAAAGAATGCATTATCATCGTGTTCTGAGCTATTCTAAAAGTTTCAAATGTCCAGCTAGTCGGGAGTTAGTTAAAAATCGATTGTAAGATTTGTACTGGACAAACAAACAAGAAAACGAGTTAATAAAAACATGATAATAACAGTTAGAGTTAAAGTTTTGTGTCGATGCTAATAATGTCTTTAAATTATGTGAATATGTATGGTAGTTAAAGTTATACTTATAAGCTAATAAAAATATCTACAAAAAAACTTTTTCGTAAAAACCTGTCATAATTTTTTTCATTCAATCAGTTTTACATGATTTACATAATCGCTTACACAATCAAATATTCAGATATCAAAAATTGTCAAGTTATCAGATATGTTCTCAAGAAATTTCGGTTGGCACGTGGAAAAATTTTTTGTTAGAGATTTGGCCTATTTTGGCACGCGCTCTCAGAAAAGTTGCCCACTCCTGCTTTAGAGAGTAAAAGTTTTTCTTGAGTTTTTTTAATGGAGAATTGATGGCACCAAGGCATGAATGTCCTGTGTGCAAAAATGCCATTGGGAAAATGGTTTGATGTTTTCTAGCAGCGTAAGCTTGGCAAGTTTTTTAAAATGTCGCCAATTGGTACCCTATTCTATATTGGCACCCGTTTACATTTCGATGATTTAGATAACTGAGCTACGAAATCCAAGTCTCTGATAGACGTAGACCTCTCGAATATTCCGACGAAAATTTTTAATTTGCAAATTAAGTACAGTCTCTTTCTTTATTTTTACTATGGAAATAGCAGTACACTCGCAGGACTGGATTTCCCCAGAATCTGTCCAACTTCTGGAAATCCGCCATCTTAAATATGGTCAAATGAAAACAAAGATTTGTTGCTGGAAGCTCTACAAGCACATGGTGCTATGTGATAAATCGTCGGCAAAAAGGCTCGAACGAGATAACCAATTTCTTGTGTATTTTTAATAGTTTGTACTGTTGAGAAGTTACGGTAGTTGCACTAGAATTTTTATCAACGAAAAGTAGCGCAAAAGCAATGAATTTCTACAAAAGAGGTCTAAATCACAAGAAATGGGTATCATAGAGAATATATATATATGTGTGTGTGTGTGTGTCATTACATTAAATTCCGGCGAGTTTTGATAATTTCCCATTAGTACCCCTTGAGAAGGGTACAAATTTATACAAATATGATATATAAAGGAAAACGCGTCTTACAGGTGTACGATACGTTAAAGACATCGCCTCCCCTACTCAGTATCTAAGCACTGGTGGTTGAGTTCCGAAGGTCGTATTTTTACATGTGTTCAGAACAGGTTTGGTTTGGAGTGCTACGGTCAACTATTTGCTACACAAGGGCTAATTAGAGTGGGGTCTACAGTTTAAAGCCGATTCCGAACGGCTACAAACACCCATGCCAACAGTGGGACTCGAACCCTCATGATCTGAACCGAATGCCAGCGCCTTAGCCATTCGGCCATCTACCTGGCTGTCCAAAACAGGAACGTAGTAATATGAATTCAAATAGTGGGGCGCAACGAACTTTCTCAGGTGGTTATATAATGAAAAATAGTCAATATTTTAATGAATTTTCTTTCTTTATAACGTTATTTTACTTTTATTCTCAAACAATCTGGTTTGACAAATAAAATACTTTTAGGATTACGCTACATGCTATCACTTAGCATATCATGTAACATACGTAATATGTCATAATAGAAATTATTCAAATTAATTTTCCCAGTTACTTCTCATTGAAAAATTCTATATTCTTCGGAAATTTTTTAATAAACAAGATTTCAAATAATCATAAACCTATACTTAATTATCTATCTAATTGTAAGTTCAGAAAACTAAACAACTCGAGTCTTAAATTTCATTCTACCGAACTGGGACCGTCTTCGTTCTGCATCTTTATGGATGTTACTTGATTATTGACATACACTTACTAGTTTTGGTGGAGGGGGAACTGCTGTCGACGCAGTATTGTTTTTACAGGCAGCTGACCTGCCATAATAGATTTTCAGAGCTTCAAAATATCTATTCCCGTTGCCCAGGGCTAGATAGTGGTAGATCCAACCCTCCTACTATTACATTCAGTCTAACAGAAATGTATCTGCTGTATAGCTATGATGTATGAAAGCCAACTCAGTAAAATCCCTGTCCCTATGAATTATTTTCTCCGTCACTCTCCAATCTTCTCTTTTAAATGCATCAGTTGTAACTTTATCATGCTTTATTATTGTTTATAAAATGACAATTCGAGCTCTAAACTTATTTATACATACAGATAGTACACTGACATAACTGAATGGTGACAGATGGCACCAATCAATGATGTCTAACATTCATTAATTCATTTGATCATACGTTCAAAACAATTTAATGACATCTCGAATATACAATTTTTTCTACCGAATTTCGACCTTGCTCTTTCCGCATTTTTATGAAAGCACACCACCTGTTTTTTTACATACATACTAGACTAATCACTCATGAATAGAGTAGAAGAATCTATATAAGATAAAACTTGAAGGATCACGTGTGAATACAAGTATCTGGAAGATCACCATCCGATATAAATACTTCGGAAAAATCATTGTTTCACTCATCCTTTCTCCTCGGCTTGTCTCTGGTATGTATAACTTTCAAATATTTTTCTCTCTTGATTAAGGAGATTTACTATGTTTAAAGATGTTCTTTAATTAACGTAAAATTACTCTTATTCTGTGTGTGTTTTTCACGATGAACTATTATCAGTGATAACATCTTGCATTTTTCTCTCAGTAATAAATAATTACGGCAAATGTTTATATGCAGTAAACAACCACATCTTGAGAAGAATAATGTTAATAACTCTGTCCGATTCGACAATGCATAAAATTGCAACTCGTGAGTACCCTGCTCTATTCAGTCATTCAGTGCTTAGTAGCTGTGGTAGAACACTTGGAAGTATCACGATGTACTTTGCGAGTAACTTGCCTCTAATGGCTCTTTCGTACCATTTGAACGGAAGATTCAAATGCGATTGTATTTTTTCGAACATAATGTAAATCTTCAATTAATCTTTCTTAAGTTAAGACAGCTTTAAAATTCTTCAATACATGACATGTATATAATTAGTACCCTTGGGGAATTCTGAATTCTCATTTATGTTTTGGCTACTGAAAAAATTCTTATATAGAACATCCCTTATTACACTTTATTCATTTAGGGCCTGTTCACATAGGAGTCCGACAGCGGAAGCATTTAATTATTGAAATATATTTAGCCAATGACAAACCTCCAAACGATTGGCAACGAAATTTTTAACGCCTATGACTGGTTTATTTTCGTTTCAGCGCAATCTTTCCCTTTACGCTTCAGCTAGCGGACTCCTACGTGAACTGGCCCTTAGTGTTGTGTCAAATAAGGAAGTACATATCAGTGTAGTGGTCCAAAACGTTTGAAGCCTAGACATTAATCTCAAACTTTCTCCCCTGTAATACTTTTATTGCTAGTAAATCCAGAAAGAACAGGTGAATTTACCCGTGAAATCGATACATATATTTCGTCTCTTTATATGCAAAGTAAAAATATTTTACTTACTTGTTTGTTCCATACAAAAAGATAATTTTACTGATCTAGGTATTAAAATCGGCTTGCTTTCAAAAGTATTTATTCGACTATATATTCATAAATATGTTCCATAATTACTGTGTTTCTGGTATTCCTACATGCTGGGATTAATTTCAAACTTCGCGATAATGAAATATGTATCTGTGTAGTGGTCCAAAAAGTTTGAGGCCTGGACTTTCTCTCCATTGATACTTTTATCACCAGTAAACCTGGAAAGAAAATGGTAAATTTTCCCTTAAAAGCGATAAATGTTTTTAGTCTATTTATTATATGCGAAGTGAATTTTATTTATTTACTGATTCAATAAAAGAAAAATTTAACAGCCGTATACCATTAAAAAAGATACTTTTTCAAATGTATTTTTCAACTATAAATTCGTAAGTAAGTTCCATAATTATAGTGTTTTTAGCATTTCTACATTTTCGGATTAACTTCAAACCTCGCGATAACGATGCAGCTACATATCAATTGCAATATGATAGGTTTATTATATAATCTTTCAGTATCTCTTTTTATAATCACGATTTCACCATGCGTAAATTTTATCTCTTCTATGCTTTGAATGTAACGTATGGTTTTTCAGTAGCTAACAATTTGTGGCATGTTTTTCCTGTTGCAATACACATTTTCCAGTATTATTTCCTTACATGTAAATTACTTCCATGATAGCATTTCAAATTTAAATATTTCAAATGCGAATTCATGGCATTTTACCTCATATTTTTACAATTTATTCAATTTGATGAACTATTTCATATTACCTTTTTTTCTTTAAATCTGACTATAACTATTCATGTAACTGTATTAGTTTAATCTGTATTTTCCCATTATACCCGACCCCATTATATCCACAGGCCCATGTTACGTGAAGAATCGCCCACTATAGCACAAAAAAGTCGCCAATTAAAGAAATATAAGGAATACAAAAAATACTAGTTTTTCATACCACATTTGCTCTTTTACAGACTACATTTCAATGTTAAATTAAAAAGAAAAAAGAAGGAATAGAAGAAAAAAAACATAATACTGACTTTTCCCAATCACATTTTTTTTCTTGCAAACTACATTTTAACTGTCGCAAAACTACATTTCTACTTTCGGTTTAATAAATATCGTTATTCCTTTTATGAGGGAATTCTTACACTCGAAAATTTTAATAAATTGTGAAATAACCTTTAAATTTCATTTTCACGTACATTTCTATCCACATCTTACACACAGCTAAATAGAGCTGTTTTGTTAGTGCGGTGGTTGCATCAGAAGTTTGTAAGTAGATGCTCCAGAGTTCCAATCTCGGTGTCTTCGAGCATATGAGAATGGTTTTCCTCGCCAAGAGGTTGTCGATAGGTCGGTATAATGGGAAATTACAGTTTAATCGGACTACAGCTACGAACTATTATTTAATTATTGCTTATCTATATCTATAAAGGAAGAAGTCCTGACTTATATATATATATACATACACGTATCAACGCCCAGCAAAATCTATTGGAGATACAGATATCAAATTTTAGGAGCTTATTACTTTTGTGCTGAAGGCGTCATTTAAGAAGCGATTTTTCAAAATTCACCCCCCAAGGGGGGGAGGGGGGCAAAACGTGTTTTTTACATATTCCTTCATATCTCAAAGAAGGATATTCATATCCATAACATTCTTGCTTTAAAATGTAAGTAACATGAATACCTAAAAACCAATTTCAAGATTTTTCAAAATTAGGCCCCCAAGGGGAGGAGGGGGGGAAAAACGTGTTTTTACGTGTTTTATCACATTTTCCTTCATATCTCGAAGAAGAAAACAGATATCCATAAGATTCTTGCTTTAAAATGTAAGGAACATAAATACCTAAAAACTAATTTCAGGATTTTTCAAAATTCGCCCCGCCCCCCAAGGGGGGGAGGGGGGCAAAACGTGTTTTTTACATATACCTTTATATCTCAAAGAAGAAAATCGATATCCATAAGATTCTTGCTTTAAAATGTAAGAAACATGAATACCTAAAAACGAATTTCAGGATTTTCAAAATTCGTCTCCCAAGGGGGAGAGGGGGGCTAAACGTGTTCTTACGTGTTTTATCTATATATATAAAGGAATCAACACCCAGCAAAAACTATTGGAGATACAGATATCAAATTTTTAAGAGCTTATTACTTTTGGGCTGAAGGCGTCATTTAAGAAGCGATTTTTCAAAAATCGCCCCCCAAGGGGGGGAGGGGGGCAAAACGTGTTTTTTACATATTCTTTCGTATCTCAAAGAAGGAAATTTATGTCCATAAGATTCTTACTTTAAAATGCAAGGAACACGAATACCTTAAATCCAATTTCCGGATTTTTTATAATTTGGCCCCAGGGGACGGGGAGGGGGGGCTTAACGTGTTTTTCACGTATTCCTTCATATCTCAAAGAAAGAAACAGATATCCATAAGATTCTTGCTTTAAAATGTAAGGAACACGAATACATTAAAACCAATTTCAGGATTTTCAAAATTCGGTCCCCCCATGGGGGGGAGGGGGCAAAACGTATTTTTTACATATTACCTCATATCTCAAAGAAAGAAACAGATATCCATAAGATTCTTGCTTTAAAATCTAAGGAATATGAATACCTAAAAACCAATTTAAGGATTTTTCAAAATTTGGCCCCCACGGGGTTAGGGGGGCTAAACGTGTTTTTACGTGTTTTTTACAGATTCCGTCATATCTCAAAGAAGGAAACAGATATCCATAAGATTCTTGATTTAAAATGTAAGAAACACGATTAAATGTAACAAACACGATCAATGTCACGATTTTTCGACATTCGCTTTAGATTTTGAAAAAATTGCTAGAAACAATCGAATAATTTATATTTCCTATATATCACCACTTTGAACACCAAACTGGTGGTAGGAGAAAAGAGAGAGATCAATCTTAATTAAATGAAGTGTGGAAAAGTGTGTGTGTGTGTGTGAATTGTATATATTTCGGTTGTTAGTACGTATACATCTAGAGCTCAGGTTAACTCCATTCATTTTTATTATCCTGGGCAACGTCAGGTAATTCTTTGTTTATGAAACCGGCGATTTTCACAAGGGTTTACGGGGAAGCCCTCAAACTCCTCGAAGGGCCGGGATCCAGTGGGTTATCAAAATTGAAAGAAACATTTTAATGCTGACATTAGCATGGGGAGGTGGGGTTATTATAATATGCTGATGGGATGATGACCAGTGGAGAGGGGTATAGATTGCCATAAAATACAAATATATATATCATACAAGTAAGCTTTATTAAGGGTTCACCCGTGCAACGCCGGGTATATAAAGCTAGTACCTTATATTTTGTTTATTATTTTCCTTTAGTTTATCATTTCGGTAAAAGTGAATAAGACGGTCAGATTTGGCGCGATTTCGTTTTCGCCCAAAATTTTTGACGCCAAAATCCCGTTTTTGCAAACCTCTTAAGCTTAAACTGCGAAATGTAAACAAATGTAGCAACCAAGAAAGAACAAATATGTTAGAAAACAAACTTACCGCTGGATTTATGAAACTCGTAGGTGCCCACGGGATCTTCGCTTCGCTCAGATACCCTTGCTCCACTCCACTACGCATCCGTCCAAAAACATTACAGAAAATCCCCAGCCGCTGGCTGTAGTACAGTAAAACAAAGCTTGCACTGACTTTAGCGGTCAGTAAAACAAAGCTTACGCTGGCTGTACGTAGTCGTAGGCGTAAATGGCAATTCTCCATACTAAAACCTATTCACACCTGTTTCCCATAAAATCCATCTTAAACAACAAACAGTGGATCCATAATCGCAAAATTTTCACCAAATTGGAGAAAAATCTGCCTGACTATCTTATACACTCTAGCCACCATTTGTAATATTTTTAAAAAAATTTAGTGTAAATACAGCAAGTGAGAACAATACATGAAATCCAAAGCCAGTCCATCCCTTTAACTTAGTTCTCTGTATAATCACATTTGTTTGCAGAATAATATAATACAAATATGACATTTCTGACTCCTGCACTTTACTAAATCTTACTGATTTTAATTCCAAAATCTCATTAAATTTTTGTTTCCTCCCGTAAATATGACTTTTCTATATTATACAAGTAGTACTTCGTCAAATTCTTACTTTTTTTTACTGTTTAAATCAGTACGAATTTCAATGATTAAAACGAAGTGGTTGCAATACTTTGGTTACATACGCTACCTGGTTTAAAGGCCAACTTGTTTTTCAGACGACTTCGGGTTAAAAATGGCTTTAGAATAAAAAAAATGTAAACAATAATCAAAAAAGTTTGATGTGATCATTTCTGTTTGTTTTTCTCTAAATTAATTTCAAAACTGTACGTGAAATTTATCGCTGATATTTTCTATATATATTGTTATGACGATCATATTTTTGGTGTAAATAATACTTATTCATTGAAAAGGACTTTAAGTGTAATAAAGTCATTCCAATTTCTTGGCTTCCTCACTAGATAAGAACTGCTTTTGATTATATCGCTTGTTTTTACACTGGCAAGAGATGGAGAGAGAGAGGTTTATATACTTTAACGAAAGTTAATGTTATCCACAGATAAAAACTCGATGGGCTTTTTTAGAATGCAAGAGGTCTTTTTTTTCTCCATAAAAGCTAAACAGAGATATACAGAGGCTGTTCGCATATTTTTTAGACGATTTTGGTAAACGGTAATAAAAAATCGTTTGCTGCAAAAGAAATAATTGCAATTGTACTATGTTTTTAAAACTCAAAATTATTGTCTGCGGCTTGAAAGTTTTGTTTTTATTCAAAATGGCGTTTTTAACAAAGCAGTGGTTCGAAGGCTACATTTATGCTCTTTCCGAAGAGAAATATGCATACTCCGTTATCCAAAAACGATGTGAGAGTCATGGATTTGTGATATCTAAAGCGTCGATAGGTAATATCGTCAACAAGAAAGGAAAAAAACGTCAAATTGGAGCCTCAAGTGGGACAAAAATCAAAAACAAGTATCCAAGGAAAAAACGGACATCTTCGACTATTGCAAAGGTACGTTGTTTAATGTTAAAAGAAAATCCCCCTAGTCAAAGGACAGTTGCAAAATCATTAAAATGCTCGGTGTCCACTGTAAACAAAATGATAAACGTTGATTTAAATCTTAAGAAAGTGAAAAAACGCAATGTGCATCGTCTTCTTCTAAATCATATCGCTGAACGCAGGACACGCTGCAGAATTCTATATGAGAAACACTTATCCAAAGAAAAATGGAAAACAATTGTCACAATAGATGAATCATGGGTGTATTTAAATGATTGCAACAAAAAATGAGCCATTTATTATCATAAAAGGGGAGAAAAAAATTTAAGTACATGGTTCAAAGAATCGAAAGAAAGTTTTTCTAAGGGATTCATGATTGTTGCTGGTTTTTCTTATAATGGCAAGTTAAAAATAAAGAGAGTGGAAAAAAATGTCAAGATTAACTCCAAATACTATCAGGAACATATTTTATCGCCAATTTTTCTGAATGAAATACCATCGCTTTACCCACAGTGCCATCAATCTGTGAGACTCCATCAGGACAAAGCTAGCAGTCACACATCAAAATCCACTGTAAATTTCCTAAAAGAAATGGAACAAAAAATTGGTATCAAGGCCATATCCTTCACTCTGGAAAGCTGTTCAGGAGGAATGGGATAGAATACCTCTCCTGACACTTCAAAAGGCATTATCCTGGAAATTGCGGTGTCGAAAGATAGTTCAGAATAAGGGATGTCAAATAGAACATTTAAAACACAAGAATTTTATATAATTTAGTTTTGTGAATACAATATACATCGTCTAAAAAATGTGTGAACAGTCTCTGTAGAACCTACAAGCTGATTTCCAAAGGCAAAAAGCATCCATACTACAAAATTGTAAGATTCAAACTCTGAGATACTAATGGCCATGTCCCAGTTTTTGACATGTTTCAACTAAAATGAGTTAAATAATCTTTGCTTTCATCTGGATATTCTCAGCATTACAGTTTTTGTCGACGTCATACCTATAATAGTTTTTATTGTTTTTATTTCCTTTAAAATATAACTTTTCTATCACCTTTTTTCCTTTTTTTTTAACTTCATATTTCCTTCCACAGTCCCTGACGCACTCGTTCATTGAGAAAATTTCAGTGATTCCACTCTTTACACCAAAGAGTTTAAAGATCTTCAAATTTGCGATTTGATCGTAGAGACAATCACACATTGCTGTGGGGGGCCATTGCTATGGTTAACCCTCAAACAGTACAGTGGTTTGAGACGACATAGATGGTACGGTCGGGTTGGATCTGACCCGATCTCTTTTTTGATGAGGTTTTTGGTAGAAATAAGTACACAATTTGCATTTTTGTTGTATAATACATTTATTGATAATATTTTGCATGAAATAAAAACCTTTTTGTGGAAAAAAATGACCAACAAATTGCAATTTTGCTAAACAAAGAATCTCTCTGGCATTTACGCAGAATGTTGTATATATTAGCTCTAATATGTAATTTAGTCTTAGAAGTTAGTGAAACCAAGTTTCCGACCACAAAAATGTAAATAATTACAAGATAAAAAGAACTTTTTATATACCATGTTTTTAAAATTTTCTGTTGAATCATATAAACTTGACAATTCTATGTATTAATAAATACTTTTTAAAAAAATTTTGATGAATTATCCCATCAACTTCACAGAAAATGAAGTTAATTGGAAGTTGCGTTTAACATTTCGTTCCCGTCCCGGCCGAGAGATGGCTGCACCATTCTACAAAACAAAATTAACTGAAAATTAATTCAATCCTGCTTAAAGATGGCTAAAAGTATCAAAATAATGCATTGTCATCGTGTTCTGAACTATTCTAAAAGTTTCAAATTTCTAGCTAGTCGGGAAGTTAGTTAAAAATCGATTGCAAGATTTGTACTAGACAAACACATAAACACACAAACAAACAAACAAGAAAGCGAGTTAATAAAAACATGGAAAAAATAATATATGCTGACATTTTTTGCCTACAAAATTGAAATAAAAAATTTTTTTAATTTTTAAAAAAAAATTTTAATAACTAGTGATGAATAACGTTTGTTAACAAAGACACTCGTATTTACTTACTGTTCAAACGCTCCAACACCTGTTGCAAGACTGGCTGGTAGGGTTCCTTGTCAATTCGATATCTTACAATGAGAGGGAAGAGTACGGGAGGGGATGACACACCCTTGGGTCGATCCGACCCCCACTGTAGCATTTAAGGGTTAATATGCTTTTCAATTCCTTTCGCAGGATTACCCTTTCGACATGAAGGCTGTCTGCAGTGTTATCGTTTTCACCCTTTGCCTGGCTCTGGCCTTGGCCAAAACCGACTGCGAAGAGCACAGGGAACGTGAGCTGAAGTCCAACACCAAGGTGAAGCTTGTCCCCAAGTGCGACGCCAACGGTGACTACGAGGCCCTGCAGTGCTTCCAGGGATCTCCCTTCTGCATGTGCTGGAGGAAAGACGGAAGCCACATCACCGACCCTTCCATGAAGATCAAGACCTGCGTTTGCCACGCCCACAGGGACAAGGAAAATCAACGAAGTGAGTACAGACTTAGGGCCTGTTCACATAGGAGTCCGTTGCGTAGCGTTAAGGAAAAGATGAAGTTGAGACGAAAATAAACCAATCATAGGCGTTAAAAATTTCATTGCTAATCGTTTGGAGGTTTGTCATTGGTTAAATATATTTCAATACTTTAAGGGCCTGTTCACATAGGAGTCCGTTGCGTTGCGTTAAGGAAAAGATGACGTTGAGACGAAAATAAACCAATCATAGGCGTTAAAAATGTCATTGCTAATCGTTTGGAGGCATATGATTGGTTTATTTTCGTCTCAATGTCATCTTTTCCTTAACGCAACGCAACGGACTCCTATGTGAACAAGCCCTAACGCTCCGCATCATCTATGCGAACAGGTCCTTACTGTTAGGGCCTGTTCACATAGAAGTCCGTTGCGTTGCGTTAAGGAAAAGATGACGTTGAGACGAAAATAAACCAATCATAGGCGTTAAAAATGTCATTGCTAATCGTTAGGAGGCCTATGATTGGTTTATTTTCGTCTCAACGTCATCCTTAACGCAACGCAACGGACTCCTATGTGAACAGGCCCTTAAACAGATTAAGAAGGGCTCTTCAAAAAAATTATAGCAACCCGTCGACCAAACTCTCTTAAACAATGACCTTAGCCAGATTCTACCATGTTTTTTATGGTGTTACTTCTATGTTAGAAACTCTTGTTTAAACTGCTCCCTCCTTACGCATGTTCCACCTTCATTTTGGGGACAACGACGGGAGATGCTGACCTATATACAAAAAATATACAATCTATTTAACTTTATAATTAAATTTATGGGGAAATAAAGCTAATACACTATTTTCCTGGTTTTAAGACCAGTCTAAGGAGAGGAAAAATTTCAAAAGATGACAAATCAGCTGAAAATATACACATAACAGCCTCCTTTCTCGAACACAAAGGAATTGCGTTGTGAAAATGTAGAAAGTATTATTTCCAATTCCGAATTATTAATAAAAGCGAAAAGGTGGAAATATAACTAAGTTAACTTAATATAAACTTTCACTTGGGAGCAATATATTTCTTTATAACTTATGAATAGTTAGAACCCATGAGTTTGGTAGGTGGTTCAGCTTTTAAGAAAAATCCATTCTCATGAAGAAAAAAAACCGACTGTCATTCATCTGCAGAGTAAAGAAATCATACGATGGTGAAAACAAGCTAAGCGCAACTTTATAGGATTGATGTCATACTTTAAACATATTTCAGTAAAAAATTATAATTTTTCTGTTTTTCCCCTTGAATTTTCAGGCCAACAAGGCATCGTTGGTAATTTCGTTCCTTCCTGTGAGATAAGTGGTCATTATAGCCGAAAGCAATGCCACGGATCTACCGGATTCTGCTGGTGCTCTGACGAGAATGGAAACAGGGTGTCCGAGCAAAGCAGAGGAGAACTTAACTGCTAGATTCAATATAATATCTAGATGTAAAAATCAATAAAGTTTTTTTTTTACCATCTACATTACCTTGGATTGTGTAATTTTTATATAAACTTTTCACTCTTCTCTTTTATATGCATCAGTTGTAGCTTTATAAGCTTTATTATAATTTATTTAATGACAACTCGAGTATTCAGTTTTTTCTACCAAATTTAGACCTTGTCCTTTCCAAAACTTTATGAAAAAAACCATGGTAGTTTCATTAGAGGAGACACCTGAAATATTTTTTATTCTATGTGCGTTTTTAACGATGAACTATTATGAGTGATAATATCTCGCATTTTCCTCTATGTAATAAATAATTAGGACAAATGTTTACATGCTATAAATAACCTCCTCTGAGCAAAATAATGTTGATAACTCTGACAGATTCGAGAATACATAAAATTGCAACGCGTGAGTACCCAGTACTATTCAGCCATTCAGTACTCGATCACTGCGGTTGACCATGTGGAGTACCGTGACGTATTTTGGGAGTAACTTTCCTCTAATGGCTCTTTCATACCAGTTGAACCGATTATTCGAAATTAGGATTGTATTTTTTCAAACTTGATCTAAATCCTTACTTACACTTTCTTAAATTAAGACAATTTTAAAATCCTTTAATACACTATCTGGCCAAAGGTATCCGGACAACCCCATAAAGTAGTGGATCTGGCAGGTGATGTAATTTGATGCGTAACCGAAAGCTATAAAAGTGTTGGTAGTGGTTTGTCAGATCATATTTATGCGTTTGTGAGACAATGAGTAAGTCAAAGGAGCTTAGTGACTTTGATCGTGGGATTATAGTGGGATGCCATCTTTGTGGGAAATCATTTCGTGGAATTTCGGACATTCTACAGAAACCAAAATCCACTGTGAGTGATGTAATTGTGAAGTGGAAACGTCGATGCAGACAAACTGCAGAAAAGCGAAGTGGCAGGCTGAAAAAAATTAGTGAACGCAGCTGTAGAACTCTAAAAAGGGTAGTGAAACAAAATCGTAAGTTCTCGTTGATTGAAATCACTCTAGTGTTCCGAAGTTCATCAGGCGTTAGTGCTAACAGCAGGACTGTTCGTCGAGAGTTAAAAAAACCTGGGATTCCATGGTCGTTCAGCCGCTCACAAGCCGAACATCACTCCCCAGAATGCGAAGCGTCGATTGCAATGGTGCAAAGCTCACCGTCATTGGACTGTGGACATGTGGAAAAATGTTCTTTGGAGGGATGAATCTCGCTTTACAATCTGGCAGTCCGAGGGACGCGTCTGGGTTTGGCGGATGCCCGGTGAGAGCTTCTTACGTGACTGCATTGTGCTGACAGTTAAGTTTGATGGTGGCAGCATCATGGTGTGGGGGTGTTTTTCATGGTTTGGCCTAGGTTCCTTAGTTCCTGTGGTTGGAAACATGAACTCTGAGATGTATGTGGACATTCTGAATAATGATGATCTCCCAACTCTATGGCAATATTTCGGGGAATGCCCATTTATCTCCCAGCAGGATAACTGCTCCTTTCACACATCGAGACTTGTGCACGGTTTGACGAAATAGGTGTTCAAAAACTGGACTGACCTTCTCAGAGCCACGATCTAAATCCCATTGAACACCTTTGGGACGAATTAGAACGCAGATTACGTAGCCAGCCAAATCGATCATCCTCACTGCCAGCACTCACTTCAGCTCTGATGGACGCCTGCAAGTCAATTCCTATGGACACCTATCAAAAACTGGTGGAAAATCTCCCTAGACGTATGCAGGCTGTCATCGATGCAAAAGGAGGACCAACATCATATTAATATATGCCTCAGGACTCTCCGAGTGCGTACCACTGGGCGTCCGGATACTTTTGGTCAGATAGTGTACATGAGGTGTATATCTGGTACTATTGAGATTCATAATTATCATTTATGTTTCGGCTACTTCAAAAGTTCTTATGTAGAACATTCCTTGTTGCACTTCATACATTTACCGTTGTATCAAATGAATTCATATCAAAATTCATATCAGTGCATTGGTTCAAAAAATATAAAGCTTAGACATTAATCTTAGACTTTCTTCTAGGGAATATTTCTATTACCAGTAAACCTAGATGGTAAAAGAGAGTTTTTCTGTAGGAGCAATACATTTCGTCTCATTAGATGCGAAGTAAAAACATTTTACTCACTTTTTCAATATAAAAAGATAATTATACTTATTTGTGGTATTAAAATAGAAAGTACGTTCAATTAAAAATTGCGTTTTTAGCATTCCTACATGGATTAATCTTAAACCACAACAACCATGCAGCATCATATCAGTTACAACATGATATGTAAATTATATGATATTTTGGTACAATATTTTTTATTTACAACTTCGACATTATTAAGTTTTTCTTTTCGATGCCTTACTCGGGCAGATGATAAGGTTTATATATTTCAACGAACGTTAATGTTACCCACAGATAAAAAATGGTTGGGTTTTTATGGAATGCAAAAGGTCATTATTAATAGTATTTTTTATTTTTATTTTTTTTTTTTTTTGCGCTCCATAAAACCGAAACAGATATTGACCTATAGTTTCAAACCGATTTCCAAAGGCTAAAAGCCCCCATACTATTAACTGTAGGATTGAAACTCTCAGATATCAATGGCCTTGTCCCAGTTACTGACATGTTTCAACTGAAAAGTGTTACATAATCTTTGGTTTCAGCAGGATATTATCAACATTACATTTTTTAATGCCGTCCTATTTATTATTTCTGTTATTTTTGCATCCTTTCAAATAAAATTTCCTTTTTCTCTCCTTTCTCCCTTCCATTTTTACTTCTTATTTTCTTTCCCAGTCCCTGACGCACTCGAATTGCAGTGATTCCACCATTTATACCAAAGAGTTTTAAAATCTTCAAATTTGCAATTCGACCTCATAGACAATCATGCATTGCTACGGTTGGCGACTGCTATGGTTAATATGGTTCGCAATTCCTTTGGGGAAAACCCTTTCGACATGAAGGCTGTCTGCACTGTTATCATTTTCTCCCTCTGCCTTGTTCTAGCCTTGGCCAAGACCAAGTGCGAAGAGCACAGGGAATGCGAGTTGAAGTCCACAACCAAGGAAAAACTGGTCCCCAAGGGTGACGCCAACGGTGACTACGATGAGTCTCTGCAGTGGGATCTCTCCTCTGCATATGCTTGAGGAAAGATGGAAGCCCCATCGGGTTTGAATCCCTGGGTTTGAAGAGTTACGTCAGTCACACCCACCGGCACTTGGCATTCAGACAATGTGAGCACAAACTTACAACAAAAACGATTAAGAGTGACTCTTAAAAAAATTATGACAACCCGTTACCCAAACTCTCATAATGTCTTTAGCCAGATCCTACCATGTTATAGTGTTTTTAGAAACTCTTGTTTTAACTGCCCCCCCCCCTCATTTACTGATTCTCTCCATTCTTTTTGGGGATAACGACGGAAGATGCTGACCTGTTTCCAATATATATACAATCTATTTAATTTTATAATTAAAATTTTGGGAAAGAAAACTAATACAATGTTCTCCTCGGCTTTAGAACGAGGCTAAGGAGATGAAATTTTTCAAAAAAAGACAAATCAACTATAGATATTGACATCAACAGCAGTCTTTCTTAAGCACAGAGCAGTTGCATTTTTAAAATGAAGAAAAATTTAATTTCAATTCCTGAACTACTAATGAAAGGGAAAAGATAGAAATACATTTAAGTTATCTCAATGTAGACTTTCACTTGGGAGCAATATATTTCTTTCTAACTTACGATTAGCAAGAAAAGAAACCAAATGATTTTCAAGTGTTTCAGCTTAAAAAAAAAATCCATCCTCACGAAGAAAACGATTGTCATTTATTTGTCCAGTAAAGAAATCATACCAGGTTGAAAGCAAGCTAAGCGCAACATTATATGATTGACTTCATACTTGAAACATTTTTCAGCAAAAAAAAATTCTCTTTTTTCCCTCCTTATGTTTTCAGTCAAACAAGATTTGGGTGTTGATTACTATCTTAACTGCGAAATGAATGGTTATTATAGTCCAAAGCAATGCGACTGGAATGATAACTGCTGGTTCTCTGACAAGAAAGGAAACATGGTGTACAGGAAGACCCAGGAGGATATTACCTGTTAGATTAATACAATATCTCGATGCAAAAACCAATAAAGTCCTTTTTTTACTATCTACAGTACCTTGGATGGTGCAATTTTCAAATATTTGATATTGTGTCAATTTTACAAAAGAAAATTAATTTTTACGGCATCAATTTTTCTTGTTACTTTCTGCACAAACGGTATCCTATGTTCGGCGTTAAAAATTGGGATAAAAGTTAAGCAAATGAGGTGAATCTTCAAGAAAAGCTTGAAAAATACGTAACTTGTTTCAATTCTGGGTTCAAATCAATTAGACTCTAGGAAAATATCTCCCTATGCTTTAAAAATCAATGTTAAAACATAGAAAAAATACAAAGCTTAATTTAAAATGAAAGTCATGAAAGTGCAAAATCTTTTGAAATAATACTAAAACGCGACTGATTTATTATCTTGC
Source organism: Dolomedes plantarius (assembly GCA_907164885.2). Classification (NCBI taxonomy): domain Eukaryota; kingdom Metazoa; phylum Arthropoda; class Arachnida; order Araneae; family Dolomedidae; genus Dolomedes; species Dolomedes plantarius. The sequence goes on along the minus strand of OU015491.1, from coordinate 42,983,301 downwards.
TCTTGAGAGTATATTTTCCAACATGTCTTCTAACCACATAGTTGTTTTTTTAATGGGATTTTTTTTAAGTTTAAAAAAAAATCACTGGTCTCTATCGCTACCAAATTACACATATCAAAAGGTAAATAAAACATTTTGGGATATCTGTCACATTTTTACGTAATAATCTATTCTTCTTTATATAAACTGTCGCTGTATATTCGATTCTTTAGATTTTACACGTTTAATAACAGAGCCACTTCAAATTTAAAAAAATTTACCATAGCTAAATTATTAATTTAAGAGTTTAACTTCTGGAATATATCCCTAAAACGTCTTCCTCTAACATCTAAAAAGTTATTTCTTGATTTTAAAATGTATGACAGAGTCTTCTGGGATTTCAATTTTTTAAATTTTTCATGTGTGTTATCACACCATATTCGCACCTTATATATATATATATATATATATATATATATATATATGTATATATATATATATATATATATATATATATATATATATATATATATGTATGTATATATATATATACACTCATGGACAAAAAAATTAGCGCACCAAGAAGGAGTCGTCAAAATGAAACGGAATTTTACATACGTAATGACTACTTTGATATAAGTAAATGATAAGAAAATCAAAGAAAAAGGATAATTTATTTCAGAGAAAAAGGCAAAAGAACGGAGGAGTTAATACTCCGTTGGACCCCCTCTAGCGCGAATGCACGATGCGATACGATTGGGCATTGAGTCATACAAGTTCTGTATGATGTCTTGAGACATTTCGTTCCATATTTGCTGTAACCTTGCCTCTAGTTCGTTCAAATTCGTGGGATGCCCAACTCGTCGTCCCAAATGACCCCAGATATGCTCGATTGGAGACAAATCTGGGGATCGGGCAGGCCAAGGAAGGGTAGTAACAGTGCGGAGACAGTCTTGTGACACCCTTGCCGTATGAGGCCGAGCATTGTCTTGTTGAAAAATGGCTCCTGGGAGCCGTTGCATGAGTGGCAACACAAGTGGTTGCAGGATTTCATGAACATACCGCTGAGCTGTCATGGTGCCACGGAACAATACTAGGGGTGACCGTGTATTGTAGGCAATGGCACCCCATACCATCACACCAGCTGTGGGAGCGATGTGTCGCTGTACAGAAAAGGCAGGATTGAAGCGTTCACCACGGGCTCTCCACACACGAACACGATTGTCATCACTGCCGAGATTAAATCTGGATTCGTCGCTAAAGACCACCTGGTTCCATTCCGCTGCAGTCCAGTTTCCTCGTGCGTGGCAAAACTCCAAACGGAGGCGTCGATGGGTGGGCGTCAAGGGCAGCACACGTAATAGGCACCGCGATACCAACTGTCCTTCAGCCAGGCGCCTTTGTATGGTTCGAGAAGACACAGAGGCCCCTAGTGAAGGTGCTACCTGTGCCTGGATGGCGGCCGATGAAACAGTTGGCTGTACGCGTGCATTTATTACGATGAGGCGGTCTTCTCGACGACTGGTCTGTCGAGGGCGTCCTGAGCCTGGTCTTCGTGTACATGACATCTCTCGGGTCCACTGGTCCCAACACCTCCTCACAACAGAATCAGAGCGGCCTAATTGACGAGCTACTCGCCTAGCTGACCACCCAGATTCCATCATCCCGACGATTCTCCCCCTCTCAAACTGCGATAACTGCTTATATTGTCTTCGAACACGGCGTAATGGCATGTCTATCTCAGCTCTTCCTGTGTAAATGATTCAGCACACTCAAACAAGCTTTGGTTGCCTGTTTTATACTCCACAGAGTACGATGTTCAACGCCCTCTACCGGCTATACGTAATGCGCAATCACGCTGCATTTCTAATCATTTGCATATCTCCCCGACATGTACCTTCATTGCAAGTTTCGTTACGATCCCGCAATTATTTCTTGGTGCGCTAATTTTTTTGTCCATGAGTGTGTATATATATTTATATATATATATATATATATATATATATATATATATATATATATATATATATATATATATATATATATATATATATATATATATATATATATATATATAAGGGGGCTTGTGGCGGCCCTGTGGTACAGCTCGCTGGTTTTCGGTGCTGAGGGGGCTCAGATCAAATCCCGGCGTTGCGCCACGAAAAATGCCTCCGTTCGTGTCGTCCCTTCATAGGGGGTAATGCTGTCCGCCTATATGGTGCCCCTATAATAAAATGGTCAGTAAAATTGCGGCGTAGTATAGGCCAATGTTTGATTACAAGTGCCTCCGCATTGGAAATAAAAATAAAAATAAATGAAAAAAAATATATATATAAGGTGCTTATATAATATATATATATATATATATATATATATATATATATATATATATATATATATATATATATATATATATATAAGGTGCTTATATAATATATATATATATATATCCTTCTTAGTGTGCCTAACAATGTATGAATATCACGGTAGCTCCGACGAGATAGTGACCTAGAATGGACACATTCAGTTCAGAAAACATTCTTTCAACATCAACCGTTCCATAAAGAAACGAAAACTTATCGATTACCAATTAATTACGATAGAATCGGACAGATTTGTACATTATTAAAAGAAAAGGTTGCGTGATTTTCTTGGATACGCATAAAAGATGCTGGTAATATAAAGATCTCTCTAAAAAGTCTTGAAGTAAAACGTTAAATTGCTCAGAAATATATTTTATAATGTCCACAACAAAAGAGGAAAGAAAAAACGAAAGAATTATCTTATTACTTAAAAACATACTACAGAACTTTTATATGTAAATAATTCTAACCGCTTGCTTCCAAGAAGATTACAGGACGTTTTGTTATGCTGAACTGCCATGCGTACACTGGTGTACATATGTACTTCATTTCCAGATGGAATCTTTCGTGATGTGCCCTCCATAAAAGAATATATCCGGGATTCTTTTAAAGGTATCATCTGAAGTTTATTCCAGTGTTTGTTCTCTCTTTTTTAAACTATCTTCACGATTTTTGAGCTAGAGTAAAATTTATGAAAATAGTTTGAAAATCACCTTGAAAAAAATTGTTTTATGAACTTTAAAATTGATTAAAATTTTATGTAGGAAACTTTTACAAATCCTTAAGATAAATAATTTTGAAATCTTCCCAGTGTGCAAAATAAAAATACTCACAGTTACTGGTTTAGTAGACATATCAAATATTAAACATGCTTTAAATTTTGTACTTCTTTAAATACAAAATTTCAAACTGTTCAAACGTTTTGTTAGGGGCATAATGTATTTCATGTAAGAAATCATTTGAGGAAAAAAGTCAAAAGTTTGTACCCGACCAACCTCACCCTTGAATTTACGAAGTAAAATAGTGTTCGGGTGAAAGTTAATCGATGTAAACTGAAGTTTATCATCTTAAGAATAAGAAATATTAGTAATAAAAACAACGACTGAGAAGTCCAAGCAAGTAAATTAAAATTTACTTTTAGACAGGGCGCGATGGCCCAGTTGGCAAGGGCAGCGGGCCAGTGATCTGAACGTCTCTTCCAATAACTGTCGCTGCAAATCCATCGCCGTGTACACTAATGGTGGCTGGTGCACGTAAAATCCGTCGTGGCTGCACAGTCCTCCAAGTTCTCAAATTTACCTCTAGAGGTTCGAGGTCAAGTGTTCCGGTTTCGGTACTTGATGTCGGTTCAAAATTTCGGGACCGACTTGTAGGGGGTAATGATGACCACCTATACGGTGCCCCCTTAAATAAATGGCCAGAAGTCACGGCTGCAAATGTAATGGATTAAGTTCCAAAATTGCCATAAGTAACAACTTTAAGACTAGAAGTACGTTAAATTCTGGCGAAAGGCGATATGATGTCACAAGTCAGCAGATCGGTCGTAGCACAAATCCGAATACCATCTAGAAGCCTTAAGAACAGCACATCTTTTAGGAGCCTTGGGTAATGCAACCGATAGAAGAATTGGCTTTCAGGTAGTAAAAAACGGAAGTGAGGGGAAAATGATGTACCATCGGCGCCGAAAATCTAGTTAAAGTGCCTATAGGCAATATAATTAGTAGAAGCAGAGTGTTTTGTTTTAGAAAAGTCAAATAAAAGGAATACCGAAGAGATCACTTGCTAGTTCGAGGAGGATTAGCACTGCGAACAAACGAACCATGGGTATGCAAGCTAACCATGGGTATCAAAACAAACATCCAGAGAAACTACGATAGTTACTATTTAACTAGCCGGTGTTCGCCTGTCTAGCCGGTCAGTTTAGGGACCCGTGTCATAGGGATATGACAATAGTGTCAAGGCCAGGGGCAGGAGAATTGAAAATTATGGGACGAAGTAAAAGAACTGCTAAATGTAAGAGAGAAACATGGCAAAGAAGCAAATGACGGGCAATAAAAGAGAAGGGGAGAAAGCCAACAATAAATCGAAACTAAAGATTGAAGATTGGGCTAGTAGGGAGAAATAAAAGTATAAGATAAAAGTTTAAGAGAATGAATTGCAACGGAAAGAAGAAAAGAAGAAGGGGAAGACTAATTTTATGATGGTTATACAAGAGACCACTGTGCTTGGTGATGTCGGAGCATGGGAAAAAGTTAAGAAAGAAGGAGAGTTTTATAAATCCCGCCTTCGATGCGCATTGGGGAAAAGAGGATTGAGAAGAGGCAGCCACGGACGAATGGCGAGGACATGAATAATATGGCCAATGGAAATTGGAAGAGGCGGAGCCAGCATTAATAAGAGAAAAATAATATGAAATAAGATAGAGAGGCAAAAAAGGAAGGAGAGTTAGTTCGAAGTTTGAGAGAGAAGTGGTAACAATCTGACGAGTACGTGCGAATCACGCCCGATGAGAGTAATGTAAGCCGTGGCCCATGCAAAAGAGCCCGAGGAAGAGAGCGCCCCAGTGTCCTGTACCGAGGGTCTGCAATGAGTGAAGGAGCCCTATAACCTACGAAGAGAGTGCCCCAGTTTACTGTGTAGAGTGTCTGCAATGATTAAAGGAGCCTTGTACCATACGAAGAGAGTGCCCCAGTTTCCTGTATCGAGCATCTATAATGAGTGAAGGAGCCCTGTACCCCACGAAGAGAGTGCCCCAGTTCCAGTGCGATGATAGTGCAACGAAGTTCGTCCTTACACTTGCCAGATTCCCATCAAAGTGATCCAATAATCATCTGTCGAGGTATTGTCTTTTTTGCTTCCTTTTCATATTACCGTCATTGCTTCTCATAGCGTAGCCGTTAATAACTAATATAGAGCGCGATGAGGAAGTGATTTGAGTATAGAATGTTTAATGAGATAAATGATAATTCGTAAAAAATCAATTTAGTTAACATGATGCCATGCTTGTGTGTGAGTAAATATTAGTAGTAAATTGAACAAGGTTAATGAGTGATTATGCTTATAAAATGATATCATAATAATTGAATGAATTAAATATATGTGTCGTAGAGAATTAACTTTGTAGGAAGGAAGTTGTGAGTAATATGTGTAGATGAAGTATGAAATATTTAGTAGGAGTGTATAGTATCATATTATGTGTGTGTTAATCAATAAATGAATTTGTCAGTGCAAACCAGAGTTGTTTTCCAATCTTTTGGGATTCACTATAAATGCAATGTACTAACCACATCCTTGACCAATCAATTAATTCAAAATCAAAATTATTATTATTATTTATATAATACCTCAACCAATTATAAAATCACCTTCACAACCCGCTCACCTCAACAATCATTGTCAGAGAATGGAAACACTAAAATACAACGAATAACGGTATTTATATTTTGTGGTTACGCATCCCACGTCCTGCAAACAATCGCAGGCAGAAGTAAAATTCTTTTCCTCCCCAACCCCCCAGCGAGAAGTTCCCTTCCCTCCACCCCTCCACACATGGGCGAAAAATTATTTCTTCGAGACTTTCCCCTCCCGCATATGAAATATTGTAAAGTACTCTATCATCTGTAGCATAAACTGTATCAACATATTTATAAATCTGAGATGTGCCATGCAAATTACCTAAAAGCTGCTTATTAATGAGTATAAAGTTGTTGTTATTTTAGGTGCAAGGATAGCTCTTTCATGTAACTAACTATGATCTTTAAAATGCTAAGAGAGGTTGGGAAACACTTCTTGTAACAAACCTTCATGATTTTCAATTAATTTTCCAATATCGTCCACTTTTATAAGTCCATCATCGCCATGAGATATCAAGTTTCCATTTCCTAGTTGAAGTAAAGTATCAGAAAACTGATATGCATCTGCATTACCTGTCGTATGAACCCTCATATTAGTTTCAAGATCAAGTGTTTCAATTTCAATCCAAATAACTGAAGATTTCAGGCATGCATGTATTTCATCATTTCTTGTTCCACATGGAATAACAGGCAGAGTCTGGCAGAAGTCACCAGCCAAGAACAAAGTAATACCTCCCATCCTTCGGCGTAATCATTTAAAAATTCACAATAAAGGTTGTTTGATGTTCTACGATGTGGCAATTAAAGCGCTATAAATAGTTACTACACAGCAAATACAAAATAAACAAAAAGTGAACACAGTTAAAAAGGATACTTAAAAACACGCAAATGGAATAGCAGTAATCAAAGCTAAACACAAACATAACTAACAGTTGTTTTAAAACACCTCTGGTAAACAATGTTAAGTGTCCAACTATTTGGAGCATAAATGTTAAGATTTTTCTTAATTCCTACTTGAGAATGATAATAAAAAATATTCCAAAGAGTTTCAGACAGAAGCATAAAAAGAAAGAATATGCAAAAAAGTAACTAAACTAAACAAAAAATGGCAGAATACAGAAAAAGTGAACGCCGGCAACTTGTAAAAAAACGGTAATCCATATACTGGGAATTAACCCTGTAAAAAGGAATTAAAATGAAAAGTAATGAAATGTAATGAAAGGTAATGAATAAATGAAATGAGAGGTTTTCAACAACCATTGTTGCCACAAAATTAAAATTCCGTATTGTATCATGATCAACAAAGATTTAAAAAAAATAATAAATAATTAAAGAGAGATAAAGTTTAACGTCATCAATGGGTATATATTTCGTTTATCTCTTGATATATATTACGCTAACGTGCGTGGCACTGGAATTGACGTTTATGTATAATGAAGAATGGCAAATGCTACCGAAATTTTATTTTGCTTTCCATTGAAAAAAAAAGAAGTAATATTAGAAAATTAACTTTTAATAAAACAGAAAATTAAATTAAAAATCAATAAATGCGTTAACTTACCTTGCAACATCTAGAATTAACATCCAATATGTGCGCATGCGCAGTTCTGATGAATGATTGATTCCAACGCCTGGAGATGATATATTATTAAAAAACTGTATTTATTTATAATCTCTCTATTCTAAAAAAAAGTAACTGGTGCCGCCGCCGCCGCTGTCAAAAGCTTGTCACGCTATCTCCTCCGAAACCGCTGGGGGTATGGGGTCGACACCGATACCAATAGATTCAGAAAAATGCGGGGAAGAAAGTAAGATATGTCTCATCTTCGTCGGACTTTAAGTTTTTTTTTTATTTTATGTTTTGTGGAAAAATATTGACTTTTTCATGTTCAGATTACGATAACTCGCCAAAAATTAATCGTAGAATTTTGATCTTTATTGCAATCTAAGACTACAGACATTTCTCCTTCAAACAAGACCTCATTTGTTTAAAAATAATTAAAACAGACTAATATTTTCATCAAAATATTAAACCCACTTTTTCGAGAAATATCGTCACATATGTGGATATAATGTCGATGCTCCTGAGGTTTTATCTTACAAAGAAAATATTTACATCATCTGGAAGATGAAAGTTTTCTCATTCATATAAACCTCATTTTAAGTCTCTATCTTAAAATTTCGATTTTTAATTGAATTTTTAAAGCTGAAACAGTGATTGAACAGTGATTCCCCTTCGCATAAGGGTGACTGACAACAGTGAATGGCTGTTACATTGCCCGAGAATCACCCCTATGTATCTCGCTATTAACCATAACAGAGGAGCGAGCGTAGCGAGCCTAGGGGCAAAGCCCCTAGTTATTTAAAAGTTTTAAACTTATCTTAGAATTATCCTAAGGCTTCAAAACATAAGCATACGAAGTTTCAACCAGATTCGTCAAGAAATGTAGATTTGTATACGATATATACATACATACATACATACATAGATAGAGACACTTTGCTTTATTTATATGTAGATACTAATCAAGGTACTTTGTGTGATTATGTTAAAGAAATTCTTCGAAGTAATGGCGGATTTTCAGTTTTTTCTTCCATATCAAATAGAAATTTAATTTTTATCTCGGTTTATCTGATATTCGTGTGATCTAAGTGCAAAAATCTGGTCGTCACTTTTACCATCAGCTTCACGCTAATGTAAACACAATAGCCATTCGATACTTTTAAATTTAACCTGATATTTTTTTCGCCTACTTGCTTTGAGTAAAAGATGGATTTGCATCCTTTTTTTGAGAAATTACAAAAGTCGAGTTCCATGTCACAAATATCAATCAATATGCATTCACTCAGCGTACGTCAAACCGAAGTGCAGTTATGAAAGTGTATCGTTAACAATCTGGGTTCGTTCTAAACATAGACATTTTACAAAGTCTTCAAAGAAAAGGCGAATAACTCCAATGCCTGGTTAAAAAATCTCAAAGCGAACGAAGAAGGAAACTCAAGCGTATTTATTTCAGGAATTATCTCTTCTACACTTTTCATCCTCCTCTTCTATACGCAACGACTGTAGCTTTATTATTCAACACTAGATATGGGCCACCAAGAGACATTATGATTAACATAAATGACAATAAAAGAAAAATCGATGGGTAAAAAAAAGTGTCATTACTCCCCTTAAACTTTGAATGTCTACCATTCAAAGAGCCATATATGATAGATTAGATTCTACTACATAGTTGAATCGATATTAATATTTTTTTATCCATTTTATGTTCCAAATCCTTCAGTATTAGAAAAAAAGGTTTCGTTTTCTTTCTGTTTTTTTAGAAGGGAATTTTTATATTTGCTCTGCAATATGAACAGTATGACATTCTAACTAGCAAAGATATGTCGTTTCTTTTACTTACTAAACTAAAAAAATTTTAGTATTTCATCATCCTGTATATCTTAAAATTAAATTTAAGTGTTGTAACAACTTTCATTTGCCAATAAACTATGGTTTTTCAGGTATCTTTTGTAACAAATACAACATGCGGTTTGGGAAAATTTAATTCGAGAAATATCTATAGACCGTTTCAGAGGGCATGTTTTCTATTAATGCGTTATTCTACTGCCGATCAAACTTGAAAAAGTAATCTTCAACATTAAAATTATATGCAATAATTCTCATTTTAAACCATAAATTTAACATTTTTTTTATTGATAGAAAAATATAGCATAAACTGCGTGTATGTAATATATCAGTATATGGGATATTCGCATTATTTTTTCTAAGGATTTGGAACATAAAATGGATAAAAAAATATTAATATCGATTCAACTATGTAGTAGAATCTAATCTACCATATATGGCTCTTTGAATGGTAGACATTCAAAATTTAAGGGGATTAATGACACTTTTTTTTACCCATCGATTTTTCTTTTATTGTCATTTATGTTAATCATAATGCCTCTTGCTGACCCATATCTAGTGTTGAATAATAAAGCTAATAAAGAAATCTCAGTGGGGAATTCTACATCCTCTTCATACAATCACTGGATGATCAAGATACTATTCCGTTACGCCTATCATTAATTAATTCATCTTATTATAAGCTCAGAAATTTAAAGGTCACTAGAATATTCCTTTTTTTTCTATCTAACCTTGTTGTTTCTGCGTCTTTCTGAAAGTACACTACCTGTTATTTTTACATACAGGTAGTACTGGCATAACTGAATGGTTAGAGAGGGCACCAGTCAGTTATGTCTAGCATTCATTAATTCATCTGATCCTACGTTCAAAAAATTAAATGACAACTCGAGTATTCAAATATTTTCTAACGTATTTTTACCTTATCATTTTTTGCATCTTCATGGAAGTGCACCACCTGTTATTTTTACAAACGTACTTCACTGATCACTCACGAAAAGAATAGGAGAGTCTCCAAAGCTGATAAAATTTGGAGGACCACATGTGAATACGGGAATCTGGAAGATCACTATTCCCCTTTATAAAGACCTCAGAAAAATTATCGTTTCACTAATCCTCTCTCCTCGGTTTGTCTCCGGTATGTAAAATTTTTAATACATTTCTCTTGATTGAAAAGTATTATTACGTATAAGGATTTTATATACTTAATGTAAAGTACTCTTTTATTTTACTCACGATGAACAATTACCTAAGATTCACCTATACTACGCCGCAGTTTACTGTCCATTTAATTATAGTGGCCTCATATAGGCATTACCCCTGTCAGCATTACCCCTGTAAGGATTTTGCCTTAAACAAAAGACTGCCAACCCTTTTTTTTATTCAATGCTTTAATTGCATTTCTAAACTAAATACAGGCTATTTACAATATATATATATATATATATATATATATATATATATATATATAAAGATTAAATTCGTGTGTTCACGGCATCGACGAAAGCGGTCAGACTTGAACTGTCGCTGCGCTCATTCAAGTCTTTCTAGGCCCGGCAATATCTCCTTGTCTCCGGCTCCAGCGTCACTCTGCCTAACTTCGTCTCTGAATCTCTGAATTTCGGCAACAACGAATCCGCGTTCGGCGACTTCATATACCACTGCTGAACGTTCTCGAAAGGCCTGGAAACGCCCCCTTTCTTTATTCGGTTACACTCCCAGACGACTAGGCGCCTCCACTCGTCAATTTCCAATTTGTAGCTGGTTTACTGTTCCGCGAGCTGTCGGCAGCATTTCCGGCTTGTATGTTGACAAGCGACTGTCTGTCTGCCGCTGTCAAAATCAATTATGTGCACAATCTGCGCGTTGGTAGGTCTTTCCGGAATTTCCACGCACTAAATATTCCCTATTCTACGGGAGGCGTTGAACCTCCTATGAAGGGACGACACAAACGGAGGCATTTTTCGTGGCGCGACACCGGGATTCGATCCGAGCATCCTCAGCACCGAAAACCAGCTCGCTGCGCCACAGGGCCACCACAAACCCAATTATTAGAGATAATATCTTGCATTTTACTCTTCGTAATAAATATTAAAGGCAAATGTTTAAATGTAGTAAATACCTTCATCGTCAGTACAATAATGTTTCTAACTCTGTTCAATACGAGACATTATAAATTAAAAATCGTGAGTACTCGGTAATATTAAGGTTTTGGTCTTTGCTATTGACCACGTCGAGTGTTACGATGTACTTTGGGAGTAACTTGCCTCTAATCGTTGATCTAGTTTAACCGATTATTCTAAATTTCGATTGAATTTTTTTAAACTTAACGTAAATCCTAACTTACGCTTTCTTAGGTTAAGACAGTTTAAAAATTCTTTAGGTACAATATACAATAGGAGTATAATTAGTACTCTTGAGTGATTCTAAACTCTTTTTCATATTTCGGCTGCTGGAAAGGTTCTGATACAGAACATTCCTAATTTCACTTTATACATTTATTGCTGTATCAAATGATGAAATATACATCAGTGTAGTGGTCCAAAAAGTTTGAACCCCCAACATTAATCTTAGTCTTTTTCACCCTTCATAGTTTTACTACCAGTAAACGCAGAAGGAAAAAGAGAGTTAACTCCTGAAATAGATTCATATTTTTCGCCTATTTTTGCCCAGATTAAAAATTTTTAATTGCTTATCCAATACAAATTGAATATTTTACTGATTTGTGGTATTAAAATCTAACTGCACCCCCCCCCTCCTTAACTTAGTTCTCTGTATAATGACAGTTTAAAAATAATAATAATAAAAATATGTTGTAAACAAAAGTTGATTAATTTTTCTAGAATTATTTTTTGAACTATGTATGAAATTTATTGTTGATATTTTCAATATACACTGCTAGCCATTAAAATTGCAACACCAGGAAGGAAAGCAAATAGCAAAACTTTACTTATTGTATGTATACAGCGTAGTAGGAAGAAAACGTGATTACATTTCTAGGCAATTTAGGGATATACAGGGTGCGAAATTAATACACACAGATGCCGCCTCTACCAGCTAAATCGGCTCTAACCCGGTTATGCATCGAGTCGAAATGGACTTGGATGACAGATACGGCTGCTTCAAGTCTATGCCACACTGCATCAATCGTAGTGGCTGAAGAGCGGTGGAGGCCCATTCTCTCAGCAACCCGCGACCAGATGTTTTCAGTGGGTGAGAGCTCTGGAGAACGTGCTGGCCAGGGCAACAGTCGAGCACCCTCTGGATCGAGGTAGGTCAGGACATGACGGGCAGCATGCGTTCTTGCGTTATCTTGTCGAAAGAGGACGTCTCCGAAGCCTCGAATATAGGGCACAGCCACGGGCCTTAAGATCTGAAAAATGTAACGCTGGCTGTTCAGTTACCGACGACGCGAACAAGATGTGTTCGTGTCGTGTACCCAATGGCTGCCCATACCATCACACCAGTTGCAGGGCCCGTATGACAATATCGAATGCAAGCAGGCCACGTGCGTTCTTCTAGGTGCCTCAAGATACGGATACGTCCATTATGATGCTGCACGCAGAACCGGGACTCGTATGAAAAGACGACGTGGTGCCACTCCTGTATCCAGTTTTTTCGTCGGGCGCACACTGTCGCCGCGCGTCTCTATGCTGCTGTGCCAAGGGAAGCCGCAATAATTGTCGCTGTGCAGACAGTCCGTGCTGCTCCAGACGTCGTCGCACTCTCTGTGCGGATACTTGTCGTGCTGCAAACAATCCCATTTTCTGACTCAAGGTCCTTGATGGGGCTGTACGATCCTGCATGGCCGACCTGACAACACGTCTGTTCTCTCGGGCGTTAGGGGCGGGAGGCCATTAAGATCCTGCATGGTGTTCAGTATGACCCTCTTGAACCCATCGATTCCATATTCGCATGACAGTTGTTGGATTCCTACCAATGCGAGTAGCAATATCGCGGAACGATAAACCGCACTCTCGATAGGCCACGATTCTGCCGCTATCGAATACACGTGCTGGTAGCCCTTTTTCCTTCTTATACGAGGCATAGCGCAATCTTCTCCCAAACAACCAACATTTCCGAATGAGAAACCTGTTGCGTAAATTTCCTTTTATACAGAGTTTGAGATGCCGTTTCTGCCTCCTGTGCCATTCGATTCCGTTCATAGTCCAATCATTTGCATATACCAGCATCTTCTTCCTTTCATGCAAATTTGACGTTTATAACATCCCTCCATCATAGTGTTGCAATTTTAATGGCCAGCAGTGTACATAGTTATGACGGTCTCATTTTTACGAAGTAATACCCATTCGTTCAAAAGACTGTAAAGTGTATGAGTAAAAAAGAGTCATTTACATTTCTGGGCTTTGTTATGAATGGTTCCCATATTCTTCAATGCGGAGTCCTTCGCTTGACTTCCCTATCGATGCGCTATTGGGAGGCAAGAGGCCGAAATGGCATTTTGTGTGTGTGTGTGTGTGTGTGTGTGTTAGTTAGTTACTTTTCAAGTCTCTTCCATTGAAAATAACAAAAAAACATTTCTTGGCTTCCTGTCTAGATAAGAAATGCATTTGATATTTAATTTATTTTTACTTGAGCAGGTGATAACTTTTATATACTTCCGCGAAGATTAGCGTTAACCATAGATAAAATGGAATGTTAAAGTTCAATTTTTGCTCCACAAAACTTGAATAGATAATGAACGACAGTTTCAAGGCTAAAATCTTCCATACTGATAACTATTGAATTGAAACTCTCAGGCTTTGATATCAATAGTCATGGCCACTGATATCAAGCGGGTAAAGCACTGCACCGCCTCAGCCGTTTGACCACCGTCTGACTGGCTTAAAAAAGAATAGTTAGTGATATCCGAGTATAGTAAGTCAGTTGTTCTCCCTGTAACAGTCCTGGCAAATTCATGGATTGAAACTCTCAGGCTTTGATATCAATAACCATAGCCATTGCTATCAAGCGGCTAAGGCGCTGCATGAAGTCATTCATATAAAGTGGCTAAGGCATTGCATCAAGTCATTGATATCAAGTGGCTAAGCCGTTTGTCCACCGTCGGGCCCACAGAAAATGAGTAGTTAAGTGATATCCGAGTAGAATAAGTTAGTTGTTCTCCTTGTAGTACATACTGACATGTTTCAGGTGAAAATGTTACATTATCTTTGCTTTCAGCTGGATATTCTAAACATTATAGTTTTTGTCTCCGTCATATCTATGTTTTTAGTAGTTTTAGTTCCTTACAAATAAAACTTCTTTACTTCTTATTCAATTTCACAGTCCCTGACGCACTCGTTCATCAAGAAAATTTCGGTGATTCCACTGTTTATAACCAAAATGTTTAAAAAGATCTTCAAATTTGCGATTTGACCGTAGAGACAATCACACATTGCTGTGGGTGGCCATTGCTATGGTTAATATGCTTTATAATTCCTTTCGCAGGAATACCCTTTCGACATGAAGGCTGTCTGCAGTGTTATCGTTTTCTCCCTCTGCCTGGCTCTGGCCTTGACCAAGACCGACTGCGAAGAGCACAGGGAACGTGAGCTGAAGTCCAACACCAAGGTGAAGCTTGTCCCCAAGTGCGACGCCAACGGTGACTACGAGACCCTGCAGTGCTTCCAGGGATCTCCCTTCTGCATGTGCTGGAGGAAAGACGGAAGCCACATCACCGACCCTTCCATGAAGATCAAGACCTGCGTCTGCCATGCCCACAGGGACAAGGAACTCAGACGATGTGAGTATAGACTTACGATATTGAACAAAATAAGAGTGACTCTTAAAAAAAATTATGACAACCTGTGAACCAAGTGTCCTACAACCAAAGTGTTAAACAATTTCTTAAGTCGGTTTGTACCATGTTATGTTACGATCAGGGCTCCCAGTTCTGGGTTTTTAAACCCAGATTGGGGGTTTAAAACCCCCATCTGGGGCTTTTAACCCCCCATGTTCACCCCCTTTTTTTCCTTATAAGTTAAAAATGTAGTAAACATTTATATTTATTTCTTATTATAAACATAATTTAAATACAATATGATAATTTAATAAAAAGTCCAGTTTACAATGACATTAGTATGTGTTTGATTGTAAAATGATAGAACTGGAGATCGTTTCACATGAATGGTGGTATATATCCCTTTCACAAAACCATCCCAGAATTTTGGTATTGGTTACGTAAGATCAAAGATGGATTCAATAATTTCAAGTATGAAATTATCGTACTTCATGACCCATCTCAATATTTTATCTCACTCCTCTGCATGCGAAGGCAGAATTTTTTCATAATAGAATCAAAACTAAAGACATAGACTCTCCTATATTTAAACCGTAAAAGATCGTGTAATGCCAAAACAAGCAATAAGCAGATATCAGAACTACCATACCTAGATAGCTAAAACTGATCTGGAGAAACACATAATAGAAGGAGCATGTTATATAGACGATACGAAACACGCATAAAGACCTTCGGAAAATTAATTTGGAGGTGAATGATGAAATATATTAATTTTAACGACAATTAACCCTTACGTCGACTCATCTGTCTTTTATACTGTTCCTCAGCTCATCGGTCTCACAGACCGCCAAGCTATAAAATTAGGATATTTTCCTATTTTTTATAAGTTTTTCGCAGTTATAAGTCATTAATGCAAAACCACTGCCACCTCTCATTCTTGAAAAGGGTAAATAAAAAATAGATTATTCAACAAAAATTTCAGAATCCGATTCCTCAATCTGTGATAGTGCGAGAGAGGCAAAATGTCTGGTTCGTTGTGAAACAGGAGGAATTCTTCCAGCCATGCTAGCTACAACAATAAAACAAAGATCTTGAAAATAGAATACATGCAGGCTGACAGACAATTAGAACGGTTCAAGGCTTATCGGTCATACAGACCGGCAAAAATTTAAATCAGTTCAAGACTCATCGGTCCAAAAGACCGACTATGTTTTACAAAGATTAAATTTGCCGACAAGCTACGAGCGGGCGAAAATCTGCGATGTGTTGTAATTGAAGGTCAAGACCCGATTGAAGAACTCACAAACCCCCAGCAGTCTGATCACCCCCACAACTTCCCCACCCTTCAGAACAGGTACAATAGCGGTCTCCTAGACCGATGAGCCGACGTAAGGGTTAAATAAAATAACTTTAATCTAACATCAAGTAGTCTTAGAAAATGGGGTCTGTATTATCTAATTTGTACTTTCTTTTATAATTTTTATTTTGAAAAATAAGCATTTTAAAAAGCTGGGGGTTTTTTCATTAGAGTTTGAGGGGTTTTTTTTTATGCAATCAGGGTTTATTGCATTTTTCTCCCTGGGAGCCCTGGTTACGATATTATGGCGACGTTAGGTATTCTTGTTTTAACTATCCTCTTCTTTCTGGTTTACTCCTTTGCTTTTGTGAATAACGACGCAAGATACTGGCCTTTGCATATACTTTAAATCATTCGGTTGTCTTTTTTTTTCCCTATATTGAACCTTTCCGTTAATTTTGTCAAAAACTCGAGAGTATCATCCTTTCGAACGGTCAGATGTTTCTACAAGAATCTGGTTTAACTGATGTGATTAAAACTGCATCATGTTACATCGAGACCTCTGTTCTACAAGGATGTGAAAAACTCACATCCTAGTAGAATACATCCTCTCGTTTTGTTTTTTGTTTTTTACTTCCATTTCTCATAAAATATCAAATTAATTTATCGTCAGTTTTGTTAAAAAAAGTCTGGTACAATAAAAAGAAAATAAAAACATGCGTCTTTAAATAAAACAAATTACAGTATGTTATTCCTTTTTAGATTTACACAAATTGGCACATACAAGAATACGCTGAGAACGTATATCTTTAAAGAGAAGTTAATCGGAATCAACTTCCCTTTTTTACCGTGTATTATGTTTGATTTTTCCAGATCTCACTAAAAGAGATATCGAATTTTCTGATTTCCAAGATAGGCTCTGTAAAGTTAATCAATAATTACATATGAGTTCTGGGATACGTCTTGAGGAATAGGGAAGAAAAATTGTGCCAAACGTTTAATATTCTCTATAGACATTAACATTCCGTGCTCATAACTCAAAGTTAAACTGTGTATGCACATGTACAAATGTATATAAGTACATCAATTTTGCAAACTCTAAGTATAAAAATATTTTCTAATTTAATCACAAGTTTACACATCGTTAGCCTGAAAATTTTTAAAAACACTTATCGTGTGTGCTTATGGGCCCATATCGAGGTAGCTAAGTGGAAGCGCGTCGGCTTTCGGTGCTGGGGGTGCTCAGATCGAATTCCGACCAGCGCCATCAACTACCTCCGTATCTAGGTCGGATATAGGCACGTTAAATCCGTAAACCGGAAAGTTCCTGTATGAGGTCAGAGAGTGTGGGAGAGGGTGTGATCCCCCATATGTTGCCCCTGGGGATTCTCGGTCAAAATTGAGGTGGCACCTGGCTAAATCGGACTCCGACCCTCGTGGTGCAGTTATAAACCGGAGCCGCACCCATCATCCCGCTAGCCTATATGGACCTGGTCTTGAATACTTCCAGCCAGGGGGCATTAGAAACAACAACTTATGGGCCCAAAGAACTAGGCCGTCTGCACACGGGGCAACTCAAAAGAAACTGATAACTGACTCGAATCACAAACCAGTCCGTGTTGAGTCGTAACCTATGTAATTGAATGGAGCCACGCACACGGCGCAACTGGTTACAAACCCGGTCGACGGGTTTGTAACCAGTTGCGCCGTGTGCGTGGCTCCATTCAATTACATAGGTTACGACTCAACACGGACTGGTTTGTGATTCGAGTCAGTTATCAGTTTCTTTTGAGTTGCTCCGTGTGCAGACGGCCTTATTCTTGTGGCGTCTTATTTCGGTGGAATATAATGAATTACAGCCCATTCACTAAATTTCATTTATTAGTACTAAGGTGTTTTCGTCATCACTTTGACAAATTTCCATTGCTGCGTTTATCAAGATCGCCAAAATTTCCAGTAAAACGAATAATATAGCGATTGTTTGGCAACGTTTAACAGACGGATTAAAAGGGCAGAATACAGATATACTCGGTGGCTTTTAATACAGAAGGTAAAAATAAATGTAATCAAAAACACCTTAATGCGTATTTAAACTCTCGAACCGATTTTTTTTAAAAGCTGTTTTAAATAATTCATCTTTTTGAGAAATAGTTTTACAGTTTATTCCCTTTTCGTAACTTTATCGTTAATTGAATTTTTCCGTTCAGTGAACTTATGCTTGGGGTTCCAATTTCCATTTTGAGTTTCTTATGACTATAGGGCTATATAGTTTTTAGCTTCTTGTAGCTGAACATTATTGAACTCCAAAATGATACTAAAACTAAGTTCGTTTCTCTGTAATTAAAGTCGGGGAACAGTAGGACCAAATTTGTAAGAACACGATACCCATAATATGAGTTGAAAGAGAATAAAACAAATCTTAATTAAAATAGAGCAATGTCTACCAAATTATAGGTATTTTCAAATACAATTTATAATATATTCACCGTTTTATTCAGATTGCCATAGAATTCATTTCAAATTTCCCTCCTGTCTGTTGGCTGAAAGAGGAATCTTTTGTTTTGTACATATTTTTAGAATTACTCCACCTTACAAGAAATTCCAGACTCGAAATTGAAAAAAAAATTAAATTGTTGTTGACAAGAAATGTATCATTTATAATTAAGTTTTTTATTTATTTTTTGTTATTTTTTAAAAGAGAATTAGGAACACGGGTTAAAATAAAAAAACTATTTCATTAATAACTTTCAAATACTTGCAATAATAATTATAAAAGCTTTTAATTTTCATAATTAAATCTTTATGAAAGAAAGCTGGTGCACTGTTCTCCTGGCTTTACGACGAGGATTAGGAAGGGAAATTTTTCAGAAGATGGCAAACCAGCTAAAAATAATGATATCAAAATCATTTTTTCTTGAGCACAGAGTAGTTGCAATTTTAACAATGAAGAAAAAAATAACAACAATTAGCTAGTTATTAATAAAGATGGAAATATTTAATCAATATGGCTCAATAATGACTTTCATTTATATTTTCGATATATTTCTATACGAGGTGCTACCCAAAATTTCCCGAAATGTATCGATAAACAAAGTTGTAGAATACTTTGATATTATTCGCCGCCGTCACCTTCAAAGTTGTTCGGCGGAGTCCCCTTGGGATTGTAAACACCGATCCCGGAGCTTCTGCCACGAAAACAATGCCTGCTGGACGTCTTGTTTCGTAAATATGTTAAGCACCCTCAGCGATTTTTCTTGAATCTCCTCTATCGTGTCAAATTTGCGTCCCTTCAACTTGATTTTCATCTTTGGAAAGATGAAAAAGTCGCAAAGATATAAGTTGAAAGAGTAAGGTGGATGAGGAACAACGGATAGTGCAGAATTTTACCGTGATGTAATGCGATGGCTAAGGGAGGACATGAGACGGAAACGTCCACAGATATGGCACTGAAACGACTGGGCTCTCCACGATGATAATGCAAGGCCTCAAAGTCCTTTAGTCATACAGCAGTTTTCGACTAAAAACAACATGACCGTTGTTCCTCATCCGCCTTACTCTTTCGACTTAGTTCCTTGAAAATTTTTCCTCTCTCTAAAGATGAAGATCAAGTTAAAACGGCGCAAATTTGACACGATAGGGGAGATTCAAGAAAATTCGCAGATGGTGCTGAACACATTAATGAAACAAGACGTACGAGGACGGTGTCTTTCTTTTTCAGCCGGTCCCCGTGTGAAAACTGGTTCGAGTTGAATAGGAGTCGGTTTCTTATTTTTCTTCTTTATTACACACACACAGAGAGAGAGAGAGATATAAGACAATTATGTACAGGGCTCAAGTATGAGCAAGAACATTAAAATACTCTATTAAGAGAAACGCGGGATACAAAAAGGCCGGTCTCCCGTGAGCACCGCCTACACTCTCCCGCTCGTTCTCCCACACCGTGACCCGGGGGTCTCCTTCACACACAAAAAAAACGTTACTAAAGGGCGCCAGGCCCTACACAAGACTTCCAGTAGGCCTTTGTTTTCGTGGCCCGGGATTGGTGCTTACAATCTCAAGGGGACTACTTTGAAGGTGACGGCGGCGAATAATATCAAGGTATTCTACAACTTTGTTTATCAATACATATCAGGAACTTTTGGGTAACACCGCGTATAATCTATTAACAATAGCAAACAAAAAGTTTGACTTTTAGTTCCACTTTCACATAAAATGCATACTCATTCATCTATCAAGTAAAGAAGGCATGCCATGGTGAAAGCAAACGAAGCTCAACTGTATATGATTGATCTCATATTTTAAATATATTTCATTAAACAATACGTAAGCAATATATGTTTTGCCTTGTATTTTCAGCCCAGACAGGTATGGTTGGTAACTTCATTCCTTCCTGCCAAGAAAGTGGTTATTACAGCCGCAAGCAATGCCACGGATCTACCGGATACTGCTGGTGCGCTGACGATAATGGAAACAAGGTGTCCGAGTCAGTCAGGGGAACGGCTAACTGCTAGACTCTATGTGATTTGTCGATGTAAAAATCAATAAACACCTTTTTAACTATTTACAGTACCTTAGACAGTGCAGTTTCAAATATCTGGTATTTCTTCAAATTTACAACATAGTACTAATTTATACAACAGCAAGTACAAAATCTTTTGACATAGTATTACAAAGCAAAAATATATTATCTTAAAAGTATATTTTCCAACACGTCTTCTAATCACAGTGTATTTTTAATGAGATCTTTTTTCAATAAAATAGTGAAACTTCAAAATAACACTGGTGTCTATCATTACGAAATACTACAAACAAAAAGGAAAATAAACCATCTTTCTATAATTGTCTCATTAATTTTTCTACATAATAATCTTTTCTGCCATATTTAAAACTGTCCTTCTGCACTCGATTATTTAGAATTTACACATTAAATAACAGAATCACTTCAAATCATAGAAATTGACCAAAACTATATTATTAATTTAAGAGTTTAACTGCTAGAGTAAATTCCCAAAACGTCTTCCTCTATCGTCTAAAAACCTATTTCTTGAACATAAAATAAAAATCGATGGGTGAGGTAAAAAAAATGTCCTTACTCACCTTAAACGTTAACTTTGAAAATCTACCATTCAAAGTACCATTCATGATAGGCGATTAGTTTATACTATATACTTGCCTCGATATTAATATTTTTTTATTTATTTTATGCTCCAAATCCTTCAGTATTAGAAAAAAGGTTTTGTTTTTCTTTTTGTTTATTAGAAAGGAATTTTCATATTTTCTCTCCCATGTGAACAGTATGACATTCTATCTAGCAAGGATACGTCGTTTCTTTTACTTACCTAACTAGAAAATTTTAGTATTTTATCTTCCTCTATATCTTGAAATTAAATTATGTGTTGTAACAACTTTCATTTGCTAATACCAATCAACTGTGATTTTTCAGGTACCTTTTGTCACAAATAAAACATGCGCTTTGGGAAATTTAATTTGAGAACTATTTATGGATTGTTTTAGGCGGCATGTTATCTATTGATGCGTTATTCTACTTCCGGTCAAACTTGATACCTTAATCTTCAACATTAAAATTATATGCAGTAATTAGACTCCTCTTTCTAACCATAAATATTACAGTTTTGTATTAATAGAAAAAAATATTATAAACTGCATGTATGTAATATATCACTATACGGGATATTTGCTTTGATTTTCCCAATTATTTCTCAATGGGGGATTCTACATCCTCTTCATAGAATCACTGGATGATCAAGATACTATTCCGTTACATCTATCATTAATTAATTCATCTTACCTTAAATAAAGGAATTTAAATGACACTAGAATATTCAATTTTTTTCTATCGAACCTTTTCCTTTCTGCATCTCTATGAAAGTACACCACCTGTTACTTTTACATATAGGTAGTACTGGCATAACTGAATGGGGACAGATGGCACCAGTCAGTTATATCTAACATTTATTAATTCATTTAATCATACGTTCAAAAAATTAAATGACAACTAGATTATTCAAATATTTTCTACCGAATTTAGACCTTATCCTTTCTGCATCTTTATGGAAGTGCACCACCTGTTAGTTTTACATACGTACTTCACCGATCACTCGCGAAATGAATAGGAGAGTCTCCAAAGCTCATAAAAATTTGGAGAACCACATGGGAAAACAAAAATCCGGAAGATCACTATTCCCCTTTATAAAGACCTCAGAAAAATTATCGTTTCACTAATCCTCTCTCCTCGGTTTGTCTCCTGTGGACAAAATCTCCAGTATGTAAAATTTTTAATCCATTTCTCAGTACTGAGAAGTTATGTATAATTTTTTATATAATTAATGTAAATCACTCCTTTATGCAATATGGGCTGTTAACAATGAACAATTATCAGAGATAGTATCTTGATTTTTACTCTTAAGGAAAAATACTAAAGGCAAATGTTTAAATGTAGTAAATACCTTCATCGTCATTAGAATAATGTTACTAATTCTGCCCGATACGAGAATACATAAATTACGAATCATGATTATCCAATATTATTAAGACATTCAGTGTTTGGTCACTGCTGTTGACCACGGGGTGTATCACGACGTACTTTGGGAGTAATTTGCCTCTAATGGATTGTTCATATAAGTTGAACCGATTATTCAAAATTGCGATCGTATTTTTTCAAACTTAACCTAAATCCTAATTTAATCTTTCTTAGGTTAAGACAGTTTCAAAATTCTCTAGGTAATATATACTATAGGTGTAAAATTAATACTCTACAGTGGCTCTAAATTCTGATTCATATTTCGGCTGCTGCAAAGATTCTGATACAGAACATTCCTTATTACACTTTATACACTTACTGTTGTCTCAAATGATGAAATATACATCAGTGTACTGGTCCAAAATGTTTGAACCACTGACATTGATCATAGACTTCCTCAACGTTGAATTTTTTTTTCTACCAGTAAACGCTAAAAGGGGAATTATCCCCTGAAATAGATACATATTTTCCGTCTCTTTATACGCAAAGAGAAAATATTTAATTACAGATTCAATACAAAAAAGAAAATCTTACAACTCTGTAGTATTCAAACAGACTCTTTTTTCAAAAGCATTCATTCAAATATAAATTCATAAGCAGGTTCCATAATTATTGTGTTTTCAGAACCAAGTCATGTTGGAATTAATTTTTTAAACTTCACGATAACCATGCAGATCCATATTAATTGCAACATGATAACTTAATTATATGATTTTTAGTACAGCTTTTTATAATCCCAATTTCGCCACAATTTTTTTCCTCTTCGGTGCCTTCTATGCAACATATGGTCTTTTAGTCATAATTTGTGGCATACTTTTCCAGTTACAATGACATCACATTTTCTAGTATTATCTCATAACTTATTTAAGACTGCCAATACTGCCATGATAGCATTACAAATTTATATTTCAAAAACGAGCTGATAGCATTTTACCTCATATTTTTTGGATTTATTCAATTTGACTACCTATTTCATAATGCTTTTCTTTTCGTTAAATCTGGCCGTTACTCTAAATATAACTGTATCAGTTTAATTTGACTACATCTGTGACATATAAATTTACTACTACTTATACCTTATGTTTTACTTATTATTTTCCTTTAGTTTAATGTCTTTAATTTTTCTGAATTTTTAAAATACAAACACAACAATTGAGAACGATACATAAAATCTAACTCCACCCCCACCTCCTTAACTTAGTTCACTGTACATTACACTTTTAAGAAAATAAATAGAAATATATTAGAAACAAATGTGGACTAATTTTTCTTGAAATTTCCGTTTTAACTGTGGATGAAATTTTTTGTCGATATTTTCAATATACATAGTTATTACGATCTTCTTTTTACGAAGTAATACACATTAGTTCAAAAGACTGTAAAATGTATGAGTAAGAAAAAATCATTTACATTTCTTGGCTTCCTGTCTAGATAAGAAATGCATTTGATATTTAATTTGTTTTTACTCAGACAGGTGATATGGTATACATCTTTCAGCGAAGATTAACATTAACCACAGATAAAAACTGAGTTCAGTTTTATGGTATGTTTCAGTTTCAAGGCTAAAATCTTCCATACTGCAAATTGATGGATTGAAACTCTCAGGCTTTCATGTCAATAGTCATGGCCATTGATATCAAGTTGTTAAGGCGCTGCATGAAGTCATTGATATCAAGTGGCTAAGGCGTTGCATCAAGTCATTGATATCAAGTGGTCGTTTGTCCACCGTTGGTCCCCCCAGAAAAAGAGTAGTTAAGTGATATCCGAGTAGAATAAGTCAATTGTTCTCCTTGTAATAGTTAGTGTAATGTTTCAATTCAAAGTGTTACATTATCTTTGTTTCAGCTGGATATTCTGAATATTGTAGTTTTTGTTTCCGTCATATCTATGTTTTTAATAGTTTTACTTCCTTTCAAATAAAGCCAGGTTTTGGCCGAATGGCTAGGGCTCTGGCATTCGGTTCAGATCCTGTGGGTTCGACTTCCCACTGTTGGCATGGTTGTTTGTAGCCATTCGGAATCGGCTTTAAACTGTAGGTCCCGGTCTAATTAGCCCTCGTGTAGCAAAAAGTTCACCGCAGCGCTCCAAACCAAACCAACTAAACCTTTCAAATAAAACTTCTTTGTCTCTTATTTCCTTTCGCAGCCCCTAAGGCACACGTTCATCCAGAAAAGTCCAGTGATTCCACTGTTTATACCAAAGAGTTTAAAAAGGTCTTCGAATGGGCGTTTTCACCTCAGAGACAATCACAAATAGCGGGTGGGTCATTGCTATGGTTAATATGCTTTATAATTCCTTTCGCAGGAATACCCTTTCGACATGAAGGCTGTCTGCAATGTTATCGTTTTCTCCCTCTGCCTGGCTCTGGCCTTGGCCAAGACCGACTGCCAAAAGCAGAGAGCACGCGAGCTGAAATCCAACTCCAAGGTGAAGTTTGTCCCCAAGTGCGACGCCAACGGTGACTACGAGGCCCTGCAGTGCTTCCAGGGATCTCCTTTCTGCATGTGCGTGAGGAAAGATGGGAGCCACAGCAGCCACGCTTCAAAAGAGGTCAAGACTTGCGTCTGCCACGTCCACAGAGACAGGGAGCTCAGACGATGTGAGTAGAGACTTAAAATATTGAACAAATTAAGAGTGACTCTTAAAATAATTAAGACAACCCGTGAACCAAAGTGTCTTAAACAACTTCTTTAGTCGGTTTCTACCATGTCATGTCACGATCAGGGCTCCCAGACCTGGAATTTTAAACCGCGATCTGGATTTTTCGATGGCCATATGGGTGTGTGGGTTTTTATTTTATTTTTTTTTAAATATTTCAAAATCTGGGTTTCTTTCCTTGTAAGTTAAAAGAGTAG
This sequence comes from Dolomedes plantarius, assembly GCA_907164885.2. Lineage (NCBI taxonomy): Eukaryota > Metazoa > Arthropoda > Arachnida > Araneae > Dolomedidae > Dolomedes > Dolomedes plantarius. Next base: position 42,957,764 of record OU015491.1, on the reverse strand, counting down.
AAAACATTTGTATTTGTTTTTTATTATAAGCATAATTTAAATACAGTATGACATTTAATAAAAATTTCCCTTATAACAAATGATACAAATAAATTTTGGGGACGTTTAACAGATAAAGTAAAAATAAGTGCAATCAATAACTCCTTAATGCGCATTTAAACTCTCGAACAGGGTTTTTTTTTAAGCTGTTTCAACAAATTCTTCTTTTTGAGGACAATTCTACAGTTTGTTCCCTTTTCTCCACTTTACCGTTAATTGAATTTTTCGGTTCAGTGAACTTATATTTAGGGCTCCAATTTCCATTTTGAGTTTCATGTGACTCTAGAGCTATACAGGTCGCGGTAGTTTTTAGCCTCTTGTAGCTGAAGTTTATTGAATTCCCAAATAATACCAAGTTCATTTGCCATTTATCAAATTCAGCAAGATCGACGCACAGTTAAAATAGATTTGTAAGAACATGATCCCCATAATTTGAGTTGAAAGAGAATAAAACAAATCTTAGTTAAAATAGAACAATGTCTACCGAATTATAGGTATTTTCAAATATATTTTGTAATATATTCATCGTTTTAATCAGATTACCATCGAATTCATTTCAAATTTCCCTCCTGCGACATGTTGGCTGAAAGAGGAATATTGTTTTTGATCCCATTTTCAGAATTATTCCAGATTATAAGACATTTTAGACTTGAAATTTATGTATATATATATATATATATAACATTAAAACCCCATACCATTTTAAAATCTAACATTATTCTAAATTCCCTTGGGCGTACGAGCTAACTTTCGTTTTCAAATCTAAGTCCTAAAAGGCCTCTAGTGGAAAAAATTAAATGGCTGCCTGTTTAAATGAAAACTAAACTGGCGTAGCGTGGGCAGAAAATTAAACGCTTTAGCGCATTTGTCACGCCTTGACCTAACTTTTAACCAATTAAACCTTACTACGATCACATGACAAAATAAGTTTATATAAGATTTGGTGTCACGTACATGTACGCTTTTCGGATTTTGTAACTGTCTTGAGAAGACGTATTCGCCGACGAAATAAAAACTAGTATAATGCTGTAACTTGCTGCGTCGAGTATTATTATAGCCACGACTACACCATCATTGCCTGTGATGTGCTGGACGCCCATTTTTTCCCAGGGTTGTCCAGTATGTTACAATTAGTCGTCCAGGATTTACTTCACCTGCTGCGACCACATCCCACTGGATTTTCCAAGGCATTTCGGCGTTTTCGTTTCAGCGTCACCGCGTGTGAATTTTTCGCTTTAGCTGGGTGCATTAGTGCGCATTTCTGCCTTACGATGGTGAATCAGCTCCATGTGCGACCTTCGATTGGAGGCCAGCTTGAACAGCCCCATTTCGGTGCTAGTGTGATTGTCAATAAGTGCTTCGGCTTGCTGTGAGATTCATCCTGGATCAGTTTCAACGTGTGGGCGTCCAAGTCCGGTGTTTCTTCAAAAATTGTGTATTTTCCTTTTCAGAAATCTTGTGCCGGAATGTGTATACTTACGATTTGTGTTCCCTATTGCTTCGTGTGATCACCATTTAAATTCTTCGCGAGTGTCATCATGTAAAAAGTGCGTAATCCCCACCATTTAAAAATCATCAGTGAAAGTATTAGGTCATCGAAATTGTGTGCATAACAGAAAAATGTGTTCGCGATACAACTTCGTTCCAGCAGTTCAACGCAATAGTGCCTTCTTAAAATGTTACCTAAAGGAAAGGTTCTACAACTTCCGAAAAAGAAAAAAAAAATTTCTTTTAAAGTGCTCTTTCATAGTGTTCCAATTGGGATACTGTGTACTGGGACTAACTAAGCCAAGAACTTCACCAAGATAAATTCAGAACCGAGCTACAAATGTTAAAATTATGAAGATATGTAATAGTGAAAATTAATAAGGATAATGGTAAAGAGTGTGAATAACACTTCAATTGGTAAGCTAAAATTTACAAATTATTGTGAAAAATTTTAATATTAATAGATACTGATAAAAATTTATTATAAATGTGTTTCGGTGAAAGTATTTTCAAATTATTGATTTAATTAAGTACCTATGATAAAAAATAAATCGATAAAAAGTAAAACGAAAGTAAGAATCATTGGTTTAAAACGTGTATTTTGTTTTTGATTTTAAAATGTTTCATTTTGATTTGCATTTTGATGGAATTTTAAGAGTATATTGTTTCATATTATAAGATATTTGAATTTAAAGAAATTTTTGAGACTTATATGTGATAAATTTATTATAAGTGTGTGTTTTTAGTGTAATTTTATAATATTTCCATGTTCTTTTTCTGATAATGAATATTTTAGTGTTTTAAGATAATTAATGATCCTTGGTTACGTTAAACTGAAATATTAAATGAGTAAAGTAATGTTATGAGTATCTAATTTTGCACGCAGTTCTGAATCGTCGCGGAGAAAAAGAAAAAAAAAATAACGTAAATCATTTCCGTTTTCGAGCGCGTTGTATTACATTTCGAAGGTCGCCTCCGCAATAAATTTAAATGTTCAGCATTAGTTTTGTAAACACGATCACGAAAAGAGCCAAACTTGTTTTGATTCATTTGACCTAGAATTTTTGCGACTATAAATTTAAACATATGATGCCTGTGGTTTTGATTTTGGAAAATATCTGCAGGGATAACAGTAATTTTCAGACATCAAGAAAATTTTATAATTTAAGTACTTTGACATATTACATTTGATGTTGAGACCTCGTAAATTGTTCTACGAATTTAAGTAAAGGAGATTTCTGGAGGTTCAGTCGACAGTTAAAACAATTATAACATGACTTAGGGTGCCAAAAAACCACAATTGGAGAATTGAAAAAACCATTGTATGTTATATTTGGTTCATCCGCCCCAGAAAATTCTCGAAATGGAAATAATGAAGAATAATAAATAAATAGAAAAGAGAATATTATAATGAGAAATATGTTTTAAGATATTAAATACAAATGATGAATATTTGGGAACTTTACAGCGAGGATTCATACCAAAATGTGATATAAGAAAAGAAAAATTAATTTTGGTTTATCGATTTCATGATTAACTTAATAAATCTGAGATGGGTATTGGTAAAAGAATTTTGATTATTTGTGTCAATTAATAGAATAATAGTTTGAAATTTGAACATTAACATTAAATTATGGCAATTGATAGAGAATATTAAGGTATTATTATTATTATTATTATTATTGGTATTAGAAATATTTTATTAGTGTGTGTTTAATACTTTCATATGTTGTGTATTTTGAATTCTATTGAATATAAAATTGATAGACCAAACTTTCACACTAAACGAGATTCTGAAATTGTCCATGCTTGCAGATTGAGATATTATAATGCACCAGAGAACTTAAAACTACACCACGAATAATGACAAACATTAGATCCATTTTTCTTTCTTTTCTATGTGATGCTTAACATCATTATTTTTTTTTAATTGATATAATTAATTATGTGTTGTCCTACTAAAGATATATAAAAAAAAATTTTTTTTTTTAAAAAAACTGTCTAACTTAAACTTTCTTCTTAAGAATACTATTATATGTGAATTTTTTTTTTTGGATCTCAATTTAAACACCGACTATGACAACTCTACTTCTTTAACCTTTCAGTAAATTTCCTATTTCTTGAATACACTTTCCTATCACCCAACTCTACAAGCGCGTTGGATGCCGTCCCAACTGTTTAAGATCTTATTAATTTTTTTTACTATTTGTTTTTAATTCAACAACTCAGTCACTTAAAGTGCTGAAGACTATATGCTTGAGTAATGACTAAAACAGGGCTGGGATGGCCACTCCTTTTGTCCTCCCATTTCTATATATTATACTCCCACAGGTATGACAACTGCACCTTTTCCTTTTTCTCCATCTGTGTACTACAAGATGCTGTTTTTCAACGCAGTCATATTCTGTCGGAGATTTACGGTTAGTCCACTGTACGGCTAAAAGACTCTTCCTCCTTATTAGTCAGAGAACAATATGGAGAAAGAAAACCCACTTGTTACACAAACATAAACACAACCCTCACTGCTTAGAGGTAGAATTAAAAAATTTGAAACTAAGAGTTTGGGTAACACACATACAACAAGGTACCTTCAACACAAAAAATTGGATATCCACGTAGAATTAAAATAAGTGTACACAAATGAATAGTAAATAGATAATTTGAAAATAAAATGAAAAGTATTGAGAATAAATAAAGTTAGAATAAATATGAATAAGTATAACTAAAGAATATTGGATAGCATTTTGGAATGAATAAAAATTGTAGGAATAACAAATGAATATTGAAATGAGAGTAATAAGAAATATAAGGATATTGAAAAGAGAATTTTTTTTTGATAATAAAGGAGATAAGAGATATTAAGAAAAAAAAATAATGAGATAAATAAAGATACGAAAACTAGATAATGAGTGATATGTTTTGTAATTTTTATGTACAATTGATATATTTGAAGTGTGATTTTATTAAATCTTGTGATTTTTATTGAAAGTGTGATTTTTATTATAAACTGTGATTTTTATTATGTAACTAAAGACCTAATTTTCTTTATATGTAAACAAGTCGAGATAATGTGATGTTTATGTATTCTACGTTTGTGAAGCAGAAATAACACAGCACTAAAAAGACTGATTTTTTTTTGTACCCAACTACAAAGGACTTTTTTTATTTAAGCCAAGATATTGTATTTTTTTTGTGTATTCTGCACTTGCGAGATGATAGGTCACAGAACCTACCGAACTGTGAATTTTTTTTTTCTGTACTTTTCTCAAGTAACATACAAGGACAGTGAACTATAAGCTACCATGTGTACCTTACAAACTTTTTGGACTCATCCCAATGTTGTGAGAGTTGAGGAGGAAAGTACAATAACTTCAAATTATTATGGTCATGTTCTATTCCATTTACTTAACATGTTTGCTTGTTGATTTTGATATTTTCATTGTTATATTCTATTATATGTGTGAGTCGACTCAAAATTAAAATTGATGTAAAGTGAAAATTTGATAACTTAGTTTTTTTTTTTTTGGTTAAATTTAATTGGAATTTTTTTTTTCTGCTGAGATTCTGTTGTGTGGGGAGGGCCGAGATTCTGTTGTGTGGGGAGGGCCCGCCCTGCACAGCAATTTTCAGTTGATGATAAATTTATTTTTAAGTTTAATTTTTTTTCAAAGCAACAATACAGGAAGAAATTTACATAATTTACAATTTTCTATAATTGATCATTAATTACTATAATTTTTTTGTTTTTATTGTGTTCATAAATTAGTAAATCATTAGTGTATTTTTGTGTATTCAAATTTGAAATGTGCCATGTCTTGCCATGTGATCATCATACTAAATTAACTTAAAACATATGTTCCTTTTCAAACTTTTCCAAATTTGTGGTCGACGCCCATTTTCCTCACATGGTCGGGTGAGTCTGTCCTCCAATGCAGGCATTGTTGGTCAGCCTCTTCTCGGACGGGGGGGATATTCTATAACATTAAAAACCCCATACCATTTTAAAATCTAACATTATTCTAAATTCCCTTGGCGTACGAGCTAACTTTCGTTTTCAAATCTAAGTCCTAAAAGGCCTCTAGTGGAAAAAATTAAATGGCTACCTGTTTAAATGAAAACTAAACTGGCGTAGCGTGGGCAGAAAATTAAACGCTTTAGCGCATTTGTCACGCCTTGACCTAACTTTTAACCAATTAAACCTTACTACGATCACATGACAAAATAAGTTTATATAAGATTTGGTGTCACGTACATGTACGCTTTTCGGATTTTGTAACTGTCTTGAGAACACGTATTCGCCGACGAAATAAAAACTAGTATAATGCTGTAACTTGCTGCGTCGAGTATTATTATAGCCACGACTACACCATCATTGCCTGTGATGTGCTGGACGCCCATTTTTTCCCTGGGTTGTCCAGTATGTTACATATATATATATATATATATATATATATATATATATATATATATATTGTTTTGAATGAAAACTCAGAAGATTTGTATCATTTAATTAAGTTTATTATATTTCTCGTTATTTTTTAAAAGAGAATTATGAACAAATAAAAATGTTTTTCATTAATGACTTTCAGATGCTTTCAATAATTATAAAAGCTATTTACTTTTATAATTACATTTTTATGAAAAAAAGCTGATACGCTGTTCTCCTTTGCTTTACGACGAGGATTAGGAAGAGAAATTTTTCAGACTATGGCAAGCCAGTTAAAATTAATAAAATGAAAAGCATTCTTTCTTGAGCACAGAGTAGTTGCAATTTTTACAATGAAGAAAAAACTAACTGCAATTAGCTAATTCCCCGTGTTTTGTATATGTATCTGTCATGTAACACTTCCGGAGCAACCGCTTCATAAATATATCAGCCTATGTCATCCATTTTGTTTTATGAGTTAGGCTTAACAAGTTAAAAGTAAAGTTCAAAAAGATTATTTGCTATCTATACCCAAATAATTTATTAGAAATAACGTAATATTGACGCAAATCACCTTTATTTCGATTTTTAGACGGCTGTAATAAGAGGTTATGACAGTTAAAAAACAGCTAGCCACCGTTCAAAATTGTTCTCAGCATAAAATATCCTTTTATTGTAACGTATTTTCGCCGTGATTTTCATATTCATTAGAGAATTATGTCTTTTCCGCCACGCTTCGCGTTATCATAGTGTTTCAATTAAATTAATAACAAGTATTCATTTTATATACTCAGAACTTGAAAATGTAAACACGAGTAAGTCATTCATTCACCGTGATTCAGTCATCGTTAATTTAAGAAAAAATCAATCAAACAATTTTTTTCACAGTAAAACAGTTTTAAAAGTGTTTAATTGAATATTTCTAAATTGCCAACACACGTGGCTTTCATGTGCTCACATGTGGCTTTCGTGTGATTTTTGGTAAAGCATTCTATTATTGTATTTTTAATATTTATTATTGTATTTTTAATATTACTTTTAATAGTACTTTTATAACTATTCCGCCACCTTTCGCGTTATCACAGTGTTTCAATTAAATTAATAACAAGTATTCATTTTATATACTCAGAACTTGAAAATGTAAACACGAGTGAGTCATTCATTCACCGTGATTCATTCATCGTCGTTAATTTAAGAAAAATTCAATCAGAGAATTTTTTTCACAGTAAAACAGTTTTTCATTATATTATTTTTTAATATATATATATATTTATATTTTAACCATATAATATAGATATTTTAACCAGATATTACAATAATGTCAAATTTAGTATTTTCGGAAAGTTGCAAACTCGACACATGCGTAGTGATATGTTCAAAATTGTCTGTACGATAGCGTGCTTTTCAAAGCGAATACCTAACATAACCGCAAAATTTTCTTCAATTTTTAAAAGTGTTAATTGAATATTTCTAAATTGCCAGCACACATGGCTTTCATGTAATTTTTCGTAAAGCATTCTATTACGATGATAATGTTTTTAATTTCTGTTTATTATTGTACACTCATGGACAAAAAAATTAGCACACCAAGAAATAATTGCGGGATCGTAACGAAACTTGCAATGAAGGTACATGTCGGGGAGAAATGCAAATGATTAGAAATGCAGCGTGATTGCGCATTACGTATAACCGGTAGAGGGCATTGAACATCATACTCTGTGGAGTATAAAAACAGGTAACCAAAGCTTGTTTGAGTGTGCTGAACCATTTACAAAGGAAGAGCTGAGATAGACATGCCATTACGCCGTGTTCGAAGACAATATTAGCAGTTGTCGCAGTTTGAGAGGGGGAGAATCGTCGGGATGATGGAAGCTGGGTGGTCAGCTAGGCGAGTAGCTCGTCAATTAGGACACTCTGATTGTGTTGTGAGGAGGTCTTGGGACCAGTGGACCCGAGAGATGTCATGTACACGAAGACCAGACTCAGGACGCCCTCGACAGACCAGTCGTCGAGAAGACCGCCACATCGTAAGAAATGCACGCGTACAGCCAACTGCTTCATCGGCCGCCATCCAGGCACAGGTAGCACCTTCACTAGGGGCCTCTGTGTCTTCTCGAACCATACGAAGGCGCCTGGCTGAAGGACAGTTGGTATCGCGGCGCCCATTACGTGTGCTGCCCTTGACGCCCACCCATCGACGCCTCCGTTTGGAGTTTTGCCGCGCACGAGGAAACTGGACTGCAACGGAATGGAACCAGGTCGTCTTTAGCGACGAATCCAGATTCAATCTCGGCAGTGATGACAATCGTGTTCGTGTGTGGAGAGCCCGTGGTGAACGCTTCAATCCTGCCTTTGCTGTACAGCGACACATCACTCCCACAGCTGGTGTGATGGTATGGGGTGTCATTGCCTACAATACACGGTCACCCCTAGTATTGTTCAGTGGCACCATGACAGCCCAGCGGTATGTTCATGAAATCCTGTTACCACATGTGTTGCCACTCATGCAACGGCTCCCAGGAACCATTTTTCAACAAGACAATGCTCGGCCTCATATGGCAAGGGTGTCACAAGACTGTCTCCGCACTGTTACTACCCTTCCTTGGCCTGCCCGATCCCCAGATTTGTCTCCAATCGAGCATATCTGGGATCATTTGGGACGACGAGTTGGGCATCTCACGAGTTTCAACGAACTAGAGGCAAGGTTACAGCAAATATGGAACGAAATGTCTCAAGACATCATACAGAACTTGTATGACTCAATGCCCGATCGTATCGCATCGTGCATTCGCGCTAGAGGGGTCCAACGGAGTATTAACTCCTCCATTCTTTTGCCTTTTTCTCTGAAATAAATTATCCCTTTTCTTTGATTTCCTTATCATTTACTTATATCAAAATAGTCATTACGTATGTAAAATTTCGTTTCATTTTGACGACTCCTTCCTGGTGCGCTAATTTTTTTGTCCATGAGTGTATTTTTAATATTATTTTTAATAGTACTTTTATAACGATTTGTATTTTACCGTCAAGTTTTGACGGGTACTATCTAGTTATAAATAAAGATGGAAACATATAATTTATATAGCTCAATATTGACTTTCCTTTAGGAGCAATATATTTCTTTATAACCTATTAATAATAGAAAACCAAAAGCTTGACTTATAGTTCCACTTTCACATAAAATGCATACTCATTCTTCTATCAAGTAAAGAAAGCATGTCATGGTGAAAGCAAACAAAGCTGAACTATATGTGATTGATCTCATACTTTAAATATATTTCATTAAACAATATGTAAGCTCCATAAACAATATATAACCAATAAATGTTTTCCCTTGTTTTTTTCAGCCCGGACAGGTATGGTTGGTAACTTCATTCCTTCCTGCCGAGAAAGTGGTTATTACAGCCGCAAGCAATGCCACAGATCTACCGGATACTGCTGGTGCTCTAACGATAATGGAAACAAGGTGTCCAAGCCAGTCAGGGGAAACCCCAACTGCTAGACTCAATGTGATTTTTCGATGTAAAAATCAATAAACACTTGTTTACTATCTACAGCACCTCAGACAGTGCAGTTTCAAATATCTGATATTTTGTTAAATTTTCAACAAAATACAAATTTTTACAATCTCTATTTCTTTTGCTACATACTCCAGATATCCCATGTTCAGTAAAACTAGGATAAAAAGTTTGCAAATGAGGTGAGTTTTCAAGAAATGTTCGTAAATAACTTAAGGTCGAATGATTTAAAATCTCAACATAGAGAAAATTAAATACTAATGTAAAATGAGTGGGTGTTCCATTTGTAAAATATTCTCTACCTAGTACATATACATATGCAGATATATATACAGGGTGTTCGTAAACTGTGTCAGCAAAATAAGAGGGGTGACAGCACTCATCAAGACGAACAATATTCACAATGCAACCTAGAACTGCATTCAACTCAGTGGGTCAGAAAAATGTTAAGTTCAATGTCCAAGCTGAACTTTCATCACTGGAAAAAAAAAGATGAGAATTAACCAAATCATAAGTTGCAGAATCCTATTCAGATCAGAGAAAGACCACGCTACTACCCTTCGTAAACGCCAGCAGAAATTTTCAGTGATCATATGGGCAGGTATCATTGCTGATTGGCTGGTGGGGCCGCATCTCTTGCCAGAACGTCTCACAGGCTCAGCGTACCGTGATTGCCTGAAGCATGCGTTTCCTGGTACCTTGCAAGCTCTTCCGCTCACAACACAGAGGGACATGTGGTTCTTGCATGATAGAGCTTCACACTTTAGCACTGCGGTCCGCCACTTCTTGAATGCCACATATCCTGGACCAGGGGTCGGCAAATAATTTTAAGGGGGGTCCGGATACTATTGAAAATTTTTATCGAGGTCCCGAAAAAACAAACAAAAAAAACTCATAATACTTACTAGTTTTAAAATTTTATTTTGACTCCTTTAAGTAATTATATAAAACACAATAAGTAGGTATTCTTAAAAATTAATGCGAGAAATTACACATGCGGTCTCGAGCCAGTGTTTTATAATTTGGTTCATGCGGGGAAAAGCTAATGCGAAGAGTGTCTTCAAGGTGGGCGTCCGTTAATATCGAACGATATTTGTTCTTCAAAAAATTTATTTTTGAAAAAGATGATTCTCATACATATGTAGAGCCAAACATAGTAACTAGGTTGATAGCTATTTTTTTGCAATTTTGATATTTTTCTTTAAATTGTCGCTTTAAATTGGCACTTTTAACAATAGCGACAGTTTTGTTGCATATGAAGCAAACTGGAACCGGTTTAGGCCTACCAGGCAGCGTAAAACAATATTGCACTCAGGCAGAAACTTCCTATTTTCACTGTCAACTTTTCTTTTTTTAGGATCCATATGGATGTAGGTATGAAACGTTTCAGTACACGACAAATTATAACACAAATGAACGAATGCTCCTCACAAGATCGCAACGCAACTACCTAATAACTGACGACGTGTCGAAACATGCCGGCCAGTACGCTCCCTCCCACCCGCACCCTCGCACTCCAACGCACTCTCTTGTGCTACACAGAACAGCATAGCAACAGCTATGTATCTACCCACTAAAACTAGTTATATAAAAATATTAATTAAATTGAATAGGTAGGGAAGTTATTTAACAATATTTGGCGGTCCAAGTTTCGACCTTCCGCGGTCCACCTGTTGCCGACCGCTGTCCTGGACGGTGGATTAGCCGTGGGGACCTGTGGCTTGGCCTCCACGCTCACCAGACCTAAATCTATAACACTTCTTTTTGGGGGGGACGCGTGAAATCACGCGACACCTGTGTAATCCTTGGAAGATCTCATTGCGAGAATCGTTGTTGCAGCTGACGAGATTAACACGACACCAGGAGCGCACAAGAGGGTGCGCCAGTCTTTCATTCGTCGGTGTCAACAGTGCAACGACACCCTTCGACGCCATTTTGAGCATCTAATTTGATTCTTTCTCTGATCTGAATGGGATTGTGCAACTTATGATTTCGTTAATTCATATTTTTTTCCAGCGAAGAATGTTCAACTTGGACGCTGCACTTTACGCTTTTCTGCCACACTGAGAGGAATGCGGCCCTAGGCTGCATTGTAAATATTGCTCGTCTTCCTCACTACTATCACCCCTCTTATTTTGTCTACAGCTTACGAACAACCTATACAGAGGCTGTTCACACATTTTTTAGACGATGTATATTGTATTCACAAAACTAAATTACATAAAATTCTTGTGTTTTAAATGTTCTATTTGACATCCCTTATTCTGAACTATCTTTCGACACCGCAATTTCCAGGATAATAATGCCTTTTGACGTGTCAGAAGAGGTATTCTATCTCATTCCTCCTGAACAGCTTTCCAGACTCTTGTAAGGGTTTTGGGACGACGTTTGGATAATGCAGATTTTAAAAGTCCGAAAGCACAAAAATCCATAAGTGATACATCGGGAGATTTTGTAGGGATATGAGTGAAGGGTATGGCCTTGATACCAGTTTTTTGTTCCATTTCTTTTAGGAAATTTACAGTGGATTTTGATGTGTGACTGCTAGCTTTGTCCTGATGGAGTGTCACAGATTGATGGCACTGTGGGTAAAGCGATGGTATTTCATTCAGAAAAATTGGCGATAAAATATGTTCCTGATAGTATTTGGAGTTAATCTTGACATTTTTTTCCACTCTCTTTATTTTTAACTTGCCATTGTAAGAAAAACCAGCAACAATCATGAATCCCTTAGAAAAACTTTCTTTCGATTCTTTGAACCTAAATCTATAACACTTCTTTTTGGGGGGACACATGAAATCACGCGACACCTGAACCATGAACTTAAATTTTTTTCTCCCCTTTTATGATAATAAATGGCTCCTTTTTTTTGTTGCAGTCATTTAAATACACCCATGATTCATGTATTGTGACAATTGTTTTCCATTTTTCTTTGGATAAGTGTTTCTCATATAGAATTCTGCAGCGTGTCCTGCGTTCAGCGATATGATTTGGAAGAAGACGATGCACATTGCGTTTTTTCGCTTTCTTAAGATTTAAATCAATTATCATTTTGTTTACAGTGGACACTGAGCATTTTAATGATTTTGCAACTGTCCTTTGACTAGGGGGATTTTCTTTTAACATTAAACAACGTACCTTTGCAATAGTCGAAGATGTCCGTTTTTTCTTTGGATACTTGTTTGGAATTTTTGTCCCACTTGAGGCTCCAATTTCACGTTATTTTCCTTTCTTGTTGACGATATTACCCATCGACGCTTTAGATATCACAAAACCATGACTCTCACATCGTTTTTGGATAACGGAGTATGCATATTTCTCTTCGGAAAGAGCATAAATGTAGCCTTCGAACCACTGCTTTGTTAAAAACGCCATTTTGAATAAAAACAAAACTTTCGAGCCGCAGATGATAATTTTGACTTTTAAAAACATAGTACAATTGCAATTATTTCTTTTGCAGCAAGCGATTTTTTATTACCGCTTACCAAAATCGTCTAAAAAATGTGCGAACAGCCTCTGTATATGCGTGTGTGTGTGTGTGTGTGTGTGTGTGTGTGTACATGTACTAGGTAGAGAATATTGTGAATGAAATCTTCTTTTTACAATATTTTTATTAACTCGCTTTCTTGTTTGTGTGTTTGTCCCGTACAAATCTTGCAATCGATTTTTAACTAACTTCCCGACTAGCTAGACATTTGAAACTTTTGGAATAACTCAGAACACGATGACAATGCATTATTTTAATACTTTTAGCCATATTTAAGCAGAATTGAAATTATTTTCAGTTAATTTTGTTTTGTAGACTGGTGCAGCCATCTATCGGCCGGGACGGGAGCGAAAAGTTAAACGCAAGTTAACGTCCAATTAACTTCATTTTCCTTCAAGTTGATGGGATAATTCATCAAAAAAATTTTTTTTAAGTATTTATTAACACATAGAATTGTCAAGTTTATATGATTCAACAGAAAATTTAAAAACATGGTATATAAAAAGTTCTTTTTATCTTGTAATTATTAATACAAAAGTCAAACTTCAAAAACAACGCTGGTGTCTATCACTACCAAATTATACAAACCAAATGGAAAATAAAACATGTTGGGATATCTGTCTCATTTTACGTAATAACCTTTTCTGCCATATATAAACTATCGTTGTGCATTCCATTCTTTAGAATTTACGCGTTTAATAACAGAATCACTTCAAATAAAAAAAAAATGACCAGAACTATATTATTAATTTAAGAGTTTAAGTGCAGGAATAAATTTATAAAACGTCTTCCTCTATCGTCTAAAAACCTATTTCTTGATTTAAAAAATGCATAACAGGGGGTATGAGAGAGAGCCTTCTAGGAATTCAATTTTAGAAATTTCTTATGTGTGTTATCACACCATATTCGCACCTTCCAAACTGTGTATGGTAAATATTATATATATATATATATATATATATATAATATTTCTATATATATGTGATAATAATCACATTTGGAAAATTTAGCACAATGGAGGTGATGCGTAGAACATATGGGAGATGCAGTCGGCACGAGGGAGTGATGCAGTCGGGCGAAGTGTTGATCCAGGAAAGCACTGAAGAAATTTAGGGAGAAACAAACACATATGCAGTCGCTCGTTCAGTGATGAGAGCAACAAACATGGGGCCAGAGAAGAAGAACACAGATTTCAGAAGATATCCAGGAAATCACCTTTATTAAATCAGTAGGCATTATGAAGGTATTAGCTGCAGTGGCCGCTGGACTTGTCCGGCGTCCATGCCAGGACGGGACGTGTTAACAGCAGTGTTTACATGCCAGAGTTAAGAGAAGAGCGTTGTCGCCACCGGATTGTGGACAGGAGGTCCGACAGCAACGAGAGTTAGAAACTCAGAGCGAAAAGTCTTCCGTTCAGGAAAATAGTAAATGAGTGTTTTGCGATATTGACGCCAGAGGGCCTAAACTACTTAATTTTTAATTGGGCGACTTTGGGTTCGTGGAGTTCACGTGTCCACTTCGGTTTTCCCGGGGACTACTTTATTGATAGATCCCGCGCTTGTTAGAGCTGCGACCTATTAACCTGGCCGTATGATAAGTGGCCATAAAGTTCTTGTAAAGTGCGATTTCGACGTTATAGAAGGCATAAATCCAGAGTGGTTCGAGGGCTCTTCAAGAATTTTGACATTACACTGACATTCGGAATCTCATAAACTTTGAACAATTCATATCTGGGGATGTTACTGAGTTCAGATACTTCACATGCCGGCTTAATGATATGCAGGGCTAATATAAATTATACTTACTTTACTTTTAGGTTACAATTTTGAAAAAGGGGTCGTGCTTTATTAACAAGATAATTTAGAGTACGCGGTAAATGTAAATTTAGAGAAGGACGGAATTTCTTGTTGCATATATATATATATATATAATTTTATATTTTTATAATGCAAAAATTTATTATCTTGTTCTTAAGAAGATATTGGCCAACATGTCTTGTCTTCTAATCACATATTTTTTTTTAATCTGATCTCTTTTTAAAATGAAAGTTAAACTTTAAAATAACACTGGTGTCTATCATTAACAAATTCTACAAATCAAGAGGAAAATGAAACATGGTGGGATATCTGTTTCATATTAATATTTTTATTTAATAACCTTATCTGTCATATTAACACTATCGTTCTGTATTCTATTCTTTAGAAATTAAACATTTAATATCACTATTCACTTCAAATCAAAAATATTGGCCATAACTATGTTATGAACTTAAGAGTTTTACTTCTATCATAAATTCCCAAAACTCTTCCTCTATCGTCTAAAAACTTTTTTCTTGATTTAAAAATGTATGACAAGAGGTGTAAGAGAGAGTCTTCTTAGATTTCAATTTTTGAAATTTCTAATTTGTTATCACACCATATTCGCACCTAAAAAACTATGTATGTTTAACATCATATAATAAATATCATTTTATATTTTTTAGTGACTATTTGGAGATTCGGAAAGAAGGGCTTAGATACATAACTTACAATGATTATTACTTACATGATTATATAACTGATGGTATCCGGACATGTCAAGCCCTTTTAGTGTGTCTGACAATGGATTCACATCACGATAGCCCCGAAGAGATAGCGACCTCGTCGGAACGCATTCAGCTCAGAAAACATGTTTTCAACAGCAGCCATTCTAAAAAGAAACGGAAACCTATCGATTTTCAATTAGTTACAATAGAATCGGGAAAATTTGTACATCATTAAAAGAAAAGGTTCCGTGATTTACTTGGATACGCTTAAAACATGTCGGCAACATACAGATCTCTGTAGATGGTTCTGAAGTGGAAATTCAATATTCTACACAATCTATATATTTAAGTTGCTAAGCCGACTTTTGGGACAGTCCGTGAGAGAAAACTACTGCATCAATTTACTTCATTTTGGTTTTAAACGAAAGATCGTAATCTGTAGATTTGTCAAATTTGGTTTTTGTAACCGCAATTTCTATTAATTAGAGATAATTTACAATTGAAAATTGATTTCTGCGCATGCTCAATGGCGTGTTTAAATCTGGTTTTAGAAACTTACTGTTTCTGCGCATTCTCAGTGGCATGTTTTAATGATAAACACGTTTAATCCGAGGAGTCTGTCTAGATCTCTCTCTGCCATTTTTATTTTATGATAATTATGTTTGTGAAATATAAGATTAAATCTGATGGAAATTGTTTATTCCGTGCTGTTTAATTAGCGATAATTTACAATTAAAAAAAATTTCTTTCTGCGCATGCTCAGTGACATTTTTAAATATGGCTTTAGATACTCACGAAGCACGAGGCAGCTTGAACATTAATTTGTTTTTGCGCATTATTATGATTTTCAATATTTGTCAATGATGTGGTGAGTATAATTTGTGTATTAGTACATTTATTTACTATCTAGCCGTCATGTTCTGACGGGTACCAACTAGTATATTTGAAGATGTCCAGAACACGAAATTCTTGAAAAAAATTAACTAATTAATAAAAGTTTAAAAATATAAAAGCAAATAAAAAGAAAAAAATTTCTCTCCTTAAAACATACTAAAAAACATTTGAAATTAAACGGCTCAAACTGCTTCCTCCCACAAAGATTTCAGGCCAGATTGATATGCTATACTGTCATACTACCCCTGATGTACATATGTACTTCATCTGCTAAAGGAACTTTTCGTGAATTGTCCTTTTAATATGATATATCTGAAATTCTTTTAAAGGTATCTCTTTGAAAATTACTCCAGTGTTTGCTCTACTTTCTTTAAATTATCTTTAGGATTTGAAACCCCTTCAATTTACTGTTGACTTTACGGAGTTAAAAAATATAAGGTTGAAAGTAAATCGATTTAAACTGAAATTTATGATCAAAATAAGAAATGAGTTGTTAGTAATTAAAGTAACGAATGAGGAGTCCAAGCATTTAAATTAGAATTTACGTTTAAACTTAAAGTACGTCAATTCTGGTGCAAGGTGCTATAGTATCGTCCCTAGAAAGTAAAAGGAACAGTTTATTGACTATCGACCCCTAACATCTGGTTAAGGTGTCCATAGGTAATATAACTAGCAGGGTCTCTGTTTTATTTTTCAATAGTCAAGTGAAAGAAATGCAGAGAGATCATTTGCTAGTTCTAAAAGAATTTTCAATAGGAACAAACTAACCATGGTTATGCTACCAAAAACAATCATCTGAAGAAGTAGTAATTAATTAATGCTAACCTCGCTAATCAGTGTGATTCTGTTAAAGGAATTTTCCAGGTGAAGCGTGACGTGATCACTTTTTTTTATATGAAATACAAATCTAATTTTTCTTTCGGTCCATCTGATATTCATCTGATGTAGGTGCGAAAATCTAATCGTCGCTTTTACCTTAAACCTTCTGCTAATGTTAACACAATATCCATTCGATAATTTTTAATTTAACCCGATATTATTTTCGCCAACTTACTTTATGAAAAATGGTGATTTATATTCTTTTTCGGGGAGGTTTTAATGTTTAATATCTATTATTTCGCACTTACTCGGTTTACACGAAACCGAAGGAGAAATAGGAAGGTGTATTATTGCGTTATACAAATTATCTGTGATCTCATTCTGCAAGAACTCCAAATACTCAGAGAGAGATTTACTTCCATCGAGGAATGTAGACAAGGAGATGAAAAGGGCCCTGCCTAGCCCCGAAATCGAGGTCTGTCATATTGTATTAAAATGCACATTGACAGAAAACAATCCTTAAAGACATTTTCGCCAAAAATTGGCTCCCTTTCAGAAATATTTTATACGCCTAATACCAAACAAGGATTATTCTTAATAGAGAATGCCATTTATTCATTTATTTTCATTCAGTATGTACTAATTTTGGATTCCACATTTACAGTTTTGTTCCAATTGCATTTATTAAACACTACAATACCTTCCCTTTATGGTATACTAGTGTCCCGTCCCGACTTTGTCCGGGTTGAACAATTATCTATCTTAAGTAGATATTAGGTAGGTATAATTTGTTTTAAAACTTTATGGTATACCACATTTTTCGTTTTTCTGAGGTTTTTAAACAAATTGATTCTCCGCATTTCCTGACCTAGAGAGACCAACATGTAATTGTCCATGAGTAAACCAATCTTCCAACATAGAAAAATATTGGACTTCAAGTCAAGTCCAATATATTTCTATGTTTGACCTTGGGATTTGTTGATGGTAATGGCAAAAGAAATTTTTATTGCAAACTGTAACGTCAGGCACTGAATTGTGTCTGGGGCCACCCGCATGCCGATTTTGATACGATTCGTCCCCATAGTCTATCCTCTACAGAGTCCACACACAAAAAAACACGAAAAAAAAGCACCAAAAATGGCACAAAAAATTTAATAACTTTTTAAAATTAAAAATTAAAAAATCTGGCTACGTCAGGCACTGAATCGTGTCCGGGGCCACCCGCGTGTCGATTTTGGTAATTCGATTTACTCAAATTGTGTATAAAATCGTACATAAATTCAAAAACATAAAGTTTATAAATAAAGTTCGGTAGTATTATACCAATAAATTTCCAGTTGATTGCCAATAAATTGTAAATATTTTTACCTTAAATGTCCCATAAAAAGAGTAGTTCCAAATGTAATTTTCTTCAATTAACCCTTAAACGTTGCCAAAAATCCGTTTTATATTTATCAATACCTCCTCCACTTGAATCTTTAAAATATTAAATGTTTTACTGATAATAAATGAAAATGTAGTTTGATGTGTCGCTATGGTTACTTGACTATGGTTGACAACGGGAAAGTTGTAAAGGTGTAGCATCAGCTCAACATTTAGGCCCCTAACTTTCTTTCTACTGATCAGATATACATAATATAGAGCCTATGTCCATCTGGAATAATGTACCTTTCAAATAGTAAAAGAATTTTTCAAATAAGTGCAGTGGTTCGGGAGATTACCCTCCACATACAAAATCCGCTCTCTCTCTTTGTATATTAGTATAGACTAGATGAATGAATACCCGTGCTTCGCTACGGAGTACATTCAAATTAAATACAACGTTCAATGTATGCAATCAATAACCAAAAAAAGAAAAAAATATTTATAAAAAATCGCAACGGATATTTTTATAGACAAAATAATGTAGAAGAAAATTTTCAAATTGAATACAAAGGTCAATATATGCAATTAATTTGTATGTTTAATATCCATAAAACATTCTAATTTGAATTAAATTCTTAAAAAACCACCATCTCAATTAATCTAGTGGTTAAATTTTATCTTTTACTGTATTTTAATATTTTTTGTCAATTTATTTCGTTGTTATGCACATGACGCAAAATTAATTTAAAGTATCACAAAAAGAGAAGAAACCACATGATCAGCATTTAATAAATTAAATTTTAAAATTAATCTTTAAAAATTCACCAAAAATCAGAAATTGGAGGTAAAGATTCGAAAAAAGATTTCATTTTAAAGGAATTTTTATGATCTTTCTCGTGATATAAATTTTATAACCCTCAGATTATTGTTTTAAATGCAAACTTTAAAAAATATTAAAAAAAACAGATTAAAAATTTAATTTTAAAATATTTAAGAATTTTTCAAAACTCTTTCTTAGTGCACTCCTACACTATAAGAAGAATCGCCATGCAAAATTTCAGCCCTTTAGGTCTAGCGGTTTGGTCTGTGCGTTATCTGTCAGTCAGTCAGTCAGTTAAGGAAATGTTTTATATATATAGATTATATTGTTTATTAGTATTTTTTTTCCGTTTGGTACACAGGTCACTTTTGAGAAAAATACTATCGAGGAAATTTTTTTACTTATTTATTTAATAAATATTGCATTTTAGTACTTTTATTCCAATAAGGTATAAAGTCTGGTACCATAACATTGATGTCATCTTTTAGGATTACTGGAGGTAAAAACACTCTAGGTTCGTTTTAAAAATGAGCATTTTTCAAAGTCATCAAATAAAAGGCGGGGAGCTGCAATTCCTGGTTAAATTCTCAAGACGATCGTGGAATACTCTATCATATTTATCTTTAGCTAATAAAAAAATCTAAATATCAAAATGCCAGTGAGATCCGTAAAGCCTAATGCTGGCCAGCTGTAGACAGACTGTGGAATGGGAAAACTCCCATTACGATATTTAACTGGAGTCCTATATTCTAGGGAGCTAAATAATAAGATTTCACAATTTCATGATTTTCACAGAATGTGGAGTATGGAGATGACTCACATATCAAAGCCAACTCAGTTAACGTAAAGAGCAGACTACTCAGAGAACTTCCCCGTGTTAGAAGATTACCTTGAACATACATATTCATCTCTGTTCTAATATGTTGTCCCTCTATTGTAATTGATATAAGAGTCGGCTTTAATCCAACTGGGATAATTACTCCCAATCAGACCCTATGCGAGAGTAATACACTCTAGTTATCTTAAATACTAACTACACCACTCTACAACATGACCCCTCATTGATGATTTTATACATACCACAAACAATTTTAATTTCTTTTCTGAATTCTTAAGTTTCGCCGTTGTTTTTTACCCCTAAAACTTGGTTCAATTATTTTATTTCCACTTTAAAAGCTTTCATTATTACGCGTGAATTACGAAAACATGTAAACGAAATCAATAAATGAACATACCCATGTCATCAGTAATGGAATATTCACAATAATTTTCCCTACTTTCTCTTCTTTTAATTATACACAAAACACCTAATTACCTAGGCCCTCACCAAACAAGGTTAGAAATAAAACACAAATTGCCTGAAATAATAACAAAGCTCTAAAAAATAATATAATCGTCTTTTTACAGTAGAAAAAAAATTCACTTAACTTCCTTTTAACACAGTGTCTGAGGTGTTTTTTTTAAACCTTTCATATATCCTTTATTATTTTATACTTGATAGCTAATGTCCTTTACTATTTTATGGTTAGATAATTCGTGTTTTCCTATACCTCTAAACACACCCAAGCGGTAATTAGTACAGATAATCGATTCAAGTTCAGAGAAATTTTAAAACATTAAACGGTAACTCAGATCACCATACTTCTTCTACAGAATTCATAGACCAATCTGCAAAATTGCTTTTACATTTATGATGGATCACGATCAGTTATTTTTTTCTCGCGTACTTGACTGATCACTTAATAAGGGAACAGTAAAATCCTCGTATCTGATCAAACCTGGAGGATTATGTACGAATAACAGGAATCTGGAATATGATCATTTTCCTCTAAATAAGCTTCGAAAGTGTTGTCTGTCTTTTCTCTCCCTTCAGACATTTCTCGGCCATGTAAAAGTTTTCAACATATTTCTCGGAATTCAGATTTAATCATTTTAATAATAATCATAAAGGTTTCGTGAGATCAAAATAAAATTCTTCTTGAGTTCAGTATGTGCAGTTAAAAGCATCATATAATTAGAATTAATCTTTTCCTTCCGGGGTTGGATAGCATGTATTCCAAGAATACGGGCCCAAGAAAAAAAATAAAATAAATAAATATATATATATATATATATATATATATATATATATATATATATGTATATATATATATATATATATATATATATATATATATATATATATATACTAGATAGTACCCGTCAAAACTTGACGGTAAATAATTGAACAGTTCCAATAAAAAAAAGGTTCATAACCTTGTTAAAATATTAGAAATTTTTACAGAATATTAGCTGTTTTTCTATCCGATGTTATAATTAAAAATGTTGCAAAAATCCGAGTTTATAATTTAAAAAAACATCTTCTTGGAAAATAAAGCATGCTTACCGCTGATTTTTTCAGTCCGACTTGCACAATCTAACTAATATGCTATAAATATGCTATGTACAAATATATTAAGCAAAAATAAAATAAATAAACTAAAGAAAATCAGATTAAAAAATCATACAAATTACTCACGTGCAAAAAATTTTTGCAGTCTATTTAGGTAGCGCTGCAATCGCGTTTCAGAATTTTTTATTTTCATGAATTTTAATGATGTATACGCGTGCATTCAATAATTGGAACCGGTAGGCAGCGCTGCAATCGCGTTTCAGATTTTTTTTATTTTTATGAATTTTAAAGCTGTATACACGTGCATTAAATAACAATTAACTTAACCTACAAATTTGTTAAACGATTTTGGTGTTTTTAATTTCTGTTTATTATTGTATTTTTGCACGTGAGATTAATATAGGCTGATATATTTGTGATGCGGTCGCTCCTGAAGCGTTACTTGACAGAGGCATACACAGAACACGGCAACTATTAGGGGAATATATATATATATATATATATATATATATATATATATATATATATATATATATATATATATATATATATATATATATATATATATATAGTATATATATATATATGCCGCTCACATGGTGGCATTCAATGGTTAGCATTCTGAGCTGCCACGCAGCGGCCCATGCTATGGGCTTGGGTTCAAATCTAGGCTTGATTGTTTCCGTGTCAGCCCTCATAGGGAGCAATGCTGGCTCACTTATAAGGTGCTCTCATAATAAAGTAGCCAGTAAATAGCGGTGAATAACAAAAGATGAATGCCTAACGACAAGTGCCTCCACTTTAAACTAAAAAAATAACATATATAACCTTCTTAATGGCCATTCTTACAAAGGAGGTATGAAATTTTCCGTTCTAAAGAGGGAATCGGAAAAATGGACCCCGTAAGCTAAAGGTTAATATACTTTATCCTTCCTTTCAGCTAACAGTAAATTACACAAAATAGTTTTATGTAGGAAATGATATAATCTCGAACAAAAATATGAAAATACCACTGGTCAGTTCAAGATATAATGATTCGCCAGTTCGAAATGCAGCTATTTCAGTATCTTGGACAGATTTTCTGACCAATATATTGCTCACATTACATCACTAATCTTTACTCCTTTAAGTAATTCAAAGGGGGCCTGCCCACAGCGCCCCTGAGAGAGATAGTGAGATTAGTGTACCTGACAAAGGCCCAGTCTATCAGGTACAAAAAGCGGACTAAGCTTTTAGCGATCATTCTCATAGTGCACTTTCTCTAGCGCAACCTGCCGGCACCTCCACGTGGTGGCCCCTGGGAAACTATTTGATAGTTTGCAGACGCCAGAGGGTGGGGACAGTGGTCTTACTACTGTGCAACACAAAGGATTTGATGTTTTGATTTTTTGATTTTTTGTATCCAACATGGATGCAACTTTAGATTTCACCTCAGTGAGGGAGAAGAACCTCCAAGAACACGATAAAAAGGTCAAAGAGAACCTGACTACCATAACAAGTGACATTGAAACGTCCAAGTTATTGGCCGATCAGAAAAGAAGCCTAAACGAAAGGTTTATGGACATAGTGTCCTTGTATAACTGCCAGAGAGCTTATATACAAAATCTATTAGGCAAGCTAAGTATACTTGAAAAAGTACAAGACAGAACATATGCCCAACTAGCAGCCAAGCGGGCAGATCGGACCAGAGCCAGATCCAGGTCTAGGTTCAGATCGAAATCGGCGAAACGAAAGTCAAAGGGAGACCACACCATAACGATCTTCCCAAAAAAGGAGCAAACGTCCGAAGTGACGAAAAACGAAATTGAGCGTAGAATCAGCCCTTCTAAACTCCAAGTGGGTATAGAAGCGGTCAAGAAAATCTCGGGAGGCGGTATTCTAATCGCGGTTGAGAAAGAGACGGACATTGATAAAATTATCAATGAGTTTAAGTCGCAAGATAAGCTGGAAAGGGTCTACAAGGTCGAAAGACCTAAGAAAAGGAAACCACAATTTATCATATTCAATGTGAGTGAAGAATATACCAAAGAGGAGCTCCATCAAAAATTCACGGACTAGAATGAAGAACTCAGTGAGTCGGATGTGGTGGTGGTCAGCCATTTCCAATCCAAGAAGGGAACTAATTGGATTATAAATTTAAGTGGAGGTTCACTGGCGTTACTGAAGAGGAATAGAAAAGTCAAGATCGACTGAGAAAAGCACCCATGTCGAGAATATATTAAGCCCAGGATCTACTTTAAATGCTGGAAGTTTGGTCACTCAGCGAAATATTGTAAATCCCAACAAACCTGCAAGAAATGCGGGGACTTCGGACACGTCGCAAGCGACTGCCAAAACAACATTTGTTGCGCAAATTGTAAAAGGGTGAATTCACATGGTGAAAATCGGGAGACAAACCACTTGCCCACCGATACTACGTGCACAACATACCGCACGGAGGTGGAACGTCTTAAAGCCCGTATTGACTACGGCTAATTCTCTTTTTTCTATTTTCAAAGTCGCACATTTAAACTTGCGCAACTCTTATGCAGCAGCATATCAATTCTCAGAGGACATTAGCTCTGAGATCGACGTGGTTTCAATCAATGAACCGCATTTCCTTAAGGTAGGGTAGCGACACAAGATAGTCGGTTTTCCCACTACTCACTCTTTAATTCACGGTGAAACTAACCCGAGAGCGGCCTTGCTGGTGGCTAAGTCACTACACTGTTTCAGCTTAATCATCATGGACCATCTGGTAGAGGTGCAGCTTACTGTGGGAGCACAGCCCTACTTTGTAGCTTCAATCTATCTTCCTCCCTCCCCTTCGGGAAATCTCAGAAGGACTGATCCCCATAGGGACCATCTCAGAGCACTACTTTCGCAACATGCCGGTGATAAACTAATCCATCCGGGAGACTTCAACGCCAAGTCTACTATCTGGGTTCAAAGACCAACCGATGACAGAGGCTCAGCCCTCATAGAACTTATCACCCTCTTCGGAGGAAGCGTCATCAACGACCCGAATAGTAGACCGACATTTAACGGGCCGAATGGCTCGAGTTGGGTCGACCTTATTGTAACATTCGGGGTTAGACGAGGAGGAGGTCTCAGACTGGACAGTCAACGATAAATATACACTGGCCGATCACAACGGCATTACTTTCACTGTCAACTCCAGATTGAACAGAAGAAGCAAAAAGTCCTTGAGGTGGGAACTCAAGAACCTTCATTGGATGGACTTCAGAGTCTCACTAACAGAGAAACTTAATAGCTCTCTAACTTCCTGGACAGGGAGCTTGATGAAGTCATTTATGACATTAACAGCGAGATTGATCCCTTGTGTACTAAGCACAGAAAGAAAAACATAAAAGCTTGAAAAAGGAACACCTTTTGGTGGACATCAGAATTGACGATCATGAGAAGTAGAGTCAGAGCACTCAGGAGACTCTACCAAAGCGAACCGGAGGCGGAAGCCAGGAAAGCCAAGCTAGCCTTGTTCAAGAGGGAGAGAGCAAACTATAAGAAGAAGCTTTTGACTGCAAAGAGGGCAAGTTACAGTGCTTTCATTAACAGCATAACGACTAAAGATACATTTGGTGCACTATTCAAGGGCACCATAAAAAATAAGAACGCCTATAACAGCGCTAAATCAGGGTTAATAGACGCGCAAGGAGCCATCAACACGATTGAAGACTCCAGTGAAAGGATCCTGGCCGAATAACACTTCAAAAGTGTGCAAGAAGTCAATACAACACGGACTAATCTAGCCATTCATTCGGAGATTTCCCTACTGGAAATCGAAAACGAATATCAGCGACATGGCTAGCAACAAAGCCTCAGGATTTGACGGCATCACTCTTTGTATTGTGGAAGAAATTTTCAGATGCAACGGAGAGTTTTTTGGAGCCTACTTAACAAGTGTTCGAAAAGCTCCATCTTCCCAGATGCCTGGAAAAGGGCATCTCTAGTCTATTTCCCGAAAGAAGGGAAGGACCCTCAGCGAGCCGAGTCATACAAGCCAATTTGCTTTCTCCCACTCCTTGGGAAGGTATTGGATAAAATAATATCAAACAGGCTTGTGGAATTCTTGAAGGCGAACGATAAGCTAGCATATACTCATTTCGGGTTCAGAAGGCAAAGAAGCACAGCGGATGCCCTTCAGCGGGCACTGGACATCATCGATCAGAATAAAGCTGCACATGAACATACGTGCGCTATCACTTTGTACATCAGCAACGATTTCAACTCTTCTCAGAAGAGCAGAATACTAACAGAACTGGCTAAGATGGCAGTTCCCCCGGAACTCACAAGGATCATCGAAAGCTTCCTGAGCAATAGGACAGTCAACCTGAGAGAGTCAAACTGGAAATACAACGTGGGAGTGCCGCAGGGCTCTTCACTAGGACCGATCCTCTGGTTGGTTCTCATAAATGACCTACTTAAGAGCGATATAACATCCAAATAGGTCCATATCTAAGCATTTGCGGACGATATAATGATCCTTGCCAGTAGGCAGAAAGTCTACAAGTTTACGGAACTGACCACAGGGATACTTAACCTCTGCAACAGCTGGGCCAGTCGTAATAAAATGGAATTTAATCTAGACAAGAGCGGCTATACTATCTTCCCCTGGATTGATAACATCACGAGACGCCCCACGATCAAAATGGGCAACAAGTCCATAAAATATAGACAAGAAATAGTGTATCTGGGTGTGACCCTAGACAAAAATCTCTCGTTTATATCACACATCGACAGGGTCAAAGAAAGAGCGTTAAAGCTCTTTCATATGATAGCCAGACACTCTAAAAAAAGTGGGGATTAAACCCCAAAGTTCTGAAGGAGATCTACTGCCTGGTGGTTGAGAAGATAGTGCTCTATGGGGTGGAGAGTTGGTACTCAGACACTAATAGAATGAATCTCAAGTTGGCGAAGACACAAAGGCCCTTCCTGCTTGCACTGACGAAATGCTACAGAACAGTCTCAACAGACGCACTCTGTGTTCTAGCGGGGTGTCTCCCGCTAGGCATCAAAGCTCAGATAGAGCAGAAAATATTCAGGCTACATCACTTGGGATCCAATATCGACGTCATGGGGTAGACGTTCAGCTCTACCAACTACAGCGTTAAAACCAATAAGCTGTGTAAAGTGGAAAACCTTTCGAAAGTTGAATGGGACTATAGTTCGGAGGCTAGGACCACCCTCCGGTACTTCACAGACGGCTCGAAGATCAACGGAAAAGTTGGATCTGCATTCATATGCAATGAAGGTGATTTAGCCATCCTTGATGGCCAGGAGCGTCTCTCAGATAACGCCACATCATATGTGGCTGAAGTAAGAGCCATTGCCATGGCCATGGAACATGCTAAGCTCAACGGACCACGAGATATGGACCTCTACTCGGATTCCAGGAGCACCCTCTAAGCGCTCAGTGCTCTAGAGCAGTGATCCGCAACCTTTTATCTTCCACGGCACAACAACGTTTTTTTTATAATCCCACCGCACACCACAAGAAAAAGCTTGCAAATACATAAATTACAATAAATACGTATATGTTTTTATTAGATAAAAGAACACAATAAAATAGCTCTATGTATCAAGATAATTATAATCATTTAAGTTTTATATAAATCATTTTGAATTGTACACCAACACAAGAACAAAAATATAAAATTATAGTTTTCAAGTAAAAAAAATTTCTCTTTAAATTTTTATATTAAAATTTGTTTTTTGGTCTTTACTTAAGCGTAATAAATCAAAGTTAATTTAAACATAACTTATTTATTAATGATATATTTGAGCTTGTTTTGATGAACATATGTACGTTTAAACATTTGGCTCTATATTAGAAGAGCTACTCGAAGTTCATAGTCAAGACCCTTTAAACATGATCGTTTGTCATTTTCAATTAGAACCAGTGTCGAAAAACTTTGTTCGCATAAGTATGTCGTAGTAAAAGGGAGAAAAATCTCAATGGCCTTGTCATAAATTTGTGGATATTCTTTCTTAACTAAAATCCAAAAATATGACGCTCGAGCATACATACAATGTAAGGTAACAACATGTTTTTGTTTTGTGTATAATTTCGAGCCAGAGAAATATTAGCAAAAAGTTAGAGGAATATTTCACTTAGAAAAATTTCTATTTAATGCGGTGGTTAATTTTTCATAATCGATAAAATCACCGCGGCACAGTCAAGATCACCTCGCGGCACACTAGTGTGCCACGGCACGACGGTTGCGGAGCACTGCTCTAGAGAGCAAAGGAGAGTACATAGTTGAGCTGAAGAAGGCGATAAATGAATATGGGGCGCAAGTCCACTTCCACTGGGTTAAAGCCCACGTGGGAAACACAGAAAATGAAGTGGTGGACAGGCTGGCCAAGGCAGCCACGGAGCTTGACGAAATTACAACACACGTCAAGTCCAGCAAGAAGCAGGGGAAGAGGCTTCTGCCCAACGAGGGAATTAACTTAAGGCAAGAGAGATGGAACCACTTGTCGAAGGGAAGAAGAGTCCACGAGATATACAAGAAGGTCTCGCTCAAGAGACTCTGCGCGGACTTCTACCTCAACCAAGCCATCATGGGGCATGGATGCTTTGGAACATACCAGGGGCGGTTTCACAGCAAGTCCAGTACTTGCAGCTGCGGGTCCACGCAGTCGCCAGACCACTGCATCTTCGAGTGCAGAGAGTGGGAAGAACTCAGAAGGACGCTGCCCCTAGAGGCAAGGAGCTGGAGCAGATTCAAGTTTTTCACGGATTACTACTGTAAAAATATGGTGAAATCTGTAATTAAAGAACTCTTGAACATAGCGGTCCCGTTCTGTGCAACGGTCGTCGGTAGTTGAAAGTGACAATTTTGTAATATTCTCTGTATTTATTTATTTCTCTGTATAACTTAGTTTTTTTCAATAAAGAATGGCAGGGAGGCACGGTTGGTGCCAAAACCCTACTGTCGGGGGTGACTCAATAGAGCATGGTGATGATTCCTTTTACACTAAATTTTCTTTAGCCTTAGTGGTCTTTCCTTGTAGTTAGTTAGCTTTTTCGGTGATTCCTGTCAAAATTTGGCTCCTGGACGCTCTGAGAGCGTGCGATGCGAGCGGTATCGGTGTAGCGCGGGGACTCCGGGCTGCACGGTATTTCTGTCGCGCGACTGGTCACTAATAAATAGTGCATGTCTACGGATGGGACAGTAAACTTACTGCTTAAGTAATTCAAAAATCTTTACTCACCGGCCACATAGAAAAATTCTCAATAGGAAGTATTTTGACGTTCAGAGTTACTACGGTTTAAAGCATGGATTATCGTGGTGATATATGAAAAGTTGCGATCAAGCCATGCTCCCTAGTCTTAAATGGACAAATAAATGGAAAATTTAATTCTTTTTTTCAATTTAGACTTAAATACAGATAAAAATCGATACAATTTTAAAGTTGTTTTCACGTATGAGGGAAGCAATGCATAAAAGATGACTGCAAAAGGCTTCTCATGTATACTTTGCTCGTACAATGATCTGAAATAGAACTTCCCATTTCCGAATGAAGAGAAACATCTTCAACTAGTAGTCTTAGTCAAAGAAATATATACTAGTAGGAGCATAAAAGTTCTATTTAGGGGAAGATTAGACATTCTCAGTTGCATCACGTTCGAACAAGAAGGAATAATTTTTTTTATGAAAAAAACATCTTGTGTAACACTATATTTCTATTTATCCTGGCATTTTGAACATACACTGAGTGGCCGGTTCATTACGAACACTCCTCAGTACATCATTGGGACAAGTTTTGAAAGGAAAATGTCCGGGTATGTTTGAAAAATTGGAAAATAACCAATAGTACTGTCGTTGAATCTTTCGGGAACTCAGAAAAATTTCATCTCACAATAATAAGGATCAATTAATCCCGGTTCTTAAGTTATGAATCACACAGTAGGCTGAAATGCTTAATTAAATTATCTTAAAGGGGCACAGGACCTTGAAGCTCGACGAAAAGACTATAAATATGGCCTAATTCTAACCACAAAAACTCAAATGATATTAGAAAAAGAAATTTTCTTTCTTTATTCATATAAAGTACATATCTTTAAATGTGTCATATATAAAAATGGAAATTATAAATCAATAAATAATTTTCAAATTAGCAGTTTAGAATTTTATATGATTAACTGCTAATTTTGAGTTTGTGTGCAGCATTACTTTTAAACTATCAATAGGAAACTGATAAAGCTACACTCATATGTCTATTTCATGGTACCCTACATTTTAAAACCAGAAAATGTGCAATTCTGAAATACTTTTTTTTTATGTGGAAAAATTATGCAAATAATTGTGATAATTTTTGAAGTTTTCCAATTTCATGCTCAATTTTTAATTTAAATAATATTTATTACAATTTATTTGGTTTGCATCACAGGTAAATATATTACAAGTGTATTCTGACCATTGATTATTTTCTGTAAGTATATATTTCAATTTTATGATGCGCGCAGCATTTTATGATATTTAATCACCATTTAATCATATAAAATTCTAAATTGCTAATTTGAAAATTATTTATTGATTTCTAATTTCCGTTTTTATATATGGCCATATTGAAAGATATGTACTTTATATGTATAAAGAAAGAAAATTTCTTTTTCTAATACTAGGGGCTTCGCCCCTAGGTTCGCTACGCTCGCTCCTCTGGTGAATCAAGTGAATGAATGACTCAATAGTTGTTTACATCGATTGAGTCATTCATTTGTTTACAGTTGAAGCTTCCCCCCCCCTCCCGGTGAAATGGATGAAGCCCGGGTAGATGGGGGGTATAAGCCCGGATGAGGATGGGTGAAAATCGGATCTTCTTTCATGTCCTTCTGCAAAGGAAGCGAATGAGAAGATTTTTTTGAAGTATTTCTTTAAAATTCAATTAAAAATCGAAATTTTAAGATAGAGACTTGAAATGAAGTTTATATGAATGAGAAAGCTTTCACCTTCCAGTTGATATAAATATTTTCTTTGTAACATAATAAGTCTGAGAGCATCGAATTTATATATCTCGAAACTCATAAATTTTTCCAAAAAGTGGGTTTTCAATTTTAATAAAAATATCAGTCTGTTTTAAATTATTTTTAAACAAATGAGGTCTTGTTTGAAGGAGAAATGTCTGTAGTCTTAGACTGTAAAAAAAAATTCTACGATCCTTTTTTGGCGAGTTGTCGTAATCTGAACATGAAAAAATCAATATTTTCCCACAAAACATAAAATTTAAAAAAAGCTTAAAGTCCGACGAATATGAGACATGTCTCACTTTCTTCCCCACATTATTCTGCATCGATTGGTATCGGTCTCGACCCCATACCCCCAGCGATTTCGGAGGAGATAGCGTGACAAGCTTTTGACAGCGGCGGCGGCGGCTGCGGCAGCGGCAGTTAGTTTTTTTTAGAATAGAGAGATTATTTGAGTTTTTGTGGTTAGAATTAGACCATATTTATAGTCTTTTCATCGAGCTTCAAGGTCCTGTGCCCTTTTAAAGCAAATCTTTTCTGTTAAATGTTGGCAGTGGCTTAAATTTTTTATCTATGAATAGTAGGTGACCCTGTGAGTTATATGAAGTCTTCTTCTGAGAGAGAGAGAGAGGCAGTTTAACTAACTCTCTCTGTCTGTCTGTCTGTCTATCAGTCAATCTGTCTATCTATCTATCTATCTATCTATATATCTTCCTCTGAAATAAAATATTAGAAATATTTGAACGACTTGCCATGTACCTTGTAGAAGCTACGTTGTTACATGTAATACTGCTTCAGACTCAGATATGATATTCATAAACTATACATCCCGAAATTTGAAATCAAGACTTGAATTTCGGTGATTATTCAGTGAAACTGGTGTAAAATTATATTTTTAATGCGACAGGCACAAACGTGAGGTTTATAAACGATGCATCCCTAACAGTGAAATCACGACTTAGGGTACCAAGACTGGGATTTCACTCGATATCCATTTTAGAAATTATGTATAAATTATAGTATCAAAGATTTCCTGACAATCAGATCACAAAAAAGCGAGTGGGGAAATTATAAATTTCGAAGTAAGTTATTTTTGGAGGAAGAAGTTGGAAAAATATTTTATACTTATCAGAAACAATTTTACTACCAATGTTCTAATATGATACTCAATGTTTTTGATTAGACTGAACTACAGACGGTTTTATTCTATCTAAGGAATTATAAAAGAAAATGCATCTTAGATAAATCCCCGCGTTCACAATACCCTTTTAGAAACCTTTAGAATATTTCCTCATTTTATTAAAGCCAGTGTATTTTTTCAGAAAATGTTTTGAAGTCTAAACTCTAGAATTCTTGACTAGTTTCACCCTATTTTATTACTTAAATGAAAGAAATCAGAAAACGTTTTATTACTTTTATTCTGTATTATTATCGTAGGATTACTTTTGTTGTGAGAGCTTTATTTATGAGTATGAAATATTGACTAATTTTGTAGCAAAAAAAGGAAAAAGAAAAAGAAAATAGGCCAAAGCAAATACTTTCTCAACTATAAATCTCTTTCGTGTAATGATATATCGAAAACCATTAATAATTTATCAAATTTATTGGTTTTAAGAAACGGAACGTATTCGAATACCTTGAAATTTAACTATAAAATCAACATAAGTAACCGGAACCATTTCTTTTAATTATCAGTTTTGCTAAAATTTTGTTTTTTGCTAGGATTGGAAAAATCACTAGAAATTTGATAACTTTTTCAAAGTTTCTGTATCTCCCCAAAACCAAAGAAATCTTATACTATTCATCTGTTAGGCCTCAAAGCAATCTCCTTAGGCATCGCTGAACATAAAATTCTTATTTCTGTCAAATGTCACTTTAAAAATTTATCTCAACTTAGCGCTTTAAACCAGCGCTACTGAGCAACACGGAGAGACAGTGTCTATAAATATTCTATCGGTCCAAAATTTTTGGGAATTTTATTTTAAATCAACAAATAAGATTTTTACGGAAGATTTGCTTTAAAATGCCTGGCTACACTTAAAAAATTTTCAACTGTAATTAAGTAATCAGTTCCTTCATTCAGTGGTTTTATATTATTAATTTTTTCTAAATTTACTACAAAGAAAAACTATCACAATCATGCCTAGATTAAAGGAGACTGAAATATCATGTGTTCTTTTACGAAACGACAAAAAACAAATGGTAACTTCTAGAACGCTGATGCGCATATTTTGCTACTGTTAATCTCGGATATTATCTGTAAAAGATAGAAAGTGTTCTCATTTCAAAATCCTTTCCTACTGATTGCCACCGCAGGAAAACTATGTAAATTCTAAGACACCTGCGATGCCCGTGGGAAAA
The DNA here is from genome assembly GCA_907164885.2 of Dolomedes plantarius. Lineage (NCBI taxonomy): Eukaryota > Metazoa > Arthropoda > Arachnida > Araneae > Dolomedidae > Dolomedes > Dolomedes plantarius. Next base: position 42,924,660 of record OU015491.1, on the reverse strand, counting down.
ATAACAGATGATGTTTTATCTATATATTATAACCCTGAGAGTGGGTATTATCTTCTTCTCTAGCATCCAAGAAGGTAAGTTTGTTCAAATGTTACCTTACTACCACTAGATTTGTTTTATATGTTACAGCAGAACTGTACGGTTTTGGAAATAAGAAAACCTTAAGGCTCTCATTCACTCTATATCAGGCCTGCATAACTCGAAATGGGACAAGGGCCTACTATTACTTTATTGGAAATCTGCTGCGGGTCGCAAGAAAATAAGATGGATGGGAAAGCAAAAATTATTTTATCAAACAAGCAAAAAAATTACTGTTTGTTTTAAAAATTAAATTAATATTAATATTCATTGCGTTAATATATGTTTTCCCAAAAGGCTTCGTGGGCCACAAAATGAGTGTTGGCATGCCGTATGTTACGTAGGCCGGCTCTAAATAACTGTAAATTAAGTTCGAACTGAATATGAAAAGCAAATTTTGCTTTCTTCATCAGTATCAAAGCAAAAGAACTCCTAGAATACCTTGAATAGAAAAGAAGAACGCTTTTTAGGGCTATTCTCTTGTTGTTCTTGTTGATTATGGTTCTGTTTTATAGCAGCAAAAAAAAAAAGGAATATACAATTTTCCAGCTGTAACAGGCGCGTTCAAAAGCTACGCTATTTCCTCAGTTTATTAGCCTATTATAATTTTCTTATTTGAATATTTTCTTTGATTTCTGTATGTATAACAGTTATTATTTACTTTTCTTCTGTATGACCCATTTTTTTTCCAAAATATCACTGTTTAAACATGGAATTCATAAAATCGGGAAATTATAACCCGAAGTGAAACTATAATTTCTTTTAAAAGAAATACCACGGAAGGGTTTTTTTTCTAGATGCGAACCGAAATTCCTAAAAATTCTTGTAGTCAAACACTCCATTTAAGAATTGTAATTCTTTTTTCTTTTTTTACGAAACTGTTTCTAAAATATGGGAATTGTGGCGACAAAAATTACGGTGGAAGCTCTATTTAATGATTAACTATTTGCGAGTTGCTCTGTTTAGCCATTTTTTTTTCAATTGAAATGCATAGAACTTCTTGTAGTATAGACCTCAGTTCAACAATTGCTAACATTTTCCGCTAAACTAATTAGAAAGCATACGAATTCCGACGACGATAGTTTCAGAAGAACCTTAATTCTCTGTCAAACAAATTACTTGAACTTTTTTCTTCTTTCTTTTATCCTTCATAGAACTTCATAGCCTTGGATTTAAAAAACATAAGCATTTCTCAGAAAAATTAAGTGAATGTATATGAATTCTATCGACATTTATTACAGCGCTACCACCATTTAAACGATTCGCTATTTAACATACCAGTCAATTCAAATATACCAATTTTCTTCTGTGGGTGGGATCTCACTTGAAATGCTTAGAATCCCATGTGGAACAACCGTCATTTTGATTATTAATTTTGCTATTAATATTGTTTATAAGACTGATTTGCAAGCGTATACATCCCGACAACCGTGCTCCTAAAGATGCCTACTTTTGAGCATGCAACTTATGCGTGCAGTACAAAGCAGAGAAAAGAAATCGTAAATAACCAGAAAGAAGAAAACCCCTTTGAGTCAGAAACTGGCTAAATGAACCCATTAATTTAAAAATTCTCCTTCGTATGGGAGTACAGTGGATAGAACTGTAAAGGGCAATGTTGAATGCTTTTAAAGTGAATAATGATACTTTCAAAGAGTTTTAGTTGTTGCTTATGCCCCTTGACCGACAGTAACATCAGGTCAAGTCCCGAAGGCTATGGGCGATGAAGGTGCGGCTCCTTTTCTGAATTAGCACCACAAGGGTCGGAGTCCGACTTGACTAAATAACCGATCCCGTAATTTTGAACCGAGTCAAGTGACGAGACCGGAACACTTGACCCCGCACCTCCAGAGGTAAATTTGAGAACTTGGAGGACATTGTAGTCACGCCCTATTTTACGTGCACCGGTCACCATTAGTGGACACGGCGGTAGATTTGCATCGACGAGCATCGAACCAGGGACGTTCAGATCACTGGCCCGCTGCTCTTGCCAAACTGGGGCTACCGTACCCGTACGAGTTTTAGTGAACAATTCTGTAACAAATGCAGTCAGTATTCCCTTAAAATTTCTTTTATCAATACAAAATCGTGAGTCATTTCAACACAAAAGAGCCCCCTTTCGTATGTATGTTATTTAGAAGCTTTCACAAGTCTAGTTTTATTTCGCAGTATCAAGAAGAAAGTAGGTTTGATGTTGAAGATTAATTTACGATACTAGACCCCTAAACCTACGAGTTGTATTACTTTTACTCTAAAGGCTCACAAAAACCCATTTTTCACGTCCTATTCAATCTTTTTCTCTCATTAATATCGGACGTTTGTAAGAACAGAAATCTCCCCCCTCCCCCTTATTATTTCATTTAAGAAAATACGAATGGCAATAAATTAAAGTTTGCTTCTTAAAAACTCCTACACATTTGTAATTGATAGAAAAATAAAGAGATTTTTAAATTGCTTCTTCTAGATTGGTACTCGTATAACTTTAACATTTTGTATCCTTTACATCCTGTAATTAAATTTCACAAAGAGAACGCTAATAAATTATCTCTATACCTTTAAAACGTGACTTTTAAGGTTCCTGTTACAAGAATGTGTTTACTTTTACAGAAGATCAGACAAACAATTAAGTTATATTCAGCTAAACTAGAAATCTAAAAGTCCTTTTAAATTTAATACATGTTTTATGCTAAATTCTAATTATAGTTTTCAGAATGAAAGTTCGTTACAGCAAAGAATTTTTTTTCCTCCAACGCAGCGCGCACGTTGTCTTTCCACATTCGTCCAGACGGTAAAGAGAATGGATCTTTATATCCAAACAAACTCTTGAGAATTTAAATGAATACCTTTTAAAAACAATTGGGTGGTCATAATCTTTAATGTGAACCTTTTGGGTGAGATCAAGCTTTTTTTTTTAATATTTGAGCGTTTTCTTCGCTTATATGGACAAATAAATGGGGGCAAATAAAGCGTGAAAATCGTGAAGGAAAGAAAAATGGAATATAAAAGAAATAGTGGACATAAATAACCTAAGAACTAGATTAAAAACAAAGAACAGGATTGTTCGCCAGGAAAACAACATTCTTTGTGTGAATTACTAACCTTGAGGTCCTTCTCGTGGGTGAATGCTTTAAGAAAGAGTAACCTGATATACCTTTCATTTCCTTGTTTAAAGAGGTTGACGTAAGAGCCAATAGAATTCCAATTGACGTAACAATTAACAAAGTGCGAAGAATACGTATTGATGGATGAATAAAACAAGAAACTGCAAAGAGGATCTTAATATACATGTACATGCCATACGGATTTAAAACGAATTCTCCGCATTGAGTAAAATTAGAGTAACTTTTACCTTATGCACAGATGACTAGATGCAGGACTAGGTGTTTTAAGCCAATGAAACCTCTAGTTGATTTCATTTATATGAAACGGATTACATCTATCATGAAACGGAACAAAGCGTTAAAAAGTGCTTTGATAAGTACTTGAAATTTATTTCGTTGTTATGCACGTGACGCAAAATTAGTTTGAAGTATGACAAAAAGAAAAGAAACCACGTGATCAACATTTAATAAATTAAATTAGATTAATCCTAAAAATTAATCTTAAAAAATTCACCAAAAATCAGAAAAAGGGGGTAAAGATTCGAAAAAGATTTCATTTTAAAGGAATTTTTATGATCTTTCTCGTGATATAAATTTTACAACACTCAGATTATTATTTTAAATGCAAACTTTAAAAAAGTTACAAAAACAGCTAAAAAATTTAATTTTTAAAAAAACTAATGAGAATTTTTCAAAAATCTTTCTTAGTGCACCCCTCAGTGACGTAGCGAGCATAACTGGCGCCCGGGGCACGATACCTTTTTGGCGCCCCCCTTTCCGAAAAACATATAATAATATAATATATAGAATTAGGGAAAACGACTATTTGGCGCCCCTGTACGAGTGGCGCCTGGGGCATGATAGACCCCTTGCCCACCCCTCGCTACGCCACTGGCACCCCTACACTATAATAAGAATCGCCATGCAAAATTTTAGCCCTTTAAGTCCAGCGGTTTGGTCTGTGCGTTATCTGTCAGACAGTCAGTCAGTTACGAAACTGTTTTACATATATATAGATAACATGGAGATTTGTTCTTTTGGGACCTGTTCCTGTTTAATGCATATATCTAAATTTAAATATATTATTTCATAAAGAGGAGCTGGGTGTTGGCTGAGTGGCTAGGACGCTGGCATTCGGTTCAAGAGCTTATGGGTTAGAATCCCATTGTCAGGATGGATATCTGTAGGCGTTCGAAATCGGCTTTAAATTGCAAGTTCCGATCTAATTAACCCTTGTAGCAAACTTTGTCTGTATCGCTCTCAGCCAACTAACCATTAAAAAGCATAAGAACCATTAAGAGCAACCTGGGAGAAATATCTTAACGTCCTGAGACCTCGAAAATTGACATCAAAATATAAAAAAGGTCTAATGAATACTCATTATTTTTTATTTAAAGCTATGAGAAGTTTATTTACTATTAGATTATTACTTTTCTCACAGTTTAAAACAATAAGAGAACTATATTCTATTCAAAGACTCAATATTTCATAAATTGCAGCTTATATAATTACGAAAACATTTTCACATTCCCAAAAGGTTACTATAATTCCACCGTGGTCGACACAAAGATGGGTATAAACTTGAGGTCTCTTACCAAGTCCTTATAAGTAGTTCAAGACAAGCACATAACTACGAATTTTTGAGTTCGTGATGTACCGTAACGTTAAATGGGTAAGAGAACTGTATTCTGTTCAAAGACCAAATATTTCATAAATTACAGCTTATATAAATACGAAAAAATTTTCGCATTCCCAAAAGGTTACTGTAATTCCACCGTGATCGACACAAAGATGGATATAAACTTGAGGTCTCTTACCAAGTCCTTATAAGTAGTTCAAGCCAAGCACATGACTACGAATTTTCGAGTTCGTGATGTACCGTAATATTAAGTGGGTAAGAGAAGTGTATTCTGTTCAAAGACCCAATATTTCATAAATTACAGCTTATATAATTACGAAAAAAATTTCGCATTCCCAAAAGGTTACTGTAATTCCACCGTGATCGACGAAAAGATGGGTATAAACTTGAGGCCTCTTACCAAGTCTTTATAAGTAGTTTAAGCCAAGCACATAACTACGAATTTTTGAGTTCGTGATGTATCGTAATATATTAAATTGGTAAAAGAAAATATGTATTCACAGTAAATTTTTAACTCTTTGTTTTATTTGTTTCTTTGTTCAATTTTTGTTTGTTTGTTTTTTCCCTTTTCAAATGTTGGTTTCAAACTTCTCTAGGCACCAGAAAAGAAGTCAGCCATGAAGCTCGTCATTCTCCTTGTAGTAGTAAGTGTTACTTTTAATCACTATAGTTATAGAAAGGATAGGTGTTTCTCTAAAGTTAACTGATAATTAAGCTTCCTTTGGCATATTTTTTAAATACCAGTCCGTTATAATGACTGGAATTATCTCAAGATTATCCTGGAGTTGGATAGTCCATTTTGCAAATTATCCATGCATCACATAAGAAAAAATCTAGAAATACGAGTAAAATGCGTATTAACTCTACGCATATATTTCAGTAGTAAGTAGAAAATATAACAGATTTTTTTCTGAAGATAATGAATGTAAGATTCATTTTATTATTTTTAATCCTAATACATTAAATCAAAACATGAGGATGATAGTTGCTCATATATGTTAGAATGTTGTATTCGCACAACACGTAAATCAATAACGAAGGTTCTCATTCTTCCTCATTGAAATATGCCTTCTGAAGGTGCCGTCCTGCTCTGAGTGTTTTTACTAAACTGTAATTTTCGCTGTATATTTTTCCTAACTGTATAACATAAAGAATATAAAGCAAATCGGTATCGCCTATGCTTGTATTATGCAGCGAGCAAGAGAGACAGCCTTAAATGTTAATTAAAATGCTGTCTCGGAACAATGACCCTACTTTCTCACAATTATCGACCTGATAACCCACCCATAATGCATTTGTATACAATATCAGATTGTACGGGAACATTTTCAGATTTTACTAACATCGCATTTCCTGGTAAAACACTTTTAATTTTAATGATGCTCAAATCTTTCCTATTCTATTGTAATTAACTGACAATCGATAGGGAACCTAATAGAATTTTCTGTCCAAGACCTTTTAATACTTATAATAATGAGTATTTTCGCGCTATTAAAACAAAATTGAGTTTTAAAATATATTTAGATAATACCGCAAAATCATTTGTGTTAAATTTATATATTTTTTTAATGTTCTTATCTTCCAGGTTGCAGTCATAGCTGTGTCTGATGCAAGACGTAAGTATCTCTGTTTTCTATTATTATCTGTTTTGATCAAGCCTTTGATCTCCAATTTTCTTAAAAACCTATATAACTGCTATTGAAAATCCGTCTTATCCATCTTTGTCTTATTTCAGCCCAAAGCGACTGCGAAAAGCATCGTGATTCTGCCGAGAAAATTGGCACAATCATGAAGTTGATTCCCAAGTGCAAGGAAAACGGTGATTACGAAGAGCTGCAGTGCTACAAAGACAGCAAATTCTGCGTCTGCTACGACAAGAAAGGACATGCTGCCAGTCCAATCTCTACCAAGCTAAAGGAATGTGGATGCTACCTCGAGAGGAAGAGGAAGCTTGATAGCGGTAAGCACAGTCCATTCCCTTTCAGAAAATCAGGCAAATGAATGCTCTTATCATTGAACTGAAGGAAAATATGCCTTTGATATGCTGTAATAAATATTCCTGACACTCCTCTTACAGCAAAATTTCCAAATAAGATCAACACAAAACATCTTGTAATGTGTTATCATTACGGGACTCGTGACTTCCGTGTCAGATTTCCCTGTTTTGTCCATGAATTTAAAGCTCAACTCGTTGGTAGTGTGGAGTACAGGTTTCCTCCAACTCTCAGCTATCCGAAGACAAACGTTCCTGTGAAATATTTTGTAAATTGAAATGGCGTAAAGCTTAGAAATAATTACCAAAATCTAAAACAAGACTATTTATGAGCACTCCAGATTCCCAATAAATGTTGTAATCACACAAAATCTATCGAGATAATACTGATACTCTGAGTATGGTTCTCTGTCATACTTATACTGCAAAATCGAGGCACAGTAGCGAGCACTGAAACGGGTAGAAACCTAATAAAACGAGTTTTGATAAAATGGGGCCAGGAGTATCCACACTAAAATAGGGCCAATTGTTGGTAATTTTATGGGGGCAGTTTCGATTAGCTGCCAGTTGGCATGTCCAGTGAATATGAGCCATCTACGGATCACCCTTAAAACAAAATTGAAATTTTTAGCTTGCAAAATTTGTGAACCACATAGTTTGCCAGAACTGCAGCTGAAACTTGTAAAATTGTTTTCCATAAAAGTTTCGGTCGTAACGAACAAAGACAATGAAAGAAATAATTAAGATGAACGAAGCGAATCTTCGACGGGATTCTGCAAAATTGTTTCGAACAAGTTGATGTACAACCTGAACGTTGTACATGAGACCTTGCACGTTCACATCATTCCTGTGGACCCTTCTTTTCTTCATATGTTTATACCACAGGTATGATCGAACCGAATCGCGGCAGCTTGGGATGGTGGGAGATACAAGAGACTGGGAAGTTAGCGAGAAAGAAAATAAGGATAATCTATTGGCGTCTCAATGTCCACTAGATTCATTGGGGCAGGCAGGTTAATAGCGTATGCATTTGCCTCTCTGCAAACACCGTCTTGCTTCAAAGCTAACCCTAAGTCCTAATTTTATTTTTTTTTTTTCACCTAAACGAAAATGGGGATATCCTTCAGCTAACGAAACAGCAAGTATTTCTTCCACAAAATCGAAAGGTGCAAAGCAAGCTTTTGTGGAGTGGAAAATTCTACAAATATTCTTTGCTCCCCCCCCTCCTAACCCCCCCCCCCCCCCCAAAAAAAAAAGCAGACTTTAGTTTATTTTTATAGAGTAAAACGAACTTTACAATAGAGAGTCATTAACAGCCTAGACAAAAAAATTGCTGAAACATTTTGCTACAATCTATCGTTTTATTTCCTTACCAGACCAAAAGGAAATTTTTTTAATTTTTAGTCGTGGTATTTGTATTGTTTCGGAGAGATCAGATTGGGAAAATGTTACCAAAAACACCTTTGAGTTATATCTCAAAACGTTTCTCAGACAACCCAAAATCAGAGGTTAATATAAGGCGTTTGCTGTTTAAGAGCAGGAAGAGTTATACCAACCGAGTCAATTAGAAGGTAGGAGCCCCGCACTTAATCCCTTTCTCCAAATGAAAAATTATTTTCAAATTCTATCACAAACACGATTTTTATACTAAAATTATTATAGGGGATTCAGGACACAAGATTATTTTTTAAAATTACTTTTTTTACTATAGCATACTATGCATACTATAGAGTCTTTAGAATGAAGTAACGCGCAAACACGAAAAGGTTGGGACCAAGACAAAGTTTCAATCTACTAGCTGTTGCCACGATAAGAAAGTTCTCCTGCCACCGACTCTCTCTCTCTCGTCTTGAAAATCTTCTGAAGATAGACGCCGTTTCTAAAAAGCACAATTTTCTTAGACAACATCTGGAAATGTAACATTGCGAAGTCATTAGCTTCTTTTGTTGCAAATGAAGCTTTCTTACCTGTAGGACGTGGCCCATATATTTTCAAGATCAATGGCCTGCTCCATTACATATTTGGCCCTCTGCACCCCTAGAACGCATCTGAGCAATCTTATGCACAACTTTACATTATCGGCACTGTTGAAGCAACAGGAATGAGGACTGGACGGATTAAGCACTGCGCTCCGGAAGTTAAAAAGGCTTTTGTTATTACGAAAATATAATAAAATTTGCTCGATTCCGAGCAACGGGGGCCACTAGTTTGCATACTAATTTTTAAATACGTACACATTTGTGTGAAAATAATTGCAACTATTTTTTTCTTGAATTAGCCTTTATTTATAAACCAGTACGCTAGTACAATTGAATAAAAGGGTGTCTGAACAAATGCTCATGGAGGAAAAAAAATAATATTTTATGTCCCAGACTTCCGTAATTGCTTCAGAAATATAACTTCATACAAACGAGCGTTCTTTTAAAATTCGGTTGAAATAGACCTCTTAACGTTTTTCTGGCTTCAGTGAAAAGCAATGTAATGTAAATAGTGCTTGAATGTAAGCTTTTCCTGGAGAAAATCTCGGAGAGACTTTGCTCCAGAATTTTATTAAGGGGACAGTGGACCTTCAAACCTAACTTTTTTTGTTTTGAATGGATTTGCTTAAAATTTGAATATGTGATTAGTACCATAGATATGTAAAAGTGGTTAAAATTTAATGATGAAATATTAATAATTTATGAATTATGAATTATGAATTATTAATTATATAAAAAATTGGCCTAATTAAAAATGCTCCATGCGCATTTCTTTTGCATATAATAGGGTAGTTTTTATTTACAGGATACCTTATAGAAATAACAATGAAACTTATTGCTTATTTTAAGCATTCATTAAAAATATAAAGAGAAAAAATAATAATAGTAAAAACACCCTTTATATTACGCAAAATACCTATAAATCCTCTTTTCAAGTACAAAATTTAGAAATTCTGAGCTACGGAGCATAATTATTTACAATAACATTTATTTGATATACAGTTAAGAACATAAAACTTAAATTTCAATGCAATACGATAATTAGGAATGCGCCTGGAGCAGTTTGAATATTCGTATAACATGAAATTTTTTATTTTGAGAAAAACACAATTAAAGTTATTGCTATTAGCAACCACATAATATCTAAATTAAATATAAATACCTATGACTTGGAAAGTAATCACAGAAATTAAAAATTCTTTTTGCAACACATTCCTATTCGTCCGTAGTTTCACAATTCAATAAAATAAAAAAAATCGAACTTTTGGATAAATTTTACAATTTTGAAAGTCCACTGTCCCCTTAAATGGAACTAAATTGATCAAGAACAACATATGTTAGATTTTTAATTGTTTGTTTTCTTCCCGTCAGACCACGACAACGCTTACATCCCCCAGTGTGACTCTGATGGATCATGGGTCAAGATGCAGTGCTGGGACTACAACAACAGCTGCTGGTGTGTCGATAAGGAGGGCAAGCGTGTGGGAGACATCAAAGCTGATTCTAGCTCATTGAATTGCCAATAAACAAGCTTCATAGAACTCATTCACGGGAATATTTTGATTTCTTTTCAACCACACTTTAATGAAATCACTAATAGTATAACGGAGCGTATGTATAGTATAATCTATATATATAAAACAGTTCCGTGACAAAATATATTAAAATACGGTAAAAGATAAAATTAACCACTAGACTAATTGAGATGGAAGTTTTTTAAGAATTTAATTCAAAATAGTATGGTTTATGGATATTATACATACAAATTAATTGCATACATTGACCATTGTATTTAATTTGAATATTTTCTTCTACATTATTTTGTCTATAAAAATATCCGTTAGTATATTTACATAAGAAATTTCATAACATACTAGTTTGTTTGTCAATAATTTGTGTTAGTATTAACTCGACGAAGGATGTATGAAACAAATATATGAGATCTTAATATCCATTTCCTATCTATATATATAAAACAGTTCCGTAACTGACTCACTGACATACAACGCACAGACCAAACCGCTGGACCTAAAGGGCTGAAATTTTGCATGGCGATTCTTCTAACAGTGTAGGGGTGCACTAAGAAAGATTTTTCAAAAATTCTTCTTAGATTATTTTTAATTAAATTTTTAAGCTGTTTTTTAAACTTTTTTTACGTTTGCATTTAAAATAATACATTGAGGGTTATAAAATTTATATCACGAGAAAGATCATAAAAATTCCTTCAAAATGAAATTTTTTTCGAATTTTTACCTCCATTTCCTGATTTTTGGTGAATTTTTAAAGATTAATTTTTAGAATTTAATTTATTAAATGCTGATCACGTGATTTCTTTTTCTGGTACTTTAAATAAATTTATCGTCACGTGCAAAAAAAAATGGACAAAAAAATATTTTTTTCTTGCTAATGCGGCAGACGATTGGACTTTATTTTGTCTATAAAAATATCCCTTACGATTTTTTTATAAATGTTTTTTTTACATCAATTGTATACATTGATCGTCGTATTTATTATAAATATATATATATTTTTTTTGGAATTAATTCCATACATTGACCGTTGTATTTAATTTCAATGTACTCCGTAGCGAAGCGCGGGTTTTCAGCTAGTATATATATAAAACAGTTCCGTAACTGACTCACTGACTGACATACAACGCACAGACCAAACCGCTGGACCTAAAGGGCTGAAACTTTGCATGGCGATTCTTCTTATAGTGTAGGGGTGCACTAAGAGAGATTTTTGAAAAATTCTTCTTAGATTTTTTTAAATTAAATTTTTGAGCTGTTTTAGTAACTTTTTTTAAGTTTGCATTTAAAATAATAATTTGAGGGTTATAAAATTTATATCACGAGAAAGATCATAAAAATTCTTTTGAAATGAGATCTTTTTCGAATCTTTACCTCCATTTTCTGAATTTTAGTGAATTTTTAAAGATTAATTTTTAGAATTTAATTTATTAAATGCTGATCACGTGATTTCTTTTTATGGTACTTTAAATTAATTTATCGTCACGTGCACAACAACGAAATAGACAAAAAAATATTTTTTTTCTTGCTAATGCGGCAGACGATTGTACATTATTTTGTCTATAAAAATATCCCTTACGATTTTTTTATAAATATATATATATTTTTTACTACATCAATTGTATATATTGATCGTCGTATTTATTATAAATATATATACAGTGGAATCTCGATCGATCGTTTTCGGATCCATCGTTTTTCCGTATGTGCCGTTCATTTTATCCAGTTCCAACGATCATATTGCTTTGTTATGCTTCCGCATCTATCGTTTTCCCGCATTGATCGTTCATTTCAATCGGTCCCTTGAAAAACGATAGATCGAGATTCCACAGTATATATTTATTTATTTTTTGGCATTAATTGCATACATTGACCGTTGTATTTAATTTGAATGTACTCCGTAGCGAAGTGCGGGTTTTCAGCTAGTATAAACATGAAACGAGAGATCGGCCTATTAAGGTAATGAACAACTAACTTTGCGAATCTTCAATCTCCGTTTTAAGCTATGGAGAATTTTTCTAATCGCATATTGACAAATGCACATTTCTGAACACTTTTTTCTATAGGAAGGTAGACATTTAAATAAACAGAGCGCGATTTTTTTTTTTAAATTAATTTTTCCGTACTTATTTTTTACATGCCATTAAATTATTGAAGTCTATCACAGCAAAATTAAAATTTATTTTTAACCCTTCAGGGGGCACGCCTGTGTACAAGGTGCAACATTTTCGTAATTTTGAATGATTTGTTTTTACATCTAAGGTTTGAATGTTCTAAGCAGTTTCTATTTATAGCTACACCCTTCCTAATGCAGTTCTGATTTTCCGACCCTTGTATTCCTTTCCTTTCATAGTTAGGATTTTTAGGTTTTTGGACATAATAGGAATCAATTCGCAAGTTGTCCTTACATCCAATAAACCCGACAGTTTTGAAATAAGGCGATTGTATCTGCATTCTTTGGCCTTTAATTATAAATATATCTCAACTAGTGGCCCGTCCCGACTTTGTCCGGGTTGAACAAAATATTATACCAATAAATTTCCAGTTGATAGCCAATAAATTGTAAATCTTTTTTTACCTTAAATGTCCAATAAAAAGCGTAGTTCCAAATGTAGTTTGGATGTAGTTAATAATTAAAATTAATTTTTTTAAAGAAAAAGGCGTGCTGGAGAACAGCTAGGTTCGAACCGCTAACGTCAGAACAGAAGCCCACCGCGATAGCACCACGATAAGGATCATTGAATTCTTCGGCACAAAAAGCGGTAGAGGACAGTAGCGGTAACAATGGAGATTGTTAGGATTAAGCCCCTAACTTTATTTCTACTGATCAGATATACGTAATATATAGCCTATGTCCATCTGGAACAATGTACCTTTCAAACAGTGAAAGAATTTTTCAAATAGGTGCAGTGGTTCTGGAGATTACCCTCCACATACAAAATCGCTCTCTCTTTATATATAAGTATAGATGTTATGAACATTTTATACCTTGTCGTAAGACGCAGAATTATTATTTTCAATTTGAAAAAAAAAAAAGTCTATTACAAAAGGAATAATCAAAGTTGAAAGAGACTTTGCCTTTTGTGCCGCGCGTGCCTGCTGGTGTTCCAAAAATTGGCACGCCCACTGAAGGGTTAAAAATTTAGATTGAGTAAATTTTTATTGTAAAACATGCACATTTTATTTAAATGTTTACTTTTAGATGCAAAAAGGCAAAACTATAAATTATGCATTTTTTCATATGTATGTAAAAAAAAGTAGTAGTAGGAAAATTCTCTGCATCTTAACCAAGCGATTGGAGAACCGCGAGGTCAACTGAAACGCCACCTCAATGATGACTGCTACGTTAATTGCCAAATCAAAAATCAGTAGTCCCGAGAGTATGTGAGTGTCTGCGGAGTTCCGGTGCTGAAACGAATCGAATTCAATAAAAACATTACATAAACAGGGTTAATTGAAAAAGCAAATGAATAAAGATAAGCGATGACGGCAAACGGACTATCTTAAGGGGACAAGGGTCATCCAACCTCGTTTTTTAAAATTTTTCAAAATTTCACTCTCGTATTCAAAAAGGGTATAATTAATATTATTTTCTACTATATTGAAGATGCTTAGGATTCAAAAATAAGTATTTTGTAGAAGAATAAGACCTCTTTTTCAAAAAATTCTTCAAAAATGATAGCATTTTTCAAAATGTTCCATGCGCATTACTTTTGTTCCGATTTCTTCCAAATTTCTCAGGATTGTTAATTTAAGTATTTTCAACAAACCTGGGCATTATTCTTTGAAACCAAAAGTATTTTAAATATTTATAGACCATGAAATAAAGCAAAAACATAAAAAACATAACAGCCAGATTAACAAAATAATTATTTATGGATTTTGATTCATACAAAACAAAATCATTGCACAGCTATGTTTATATATGTACGGTAAACTTATATTAAAAAATTTAAGGTTTTTAAAGGATTTGGAATGCACATGGAGTATTTTGAAAAAGGCTAGAATTTTTGAATTTTTTTTTTTTTGAAAAACAGACATTATTCTGCCAAAAATCCTTATTTTAAATTCTGAGGGTCTTCAATTGTAGTAAAAAAAGAATACACATTATTGTCCTATTGTTTATAGTACCAAAAATGTAAAATTAAAAGATTCCCGGTTGAAGCTCCCTTGTTCCCTTAAAGATGATGGTATGTTTTAGCATGGCTTTTAAAATAAGAGTGCACTAAATTCGATGCTACCTTATTTGTTGTAGCTCGCGTTACGGAAGTAAATACTTTTTTCTTTCCATCATACCTGAGAGAAGAACCAGGAACACCGTAACTGGCAAGAAAATAAGAGCACATCGAGATAGACTATAAATACATATTGCATTATTTCTAGAGTGCATTTGAAAAGTCTGTGTCGCATAAAAAAAATTTACGCAGCTGCAGACAGGACATGGTTCATACCCTGAATATTTTCAAAATATTTGAAATATTAGATCAAAAAACAATAGTGCTTGAGATGAAGAGGGTACCCTGAACATATAGACATTATAGACACTGTCATTTTACAAGTATGATCATCTGAAGGAGGCGTTAGCAAACGTCCATTTGGACAGACGTATTTACTCTAAAACAAAAGATTTATTGAGTTGGAAAAATTCTGTCGAAGAAACACAAACACAATGATTATATAATATCTTAAAGCTGAAAAATATCGTAACAGTTTCAAACCTAGCTTCGAAATTAAGGGGTTGTGCATAGCACGTCAAATATCTCAACTCTTGTAAAAACTGAGGGCTAAATACTTATTGTAAAACCCATAGATTACTAATATTCTTACTGGAATCCAAAACAATTTCGTCATTGCATATTGAAGACAATAGGTCTACACGTGTAAAACGAGTTGCATCCATTTTCAGCTCTTCGTTTTTCATGTGGTTGCACCAGTGACGTTTTATCAAACTGTCTTATTCCACGATAAAGCAAGAAGAATGGCAAAATGGGCACCCTGTGACACATTCATTATGACACTGGAGGCAGCATAACGGACAAGACCCGTGCTAAATCTATTAGTTAAAAAGCCACCTGTCTCCATTTCCAGACACAAACTATTTACCATTTCCAAAGATTATCTACCACAGAAGTATTAGTTATGCGGTTACGTTTTAACGACTAAAGTTGTGTTCTTAGAAAGATTTAGAATATTTTATACATTACATGTTTAAAATCGTAAATTTAACATACATACACTAAATCTGCATCTAAATAACATCATTGATATCTTAATTTATCTCCATATTTTTTATTTCACTTCAAGATGTAAATTTTCAGCGATCTGCTCCAGCTAATCAAATTAAGCTATAACCTCGAAAATAGCTCCTTAGAATCCTCAAAATACAATATATGAATAATATTAAAAAACGATAGCTATAAATCTTTCCTCTTCAAAACACGAATAATGTTAATCAGCGTACGATGAAGTAAGCGCAAAAACAAACAAAACGAGCCATGTCTGGCCGTTGAACCAGACCTGAAAGTCAGGATTTCAGCTTTTCATCATTTAAATTTTCAAAAATTCAAAGGCTTCCATTGAATTTTTGAAAAAATTCAATGGAATTCGAAATTTGAAATGAAATTTGAAAAAGTGTTTGAAAATGTAAATGAAAAGTTCATTCCAGTGTCACGTTAACATGACAGTGTGCCCTAAATAGCAGACTAACAATGGATATTGCATTCCAAAACTCACAAATTTATAAACTTCTTTGAAATATAACGTAATCTGATACAACGTCTCAGATGCGACTGTGTGAAAAACGAATTGCAAAAAAAATGACTTTCTATTCATTTTAGACGTGAAGCTTTGTTGTAATCCTATTACAATGTCATAATCGTTTAGGCACGCATTTCCATGGGAATTTGAGTTACCCATGCTATTTACAACAAACAAGTGGCGAGATCTACTTGTAAAATAGATGGCATTCTCTTTTCTCACGAGATTGCATTAGTGACGTTACATCAAACTGCTTTACTGAATATGAGAAAATAATTGTGTAACTTTATTTGAATGTAGTTACAATTCTTGATGAAAATACAGTTTCTGTGAGCTTAAACAAATTAATTCTTCTCAAATTATGGCCAAACAAGCGTTAGCCGTAGAAAGAAACCGTTAAGGTCTGTTCACATAGCAGTCCGTTAGCGAAGCGTAAGGGCCTGTTCACATAGGAGTCCGTTGCGTTGCGTTAAGGAAAAGATGACGTTGAGACGAAAATAAACCAATCATAGGCCTCCAAACGATTAGCAATGAAATTTTTAACGCCTATGATTGGTTTATTTTCGTCTCAACGTCATATTTCCCTTAACGCTACGCAACGGACTCCTATGAGAACAGGCCCTAAAGGGTCAACGGAGTGTTCCGGATGATGATACGTGAGTCAACGGATGATATCATAGCGCTAAGCTATATGATTGGTTAAAATTTAACGCTTACGCTAGCGGACTGCTATGTGAACAGGCCCTAGGAGTCCGGTAGCAGAAGCGTAAAAGAAAAGATGGCGCTGAGTAAACTAATCATAGGCGTTAAAAATTTCGTTGCTAATCATTTGGACATTTGTCATTGGTTAAATATATTTCAATACTTTAACGCTTCCGCTACTGGACTTCTATGTGAACAGGCCCTTACTCTATTCTAGTCTCACTTCTCTTTTTTAACACCTTACGAAAAATCACCCGATGTACATGGTTAATAGACATGGGTAGCAACAATTTAAGAAGTAGCAACAATTTAAGAAGCAGAAGCGCTGCCGAAATAAGGTATTGCAGCATATCACACCTCTACTTTTGCAAACACGGACTAAACGAGTTTTATAAAACATATTGATTGTTATAAAAATTCGCCCGCAATTCATGCCTAAACAATTATACCATTACAAATTGAAGATAACGAAGCTCCACGAGTAAAACGAATAGTTACGGGATCCCTTTTCTGCATTATGTTTTTCCCCTTGACTCAGGTCAGGTCAGATATTTTAATTTATCGGAGCTCCATGGTCTGTAAAACTTTATCTCCAGTTGTAATATAATGCATCAGAAATATATTTGCTTAGCAGGTATTAAAAAATATTAGAAGTAGGTCCTCATCAGGTAAACAAAAAATTTTAAAAATAAAATAGAAATTTAAAGATTAAAAAAAATAAAATTGTAAAAAGTAATCGCCGGGAAACAAACCCGGGTCAATAGTATCGATTGCGCGTGCTCCACCACAGGGCAAGAATTACCACAGTAATAGCAAAGAAAAAGTAAAAGATATTCACATTGAGATTATAATAAAGTTCTTGAGGGTTAGTAAAAATACAAGTAGGAGTTTTAAGTTAGGAATAAGTTAGCAAGATAGAAGAGAAAACGTCAGCTCTTAAGTAAACACGCACGAGGACGTTTGCGATTAGCACGGTGGGAGTAATCGTAATCTGGAGACTCATCTATAATTTCAATGCGAATATTAGGAATAATATCGTAAAAATCCTTGGATAATTTATGAGCTGTTTCGGTGAAAGTTAGGATGCCGAAGTCTCGACAAATTGTTTTATTAGACATATAACGGAACGCGTGACGAATACGACGAAGAGTTTTGCTCTGTATTACCTCGTTGTTTAATGTGAGTTTTTGCAGCGTAAAACCAGACCGGTATGGCATACAGGGCGACGGGAAAAATAATTTGTTTAAATGGGGGGACATTGTATCTCGTAGTGAGATGTCGGCCGTAAATTAAGGAGCGAAGTTGCATGGTAGTTCTCCTTGACTCTTATCAGAAACGTTGCATCAAACTACCTTACACATTGTAATCAAAACACATACTGAGGCTACTTAGAGCTACCCATGACGTCAGACATCCCAAGCCCCATTAGATACTACGGGGCCATCAAAGGCAGGGGCTCTATTTACGGCTGACTAGCCAACGGTATAGGTGAAACCTCAAATAAAGCTGTAAAAAAATAAATAAATAAAGCTAAAAATTTCCTTCCTCAAAAAACAAAATTTCAGAAAACTTAAACATTTATTTTCACTGGATACAACAGCTCTAAATTTTTAATGGTAACTTCATTTTGATACTATAATTCAGTGGCGGATGTCACATGTTGTCATGATCTCCTAACATCAAATTGGTTTGACAAGCAATACCATTCCATTTGGGTCAGCAATAAACAACTAAAACCTCAGCAGAGTTTTTTAAAAAAGGATCCTCTCACAACAGCTTGGTGGGCAAATAATATTTCTGAGGCCTGGCAATGGAAATGAATACTTGAAAATTCCCATGTATGTTCAGCTGTAACCATAATACGAAGTAAATGGGAGAAGAAACAGGATTATACAGTGTCACATGTTATTTTTTCTGAATCCAACTCAAGATTCAAATGAATAGAAATAAGTTCCTTATTAAAGTTATTCTTCCTCGTTAAAGTTATTCCTTCCGTAAAGTTATTTATTTGTGATATTTTATCATGGAGGATATCTGTGTTATAATTATAGCTCGTTTACACCTCTATTAATTTTACAATGACTTTTTTCTTCTTACTCGAGCGAAAAAAAAATGTTATTTTCATTAATTCAATTATCAAAACGTGCTTGCATCAGTGTTTATTTTCATCTTTTTGCTCTTCAAGCAGCAATTCAAAACAAAAACCTAAACATTTCAATAGCAATATAAATTTTCTCCGACATAAACCTTTGGCTTTTGTCCTGGCATGAGGAAATGCATCTGTCAGATATGCATATGTGGCCGCCATCGTTGTGAGCATACCGCTAAAAGACGGGTTCCTTTCGCAAAAGATGACGCTGATTTGCCTACAACAGAGCACAAAGAGAGATATCGACCTTTTGGCTTCCAACCTCGCCAGCAGCCAATAAAACCTCCAACCGCTGCGAAATGGCAAGGGGACGAACCTACAGTGAAATTATCAACGACCAAGAAGGACTTTGTGCCCTTCCCTATCAAGAAAAGGTCCCTCATGCGTCCAAAAGTTTACAAAGAACCAAAAGGCAAAATGGCAGACCAGCACACCACCTATCAACATGATTATGGTCCAAAGAAAGGTTTACCGGTGAGCAAAGCAAAAATCGCAGAACCCTGTAAAGATGGTACGATGCCAGGGACATTACCAGGCAAAATGGAAGGCTCGACAACATACAATCGTTGCTATACGCCGAAGCCTTTCCAGAAAAGAGAAAAGGCAGCTGCAAAGGAATGTACACTGACAGAGTTTGGTCAACCTTTTACAGGTAATTTGGATCATACCAAAAGGGTAGATTCACTATAAACAAGAGAAAGAAAAGTATAACAGGGGTGTGCCCAACATCTAATACTTATTAACAAATATTCAGCTTTAAAATACAACTTTACAAGAAAGACATATAGCCATACCAACAGCAGCCCATTTAGTTATCTTACGCAATTCAAAGGGAAATGTTGCTGTAAAAATTAAAACTGAAATCTGCCTAATATAAAGTAACTTTTCAAATTCTCACTCTAAGATAAAATGTACTTCAGTGATACTTTCATACAGGTATATGAAGAAATATTTCGTATATGTATGAACATATTACGAAATATCTGATATAAACAAAAAAAATAATAACTAGACGTTTCCGATAAATATCTTCATTTGAGAACAAATTGACAGAACTAGTGCGACCTCATAAGCGATAACTTTCTTTTTCTCAGATTTCGGAGCCTTGATACTAACGTCTTGTCAGTAATGTGAGCTTAAATTCTACGAATAAAAATCATTCTTCATGAAATATTTAAGAAGAGAAAATAGTTAAATCTGATAATGCTTATTTTTCAAAAATATTATTCTATATATGACACTATTTCTATCAATGTTTGAACCAGTGATTTTGACTGGCCAAGTAATGCTAGTCTCAAAAATACAACTTACACCAAAATTAGACACACCTCCAGCTGTGCCTCCTGAAAATGGTCCTAGATATCCTGATAATCAATAGCTCATAATACAATTCCGTAGCGGATGGTTACGGTAATTTCTGAATGGGCGAGATTTTCACTGAAAAATATACGCATATGTTGGTTCTCCGTAATTATTCCAGATCTTCTAGTTCCAGTTGTTGTCAACGGCAAGCACATTTTTCTTAAAATAGTC